>JAUPFT010000007.1:11412954-12012954 GCA_036936625.1 Parnassius smintheus behrii | reverse complement strand
TCTTATCACCAAACTTGGTTGGGTTCTTCATGGCTACATGACTGGTGGTATCAAGCCGATTTAAATCGTTAACCACATTTCCACCAAGATGGAAGAGGATATGGAAAGACTAATAAAAGATTATTTCAATCTTGAATAGTTAGGTATAGCCGCGCGTAAGCCGGGTATGGATTCCGAGGAGCGGGCTTTAATAATTTTGAAGGACACGGTACGTCGTTTGATGTATAAAAGGTTCGAAGCGGGCTTGTTATATCAAAGCATGCCGTCGAATAGAGCGCAAGCTGAAAATCGTTTAATTAACATCGAGAACAAGCTCGATAAAAATGTAGAATCAGAAATGTAGAACTGAAAACCGAATACGAAAAACAAATCGATAATCTCATCGTAAGTGGTTACCCAGAGAAGGCAAGCCATCATTTAATTTCCCCAAAAACGTGATTAGATCTTCCTCACTTCGCAGTGACACATCCACAGAAGAAGAAAATTAGAATTGTATTTGATGGAGCAGCGAGAACTGGCGGATGGTGTCTTAACGACGCTTTGTTAGCCGAACCTGATTCATTACAATCATTATTCGGTGTTTTATTACGATTCCAAGAAAAAAGCGTAGCAGCTATTGAAGAGATGTTTCTTCAAGTTAAGGTAGGTGAAGAAGGCAGGGATAGTCTTCGTGACCAAATTCCACACGAATTAAACGTGTTATAGTGTACATGGTTAGCCGAAATTAAGAAGTTAGGTCACTTGGAAGTACCTAGACCCATTGCTGGAGACGTCAGCAAGGAGTAGTTGCATACATTCACGGATAATAGTGAGAAAGCATACGCCGCTGTGGTGTATTATGTCACCACGGGCAAGGAGGAAGAGACATTGCTCGACGCTAAAGCGAAAGTGGTGCCTTTAAAACCGTTTTCCATTCCAAGGCTTGAATTACAGGCAGCCTTGTTGGGTTCGGCTATCTGCAGTGATTGTAAAGGACAAGCTTCCACCTCCCCATGGCCCCACTAACCTCGCGGTTATACGGGCCGAATCTCAAGAGACGCACGCGGTACTTGCACTTGGCTGTAAATAACAGTGGATTAAAATTGTACAACCGATTTTTCTTCCGATTCACGTACAGTGTTAGCCTGGATCAGGTCATATCCTCGAACTTTCAAGCCATTTGTTACACATCGACTAGCTGAGATCGAAGATCATACCAGGCCGTGAGAATGGTAATGGGTTCCAACGTAGGGTAGTGTGGCAGACGACGCCACTAGAAGTTTTCTTTCCACATTCGATGAGAATTATCGTTGGTTTCAAGGACCAGATTTCCTCAGGCTAAGTCCTGATTAATGGCCTACGCAAGTAGACATAAAAGAAAGTTTAGAAACAGGTGAAGAAAATACGCCGAAAAGCGTGAATACGCTAATTAAAAAAGAGTCCGAACTACGAACGAGTTAGTAGTTTAGGAAGATTCCTTGGGGCTACAGCGCGAATGCTACAAGGCGTAGAAAAACTCAAAAGTTTTATTTCCAACAGACAAGCAGTCGGAAAATTTTGTTCTGTTTTCTGATAATGTTTTAGCCAAGTCGGTTAAAGTTAAAGGACCCGACGCCGTTTTATGAAATCGCTTTTAAAAAAGGCTGAATTTCTTATATGGAAGAAGTTTGTTCAAGACGAATGTTTCCACTCGGAAATAAGCTGTTTATAGACGGGAAGGAATATTGAAAAGAATGTACGTATAAGTAAATTAGCATTGGAGCTATGGAGGAGAGAAAGTCGAAAGCCTGTCATTTTGGACGGTAAAAACGGCATAGTGAAAATGATGATTTTATTGGAGTTTATTATCATTTCGGTCACGCTTCACACCTGACGGTGATGAATGAGGTGAACCAAAAGTGTTATATTTTGAATTTACGTAATACAGTTTGTAGTGCTGCATACAACTGTCAGTGGTGTAAGACTTACAAGTCGAAGCCACAATTAGTGCCACACGGCAACCTTCCATTGGAGAGAATAGGTCACCATGAGCCACCTTTCATATGTTCCGCCGTATATTATTTCGGCCCCATGAGTGTATTTGTAGGCGGGCGACATGAGAAGCGATGGGGAGTTCTGTTCACATGTTTGACTACTATAGCGGTGCATCTGCAATTAGTAGCGTCAATGATAATGGGGTTAAGGCGATTTATCGCCAGAAGAGGAAAACCTTCCGTCATTTATAGCGATAACGTTTTTAAAGCTGAGAATAAAGAGTCGACATAAGCTCGTGTGGAGTGTTAAGATAGTATGAAAAATGAGTCTTTTAAGAAATATATTATTTTTTTTAATTCAAATTTATACCTCTTGGAGTGCCTCGTATGGGGGGGAGGGGGGAGCCTGGAAAAGACTGATAAGCTCAATTGAGACCGTGCTGATCGAATCGCTGAAAGAAGTTCGCGATCTTGAGTACGGGCAAACCGGAGCATATGGTCAATTCGCGACCAATAGTTTCGATAAATATTGTTACGCGCTCAAATCGGCGCACTAGCGCCATCTAGTCTCGAACCGAAGAACTAAACTTCTTGAAGTTTAAAACTCGAACTCTCGGTACCTTGCGCGTGTTTACTTGAACATTCTGGATATTTTGCTAATTTATATAAATAGGCGCTGCAAGATGCGATCGAGGTAGAGTTGAACTCGGCGACACAAGCGAAGCTTCGGAGCGGAATTAAGTGAATTAGTGTGTTTAATTATTAGTGTTTTAAGTTTTAATTTGTGTAAAGTAAATTAAAGTGTTAATTTAGGTAATTTTATCGGCAATTTTTATTGTCATGAACCTCAAGCTCGTAACAATTGGTGTCAGAAGTGGGATAAAATCATGCCGATTTTACCTAAGGAGGAAACGGAGGGTGTCCATACCCGAAGTCAACGCCAGCAGGAGACGGACCAACGAAGATTTGGTGGTGCAAAGTCGCAGACGTCGGAGGGCCAGCCACCGGCTGCAGGCCCGTCGGTAGCTCCTACATCTGCAGCACCTGACTTAGGTGCTCTGATGGTGATGCTGCAGGAGCAGGCTCGCCAGCAGGCGGAACAGGTTCGTCAGTTGAAAGAGCAGCTTCAGAGTGGACAAGAGGAACAGGCCCGCCGACAGGAGGAACAGATGCTCCTCATGAAGGACCTTCATGCTACCTTTGGGAAAGAGATAAGGGAGGCGAAGGATAGGGTTGCTCAACATGACAACCGCCTGGTGGAAGCTGAAACCCGAATCGAAGAACATGAAACCCGAATCAACCATGTGAACAATCAGGTTGACAACGTGATGGCTGACGTAAAGAAAACGCTGAACGACCTCAAACTTGGGGATGGAACTACAGCTCCCGTAGTAGCTACAACACCTTCGCTACGTGGATTCAAAGTGCCGCCGTTCGACGGGACCTCTTCCTGGTCGGCCTACAAAATCCAGTTCGAGGCCGTCATGGAGGCGAACGGCTGGAATAAAAGCCAAGCCATGACTGCACTCACCCTAGGCCTGCGCGACCAAGCCTTAACTGTGTTGGAAGCTCTCGGTAAGAAAGTGACCTACGAGCAGATTCTTGAGGCCTTGGAAGCGAGATATGGTGACGCTCATCTGGAACACGTCTTTCGCGCGCAGCTTAAAGATCGCGTGCAGCGCAGCAACGAAAACCTGCACCAGTGGGCCCTTGAGGTGGAGAAGATGGTTCGAAAAGCATACCAGTCTGTACCTGCGCTCATTGAAGGGAACCTGGTTCAGACATTCATCGACGGCATCCGCTACCTTGACGTCAGAGCTGCTGTAAGACTCGGGCACCACGACACGCTTAAGAATGCCTTGGCCCATGCACTGGAGGTGGAAGCCGTGCGGCAGGATCATCATTCCCATCGCATCAGGGAGGTTGCAGCAGCTACAGTTCGCGACCGCAACAGAGGATACAGCCCTAGGTGCTATGGCTGTGGGGAAAAGGGCCATCTTCGATCCAGCTGCCCTAAGCGAACCCTAGAAAGGGAAGGTGATCGGTCTCAGGAGGGTAGTGCGTCCAACAGCACCGCCCAGCAGCAGCAGGGAAACGAGTAAAAGCCAGAACTGCAGGGCGGGTGCTGGCTAATGTTAAAAGAGCCCCAAGGATCTCGATCTCACAAACCCATGATGGGAACAGTCTAATCATCAAGGGCGAGGTCAACGGAATGCCGTGTAAACTGACCATAGACACTGGAGCCTCTCGTACGGTTGTTAGTTCCCAACTTATAAGTAACTGACTTACCTTGGGGACTCCGCATACAACCGAGAACGCATTAATTTGGTAACAGCCACCGGTCAGCGTATACCCGTCCGTGGAGAGAAGGAGATGGAGTTGAAGCTAGGCAACGTGATCTACCTGCATAATGTCATCGTGGCTGATATAATGGACGACTGCATCCTAGGCCTAGACTTTATGAGGAATAATTGTTGTGAGATCGACGGTTGTGGAAGGTGCGTTACCAGGGAACGTGTACAGCACTAAGAAGCTTGTTCTTCCGCCGACATCGGAAACGATTGTTACGGTTAGTCTTCCTCGAAACGCTGGGCAAGCTCACCGTTGTGTACTTGCGGAAAGGGTAAACAATGACCTTCCATGGAAAGTAGCTCGAACCTTGGTCAGGACCACTGACATCTCAGGAGTACGTGTGCTGAACCTTTGCGACGGGAACAGATTATAGAAAAAGGCACACTGATTGGTACTTGTGAGGAAGTGGATTGGTTACGTCGGTGCCAATATATATCGAGTGGGACCCCCAGCAAGGATGCAGAAACGAGAGTGACCACACTTTTGGAAGACTGTCGCAGTGTTCTCTCCCCGAACGAATTGGTCAAGGCGAAGAAGTTGTTACTCAAGTATGCCGATGTATTCTCATCAAACGATGCTGATATAGGAAAGACTGGCTTAGTTCAACACAAAATAAACACAGGAGAAGAATTGCCTATCCGTCAGCGGCCAAGAAGATTGCCGGTAGCACGTGAAAAGGAAGTGGAAACCATGATTGAAGGGATGGCGAAGGATGGTGTTATTGAACCTTCCTCTAGTCCATGGTGTTCATCAGTGGTGCTGGTGAAGAAGAAGGATGGCAGCATGCGGTTTTGTGTTGACTACCGCCGTCTGAAGAAGGACAGCTATCCCTTGCCAAGAATTGATGACACGCTGGACATGCTTACAGGAGTAAAGTGGTTTAGCACGCTGGATCTAAAAAGTGGCTACTGGCAAGTTGAAATTGACCCTAAGGACAAGGAGAAAACTGCGTTCTCGACCGGAAAGGGTCTGTGGCAATTTAAAGTAATGCCGTTTGGGTTGTGCAATGCTCCAGCAACGTTTGAAAGGCTGATGGAACTTGTACTTACCGGGCTAATTGGCGATGCCTGTCTGGTCTACTTGGATGACATCATCATCGTAGGCCGTATGTTTGAGGAACACCTTCAAAACCTGGAACGCGTGCTCATGAAGATTCAGAGTGCCAACCTCAAGTTGAGCCCGAAGAAATGTTCACTATTCCAACGGCAAGTTAACTTTTTGGGGTTTGTAGTATCGGAAGAAGGCATCCGCACAGATCCAGAGAAAATCGCCGCTGTCAAGGATTGGCCGGTTCCAAAAGATAAGACGCAAGTTAGAGCATTTTTGGGTTTGTGCTCCTATTACCGGCGATTTGTGAGGAACTTTGCAGATATAGCCAAACCTCTGCACAAGCTAACCGAGGAGAAGCGACATTTCTGCTGGGATGAAAGTTGCAATATCGCATTCCAGGAGCTCAAGGACCGTCTGTGCAAAACACCTATTTTGGGATACCCTGATGCAAGCAAGGAATTTATAGTTGACACAGACGCAAGTGATATAGGACTTGGCGGTGTGTTGTCTCAACGTAATGGTGACCAAGAGGTTGTGATAGCGTACTTCAGCAAGTCGTTGTCAAAACCGGAAAGGAACTACTGTGTCACAAGACGCGAATTGCTAGCTGGGGTAAAGTCGTTGCAGCATTTTAGCAAATATCTTCTGGGGCGAAAATTTCACTTACGAACTGACCATGCTGCACTAAAATGGCTATTGCAGTTTAAAAATCCAGAAGGACAAGTTGCGAGGTGGATTGAACTACTGCAGGAATACGACTTTGAGATCGAACATCGCAGCGGGAAATCTCATGGCAACGCAGATGCATTGTCAAGAAGACCTTGTCCTGAAGATTGCCAACATTGTATTAGGCAAGAGAGTAAGGAAGTGGTATCCGTGAGGATGCTCAGGGCAGACCACCTCAGCAACGAGTGGAAGGACAGCTTACAACGTGCACAGCAGGAAGATCCGGACATCAAGCCGATCCTGGAATGGATGAAGGCCAGTGCTCCCAAGCCCAAGTGGAGCGACGTCTCAGCGATGAGTTCGACCACTAAAAGCTATTGGGCCCAGTGGGACAGCTTGCTGCTTCAGGATGGAGTTCTGTGCCGTAAATGGGAAAATGTTCGGGGAGACAGCTGTCATTTACAAATGGTTGTCCCTAAAGCTAAAGTACCGGATGTTCTACAGCTGTACCATAATGATTATTCAGGAGGCCATCTGGGAGTTAAACGAACTCTACTGAAGATCCGAGAACGGTTTTACTGGGTCCACTGTCGGAACGATGTCGAGGACTGGTGTCGCAAATGTACAAGTTGTGCGGCTGTAAAGGGACCTCAGACTCGTAGTAGAGGTGCATTGAAGTTGTACAATGTTGGTGCACCATGGGAGAGAATAGCCATTGACGTGGCGGGGCCGTTTCCGGAGAGTGAAAGCGGTAACAAGTATTTCATGGTTGTGATGGATTACTTCACTAAGTGGCCAGAAGTCTTCGCCATTCCAAATCAAGAAGCTTCAACAGTTGCCGATAAACTAGTTCATGAAGTCTTCTGTCGCTTTGGAGTACCTTTAGAGATTCACAGCGATCAAGGAAGGAATTTTGAGTCTCAAATATTCCAGGAAACTTGCCGAGTTATGGGTACTCATAAAACAAGAACGACTTCTTATCACCCGCAATCTGATGCAATGGTAGAACGATTTAATCAGACATTGGAGAGGTACCTAGCGAAAAGTTGTAGACAATCGGCAACGAGATTGGGACAAGCCCATACAACCGTTTTTGTTGTCATATCGAAGCGCTGTTCACGAAAGTACAGCAGTGACAGCGCAAACTTTGGAAGAGAATTACGGCTGCCTGCAGACCTGATCACCGGGATACCACCTGATGCTCCACGCAGTATAACCGATTATGCAAATGACTTGCGGAACAAAATGAATGACGTTTATGAGCACGTCAGACAATCGGGCCAGCAAATGTCTGAAAAGATGAAAACCCGGTATGATCGCAAAATGAACAACAAAGGGTTCGACGAAGGTTCACTTGTGTGGTTGCACAATCCAGTCCGCAGCTAAGGGAAATCTCCTAAGCTTCAAGCTAAATGGGACGGCCCGTACCGGATTGTTACCAGGATCAACGATGTAACCTACCGGATACGGAAAGGCGCAAGAGGGACTCCTAAGATCGTCCATGTGGATCGCCTAGCGCGTTATTATGGGGCCGATAATGCTCGGGACGAGCATTTCTTAGGAGGGGGCAGTGTTACGCGCTCAAATCGGCGCACTGGCGCCATCTAGTCTCGAACCGAAGAACTAAAGTTCTTGAAGTTTAAAACTCAAACTCTCGGTACCTTGCGCGTGTTTACTTGAACATTCTGGATATTTTGCTAATTTATATAAATAGGCGCTGCAAGATGCGATCGAGGTAGAGTTGAACTCGGCGACACAAGCGAAGCTTCGGAGCGGAATTAAGTGAATTAGTGTGTTTAATTATTAGTGTTTTAAGTTTTAATTTGTGTAAAGTAAATTAAAGTGTTAATTTAGGTAATTTTATCGGCAATTTTTATTGTCACGAACCTCAAGCTCGTAACAATATGGATAGTCCTGGGTGGACTTGACTCCTAACCATTTTCTTCTCGGGCGTTCATGTAGAGATAGTCCATCTGGATTGTTTATGGATAAACACTTAATTGGTCAATCAAGCTGGAAAGCGGCTCAGAAGTTAGCTGATCATTTTTAGTCTAGATGGCGGAAAGAGTATATCCCACATTAATACCTCGAACGGGCGATAATGGTAGGTTTATAGAACTAAAAGTAAGCGATATCATTTTAATAAAAGATCATTGTTACCACGCAACACTTGGCTAAAGTTGACCGGACGTTATCAGGAAAAGATGGTCACACTAAAGTTGTGGACGTCATCACGTAAACAGGCTGGTATTCTGAGGAGACCTACATCTCGTCTAATAGTCCTGGTACCGGCGACGCCTCCCAAATGACGGAGCTAGCGCACGGGGGGAGATTGTTGCCGCCGCGAGATAAATATTTCATTAAATCTTTCAATGTTTCTTATGTACGAAATAAGGCATTCCAATGTGTTAGACGATAGTTTAATCTAGAGTGAAAAGGTGTATATGCTTAGACAAGGACAAGTATAAATGTTAGAAATGGATGGCATGAACCTCCTATATAGTTCAGAGGGTCGTGCAGGGATAGGTGCGACACCTTGTAAAGGTTATTAACAGAAAAACGTGCAAACACGAACCATTTATTGAAAATACTAAAAATATTAGCATGTTAAATGAATTATATTTTCGTTTATTTTTTAAAGTTTTCTAAAATATATGTAATAGCAACTTGTAAATGTTTTTGCTAGATTCTGTATTAAAACAAGATGATAGAAATGTTAATAGGGTTTAGTTTTAACGATAAAATATCGAGATAGGTAATAGAAAAGTTAAATAGGACATTAAAGGTGCTATTTGCTTAAAGTTTTGCTTAAAGATCTGTTTAAATTTTATATCTCGTATTAAACTGTCGCATTGTTTAAGATAGGTGAAAGTGTTGATGGAAACTGTATTGTGAAAACTGAATTTAGTGTTTAAAGATATTATAAAAGTTGTGTTTAGAGTTTTTAAGGTCTACGACCGTACGAAATTGTTTGTAAAAAGTTCTTATACTTTATTGATGCATTTTGTAATGTAAATGTTTTATTGTTTTTATGATGTGTTTAAATTTGTACTTTTTGAGAAACATAATTTTTATGTGTGCTTTTACGAGAAATAAAGTGACATACATCGGTTAAAGGTACTCTTAATTTCTCCCCTTTTAAATAGATTTCCAATTTGGTCAACAAACTTTCGCCTAGGGCATCCCTTACCGACTCTGCCGTTCATTTCTGCAACATAAATTTGCTTTGTCACTCTTTCCTCATTGATTCTTTCTACATTACTAAACCACCGAAGCATTCCTTTCTTAATCCTCGTCACAACATCACTCTTCTCTTATTACACAATTTTTCACCCTGTCACTCAGATTCAGCCCTAACATACTCCTTAACGACGGCATTTCTACTGCGTTTATTATACTCCCGTGCTTCTTCTGCCATACCCAACTTTCACTGCAATACGTTAAAGTGCGATAAAATAGGGACTAACACAGCATTGTAAATTGCCATACGTGCCTTTTTTGACACATTCTGACTTTCCACAATAAAGTGTAGAACGTAGGAAATAGAGTGAACCCCATTCACTCTATTTCCTACGTTCACTCGTCGTTCTATATCATTATCATATCTCCCATCCCAGCTAAATACGTATCCCAAATACAAGTACACAAACGCATCTACTTGCTCGACCAACCCTCCTTCTATTCTTCTTTCTCATATTGTTTTACTTTTTTCTCCTTCAAAAACCATTACTTTCGTGTTACATGAAAGTGAACGCAATTCACTTTCATTCCCCTTTCTTTTAACGACCTGTTCAATTATGTAACCATTATTTGCAACTCGGTCGCCAACGATGCAAATATAACTTGGTCATCGGTACACAAAAGGTATTTGACGTTTACCTCACCCATTCTTTACCCGCATTATTCAGATTTTAAATTTTCCAAAAAACTGTCCATAAAAAAGTTGAACAGTCACGGAGAAGCCGCACAGCCCCGTCTGACATCTTTATGGATACCAAACCAGTCTGAGTAGCCCCCGTTGATCCTAACACAAGCACCGGAGTCCCTATAAAGAGACTTTAATGCCTGTATCAACCCAGCGCTCAACCCAAATGAGTTCGGTGTTTGCCATAACAAATCCCTGTCCACTCTTTCATAAGCCTTTTCCAATTCCATAAACGCACAAAAATTTTTTGGTATTTGGCCAAAAACTTCTCCGCGATCATGCGCATGGAAAATATTTGATCTGTACATCCCATTTCTTTTCTAAATCTCGCTTGCACATCCCAAATTTTCCGTCAGATTCTTTCATAACTCTTTCAATTAGTATCTTACCATACACTTTTCTCACAATACTAAGAAGGCTTATACCAAAGTAGTTTTACAGTCCTGCTGCGACCCTTTTCCTTTATATGTTGCTACCACTTCCTCTTCAGCTCTTAGCATTTCGAGTGAAACTCTCTTTCTTCTTCTTTCGGAGTTTCCATTTTATTTAATTCACACGTCTTCATACTCATAAACCCACTTTCAAAATATTCCGTCCATCTCTTTAAACTCACAATTTCATCATTCAGAATAAGGTCATTTTCGTCTCGTATAGCATTCAATCTAGGCTGTTTTGAATTCCCCCTGGCAGTTCTTACGAGTTTCCAGAACATTTCAATATTTAGATGTTATCCGATATTCTTCTATCATTCATATCAGTTTATAGCGTTTTTTTAAACTACTTCTTTTACTCTCTTATTTAGACGTCTAAAGACTGCCTTTTTTCTTTCAATATCACCATTCGTACCACCTGAATTACCAGCCTTGGTTGCTAGCAAATCTAGCCACGCTGTCTTTTTTGCTTCACCTTCCATACGTACTTCATCATCCCACCATAACGTAGTATTATTCCTTTCCTTCGTTCTCTTACTAACACCACATACTTCGGTAGCTACATCCACCAAACCTTTCTTAACATTATGCCACACATTCTTCAAGTCTAACTCATTCATACATAATTCATCCAAACCATTTATATTTTCTTTCAATCTACATTTGTACTTGCTTTTCATACCATCATTTTGTAACCTCACAGTTCTAAGCCGCTGTAATGCAGTGGTAGGCACAGATGTCCGATGCCACCAACGCCAGAAAAGACCATCAATTCAGCATAAAACCAAGTAATGATCCGTCCCTACGTTGGATCCCCGGTAAACCCTTATCTACCACTGCGCTGCTCATTCTTTCATCCACAATTATGAAATCTATCATTGTTCTATCATCACCTCTTTCCCGTGTATAAAGAAAGTGTTCATCACAAAAAAGATCATTTTCCACACATACGGTGAAGAGGCTTTCACTATTCTCATTTATACTTCCATCACAAAACGTTCCCAATACCCTTTCATAACTAAGCATCTTCACCCTTCCATTAAAATCTCCTAACATAACAATATTTTCATTGAATAAAACTAAATTTACGGATTCTATCGCGTTTATTTAACTGATTTTACTTATTTTTAATTCCCGACATTTCGGGTGCTTTACAGCAACTATGGTCACGGGGGGGACTGAGATGTTTGACGTCCCAATGTCATTGTTAGCCTGGCTACCTTCAGTTTTTGAATATTGATTTTTGAATTTTTGGTCCGATTTACGCAAAACGAACCTACAGTATCTTGAAGTCTTGCAGTGGGATGCTTGGGTTTGAGTTTAATTTTGTTAATTATAGGATCGCAAGCAGATGGCCGCACCCAACCATCTTCTCTATTGAAATTAGGATGTTTTTTAATTTCAATAGCCTCCCGTATCATCCTTGGTAGTGTTGCGCGGCTAAGTTGACATCTGACACTAGCGCCATCTAGTGTCGGGTAACAGAGCGAAGAGAGAGCTTTCAGAAAATGACATCACTAATCTTTCAACCGACAGCGCCATCTAGTATCGAATTGAAGAACCAAGCTTTCTGGAAGCCCCAAACTCGAACTTTCTGCGCTTGGTCGGTTGGCACGTGTATTTACTCGAATATTCTGGAACATTCTGCATGTTTTCGTGGAAGACCCCTATATAAAGGCGCTGCAATACCCGATCGGGAAGTATTGAATTTGGCGAGACAAGCGAAGCTTCGGAGCGGAAGAAAATTAAAGTGTTAATTTAGGTAATTTTATCGGCAATTTTTACTGTCACGAACCTCAAGCTCGTAACAATTGGTGTCAGAAGTGGGATAAAATCATGTCGATTTTACCTAAGGAGGAAACGAAGGGTGTCCGTACCCGAAGTCAACTCCAGCAGGAGACGGACCAAAGAAGATTTGGTGGTGCAACGCCGCAGACGTCGGAGGGCCAGCCACCGGCTGCAGGCCCGTCAGTAGCTCCTACATCTGTAGCACCTGACATAGGTGCTCTGATGGTGATGCTGCAGGAACAGGCCCGTTGGTTGAAAGAGCAGCAGGAGGAACAGGCTCGCCGACAGGAGGAACAGGCTCGCCAGCAGGCGGAACATTCACGCCGATTGGAAGAGCAGCTGCGGGGCGGACAGGAGGAACAGGCTCGTTGGTTGAAAGAGCAGCAGGAGGAACAGGCCCGCCGACAGGAAGACCAGGTTTGTCGTTTGGAGGAGCAGCTGCGGGGCGGACAAGAGGAACAGGCCCATCAGTTGGAAGAGCAGATGCTCCTCATGAAGGACCTTCACGCCACCTTCGGGAGGGAGATAAAGGAGGTGAAGGATAGGGTTGCTCAGCATGACAACCCTGTCGGAAGCTGAAACCCAAATCGCGAAAGCTGAAAACCGAATCGAGAAAGCTGAAACCTGAATCGACCAAGTAAACAATCGGGTTGACAACGTAATGGCTGACATGAAGAAATCACTGGACGAACTCAAACTTGGAGATGGAACTACAGCTCCCGTAGTAGCTACTACACCTTCGCTACTTGGGTTCAAAGTTCCACCGTTCGACGGGACTTCTTCCTGGTCAGCCTACAAAATCCAGTTCGAGGCTGTTATGAAGGCGAACGGCTGGAATAAAAGTCAGGCCATGACTGCTCTCACACTAGGCCTGCGTGACCAGGCCTTAACAGTTCTCGGGGAGGAAGTGACTTATGAGCAACTCCTTGAGGCATTGGAGGCGAGATATGGCGATGCTCACCTGGAACACGTCATTCGTGCGCAGCTTAAAGATCGCGCATCAACGAAAACCTGCAGCAGTGGGCTTTAGAGGTGGAGAAGCTGGTGCGGAAAGCATACCGGTCTGTACCTGCGCTCATTGAAGGGAACCTGGTGCAGACATTCATCGACGGCATCCGCGACCTGGAAGTCAGAGCTGCTGTGAGGCTCGGGCACCACGAGACGCTTAAGGACGCCTTGGCCTATGCACTGGAGGTGGAAGCCGTGCGGCAGGATCTCCGCTCCCATCACGTCAGGGAGCTTGCGGCAGCTACAGTTCGCGACCGCAATAAAGGATACAGCCCTAGGTGCTATGGCTGTGGGGAAAAGGGCCATCTTCGATCCAGCTGCCCTAAGCGAACCCTAGAAAGGGAAGGGAACAATCTCAGGAGGGTAGTGCGGCCAACAGCACCACCCAGCAGCAGCAGGGAAACAAGTAAAAGCCAGAACTGCGGGGTGGGTGCTGGCTGATGTTAAAAGAGCCCCAAGGATCTCGACCTCACTAAACCATGATGGGAACAGTCTAATCACCAAGGGCGAGGTCAACGGAATGCCGTGTAAACTGACCATAGACACTGGAGCCTCTCGTACGGTTGTTAGTTCCCAACTTATAAGTCAGTTCCTAGGGGACTTCGCATACAACCGAGAACGCATTAATTTGGTAACAGCCACCGGTCAGCGTATACCCGTCCGTGGAGAGAAGGAGATGGAGTTAAAGCTAGGCAACGTGATCTACCTGCATAATGTCATCGTGGCTGATATAATGGACGACTGCATCCTGGGCCTAGACTTTACGAGGAATAATTGTTGAGAGATCGACGTTAAGCAACGTGTTTTGAAATGTGGACAGGAGGAACTTTTTATGGAAGTTGCGTTACCAGGGAACGTGTACAGCATTAAGAAGATTGTTCTTCCGCCGAGATCGGAAACGATTGTTCCGGTTAGTCTGCCTCGAAACGCTGGGCAAGCTCACCGTTGTGTACTTGTGGAAAGGGTAAACAATGACCTTCCATGGAAAGTGGCTCGAACCTTGGTCAGAACCACTGACATCTCAGGAGTACATGTGCTGAACCTTTGTGACCGGGAACGGATTATAGAAAAAGGCCCGCTGGTTGGTACTTCTGAGGAAGTGGATTGGTAACGTCGGTGCCAATATCTATCGAGTGAGAACCCCAGCAAGGATGCACAAACGAGGGTGACCACACTTTTGGAAGACTGTCGCAGCGTTCTCTCCCCGACCAAAATGGTCAAGGCGAAGAAGTTGTTACTCAAGTATGCCGATGTATTCTCATCAAACGATGCTGACATAGGAAAGACTGGCTTAGTTCAACACAAAATAAACACAGGAGAAGAATTGCCTATCCGTCAGCGACCAAGAAGATTGCCGGTAGCACGTAAAAAGGAAGTGGAAACCATGATTGAAAGAATGGTGAAGGATGGTGTTATTAAACCTTCCTCTAGTCCATGGTGTTCACCAGTGGTGCTGGTAAAGAAGAAGGATGGCAGCATGTGGTTTTGTGTTGACTACCGCCGTCTGAACAACGTTACGAAGGACAGCTATCCCTTGCCAAGAATTGATGACACGCTGGACATGCTTACAGGAATAAAGTGGCTTAGCACGCTGGATCTAAAAAGTGGCTACTGGCGAGTTGAAATTGACCCTGAGGACAAGGAGAAAACTGCGTTCTCGACGGGAAAGGGTCAGGTAAGCGTGGCAATTTAAAGTAATGCCGTTTGGGTTGTGCAATGCTCCAGCAACGTTTGAAAGGCTGATGGAACTTGTACTTACCGGGCTAATTGGTGATGCCTGTCTGGTCTACTTGGATGACATCATCATCGTAGGTCGTACGTTTGAGGAACATCTTCAAAACCTGGAACGCGTGCTCATGAAGAATCAGAGTGCCAACCTCAAGTTGAGTCCGAAGAAATGTTCACTATTCAAACGGCAAGTCAACTATTTGGGGTATGTAGTATCGGAAGAGGGCATCCGCACGGATCCAGAGAAAATCGCCACTGTCAAGGATTGGCCGGTTCCAAAAGATAAGACGCAAGTTAGAGCATTTTTGGGTTTGTGCTCCTATTACCGGCGGCTTGTGAAGAACTTTGCAGATATTGCCAAACCTCTGCATAAGCTAACCGAGGAGAAGCGACTTTTCCGCTGGGATGAAAGTTGCAATATCGCATTCCAGGAGCTCAAGAACCGTCTGTGCAAAACACTTATTTTGGGATACCCTGATGCAAGCAAAGAATTTATAGTTGACACAGACGCAAGTGATATAGGAGTTGGCGGTGTGTTGTCTCAACGGAATGGTGACCAAGAGGTCGTGATAGCGTACTTCAGCAAGTCGTTGTCAAAACCGGAAAGGAACTATTGTGTCACAAGACGCGAATTGCTAGCTGTGGTAAAGTCGTTGCAATATTTTAGCAAATATCTTCTGGGACGAAAATTTCACTTACGAACTGACCATGCTGCACTAAAATGGCTATTGCAGTTTAAAAACCCAGAAGGACAAGTTGCGAGGTGGATTGAACTACTGCAGGAATACGACTTTGAGATCGAATACCGCAGCGGGAAATCTCATGGCAACGCAGATGCATTGTCAAAAAGACCTTGTCCTGAAGATTGCAAACATTGTATTAGGCAAGAGAGTAAGGAAGTGGTATCCGTGAGGATGCTCAGGGCAGACCACCTCAGCAACGAGTGGAAGGACAGCTTACTACATGCACAGCAGGAAGATCCGGACATCAAGCCGATTCTGGAATGGATAAAGGCCAGTGCTCCCAAGCCCAAATGGAGTGACGTCTCAGCGATGAGTTTGACTACTAAAAGCTATTGGGCCCAGAGGAACAGCTTGCTGCTTCAGGATGGAGTTCTGTGTCGTAAATGGGAAATTGTTCGGGGAGACAGCTGTCATTTGCAAATGGTTGTTCCTAAAGCTAAAGTACCGGATGTTCTACATCATCATCATCATCATTACAGCCCTTCACAAGTCCACTGCTGAACATAGGCCTCCCCCAAGTAATGCCACAAAGCACGGTCCTGAGCCACCTGCATCCATCGACTTTCTGCATGTCTTACCAGGTCGTCACTCCATCTAGGGGGGGGGGGGTCGCCCTACACTTCGTCTACCGGTACGAGGCTACCACTCGAGAACCTTTTTTCCCCAACGGCAGTCGGTTCTTCGAGCTATATATGGCCGGCCCATTGCCACTTCAGCTTACTAATCCGTTGGGCTATGTCGGTCACTCTGGTTTTACTGTGAATATCCTCATTTCTGAGTCTATCACGCAGAGAAACTCCGAGCATAGCCCTCTCCATAGCTCGCTGAGCGACCTTGAGCGTCCTCATACGGCCAGCAGTGAAGGACCACGTCTCAGATCCGTAAGTCATCACTGGGAACACGCACTGGTTGTACAATTTAGTTTTTAGAGATCGAGGTATACCTGACGAGAAGATATGTCGTAATTTCCCGAACGATGTTCTACAGCTGCACCATAATGATTGTTCAGGAGGCCATCTGAGAGTTAAACGAACTCTACTGAAGATCCGAGAACGGTTTTACTGGGCCCACTGTCGAAACGATGTCGAGGACTGGTGTCGCAAATGTACAAGTTGTGCGGCTGTAAAGGGACCTCAGACTCGTAGTAGAGGTGCATTGAAGTTGTACAATGTTGGTGCATCATGGGAGAGAATAGCCATTGACGTGGCGGGACCGTTTCCGGAGAGTGAAAGCGGTAACAAGTATTTCATGGTTGTGATGGATTACTTCACTAAGTGGCCAGTCTTCGCCATTCCAAATCAAGAAGCTTTAACAGTTGCGGATAAGCTAGTTCATGAAGTCTTCTGTCGTTTTGGAGTACCTTTAGAGATTCACAGCGATCAAGGAAGGAATTTTGAGTCTCAAATATTCCAGGAAACTTGCCGAGTTATGGGTACTCACAAAGCAAGAACGACTTCTTATCACCCGCAATCTGATGCAATGGTAGAACGATTTAATCAGACATTGGAGAGGTACCTAGCAAAAGTTGTAGACAATCGGCAACGAGATTGGGACAAGCACATACAACCGTTTTTGTTGTCATATCGAAGCACTGTTCACGAAAGTACAGCAGTGACACCAGCTTTCGGAAACTTTGGAAGAGAATTACGGCTGCCTGCAGACCTGATCACCGGGATACCACCTGATACCCCACGCAGTATAACCGATTATGCAAATGACTTGCGGAACAAAATGAATGACATTTATGAGCACGTCAGACAATCGGGCCACCAAATGTCTGAGAAGATGAAAACCCGGTACAACCGCAAAATGAACAATAAAGGCTTCGACGAAAGTTCACTGGTGAGGTTGCACAATCCAGTCCGCGGCAAAGGGAAATCTCCTAAGCTTCAAGCTAAATGGGACGGCCCGTACCGGATTGTAACCACGATCAACGATGTAACCTACCGGATACAGAAAGGCGCAAGAGGGACTCCTAAGATCGTCCATGTGGATCGCCTGGAGCGTTATTATGGGGCCGATAATGCTCGGGACGAGCATGTAGGAGGGAGCAGTGTTGCGCGGCTAAGTTGACATCTGGCACTAGCGCCATCTAATGTCGGGTAACAGAGCGACGAGAGATCTTTCCAGAGAATGACATCACTAATCTTTCAACCGACAGCGCCATCTAGAATCGAATTGAAGAACTAACCTTACTGGAAGCCCCCAAACTCGAACTTTACTGCGCTTGGTTTGTTGGCGCGCGTATTTACTCGAATATTCTGGAATATTCTGGATGTTTTCGTGGAAGACCCCTATATAAAGGCGCTGCAATACGCGATCGGGAAGTATTGAATTTGGCGAGACAAGCGAAGCTTCGGAGCGGAATAAAGTGAATCAGTGTGATTAATTATTAGTGTTTTAAGTTTAAATTTGTGTAAAATAATTAAAGTGTTAATTTAGGTAATTTTATCGGCAATTTTTATTGTCACGAACCTCAAGCTCGTAACAGTAGGAATCGGTGTTCTTTTGCGAGGATTTGTGGTTTATCAAATCTGATGTAATGGTGGGGACGATCTTGAACATGTTCATAGACCGCAGACTTCCCGGAGCGTCGGTGCTTCACGTCAGCTATATGTTCTTTCACGCGGGTTTTTATGGATCTTTTTGTTTGACCTATGTAAGAGAGACCACATTCACAATCTAACTTGTACACTCCTGCATCTTGTAGAGGGTCGCAAAGCACTCCTCTCCCTGGACATCCACAAGTCGAGTGGGCCTGACGGAATCCCCCCAATTGTGCTGAGGACGTGTGCTCCAGAGTTGGCACCGGTTTTAACGCGTCTTTTCTGGTACTCCTACTCCCTAGGCGTAGTCCCAAAATCATGGAAGACGGCTTTCGTCCACCCGATCCCTAAAAAAGGCGACCGCTCAGACCCGTCCAACTACCGGCCAATCGCCATCACCTCCTTGTTCTCCAAAACAATGGAGTCCATTGTAAACTGCCAGCTCATGAGGTACCTTGAGCATCACCAGCTGATTAGTGACCGCCAATACGGTTTTCGCCGTGGTCGGTCAGCTGGTGATCTTCTGGTCTACCTCACTCACAGATGGGCGGAGGCAGTAGAGTTCAAGGGCCTCCCCCTTGGCCGTTAATTTGGACATTGCGAAGGCCTTCGATCGGGTTTGGCACAAAGCGCTTCTTTCGAAGCTCCCTTCCTATGGGCTTCCCGAGAAATTGTGCGATTGGATCACCAGCTTTCTTGCAGATCGGAGCATCAAGGTCGTTGTAGACGGTGCAAGCTCCGATTGCAAGCCTATTAATGCTGGTGTTCCACAGGGCTGCGTGCTATCGCCAACGCTGTTTCTTCTGCATATCAATGATATGTTGCATACCCGTAACATTCATTGCTATGCAGATGACAGCACTGGTGATGCTTTTTACACCGGCCGAGCCAATATTTCTCGGGAAAACGTCTCCAAGTGCCGGGACAAACTTGTGTCTGAAGTCGAGTCTTTGCTGAACAGAGTCTCGGATTGGGGACGACTAAATCTAGTCCAGTTTAACCCCCAGAAGACACAAGTTTGCGCGTTAACCGCTAAAAAGAACCCCTTTGTCGTATCCCCTCAGTTTCAAGGCACTCCCCTTGTTGCCTCAGCCAGTATCGGAATCCTCGGCGTCGACATATCGAGTGACGTGCAGTTTCGTGGTCACTTGGAAGGGAAGGCCAAATTGGCCTCTAAATAGCTTGGCGTGCTCAGCAGAGCGGGACAGTATTTCATGCCGGCACACCGCCTGCAACTTTACAAGGCGCAGGTTCGACCGCACATGGAATACTGTTCCCATCTCTGGGCTGGGGCTCCCCAGTACCAGCTCCTTCCACTTGACCGCATCCAGCGCAGAGCGGCTCGAATTGTCGACGACCGATTGCTTTCCGATCGGCTCGATTCACTGGCGTTGCGAAGAGATATTGCATCTCTTTGCGTATTTTATCGCATCTATCACGGGGAGTGCTCTGAGGAATTGTTCGGATTAATCCCAGCCGCCAAATTTCGTGAACGCACGACACGGCAAACGTCCCGATACCATCCACACCATCTGGATGCTTCGCGGTCCACCACTGTACGTTTCACAAGGAGTTTTCTTCCACGTACAACCTCTCTGTGGAATAGTTAATCACCGGCGATTTTTCCGGACCGATACGACCTGGGGACCTTCAAGAAAAGAGCTTACTCCTTTCTAAAGGGCCGGCAACGCACCCGCAATTCTCCTGGTGTTGCGGTTGATCATGGGCGGCGGTAGTCACTTAACATCAGGTGAGCAGCATGCTCGTTTGCCCCCTCTTCTATAAAAAAAAAAAAAAAAGAGGGATATTACACTTGACGGATGGTAAAAATTGACTAATCTTCTTCGGCGGCTTGTAGTATGTTTTAATGGAAGCTCGCTTCAAGATGTAGCCAACCTTGTCTGTGACTCCTCTGACATATGGTAGTACAGCAGGCACACGCTCGAATGTGGCCGGCTTCACTCGGTCACTGTGACGTAGGCGCGGGATCCGAAGCTTGTTGTCTTGCAACACTTGCTTGACATGCTGCAGCTCGGCGGCCAGATGTTTTCTGTCACAGATCCCTCGTGCTCTCTGAAACAAAGATTTACCCACGGTAGCTAACTGTGAAGGATGATGGTGAGATTCACCATTTAAATATCGGTTGGTATGGGTCTTTTTTCTATACACAGTGTGACCAATAGTGTTATCAGGATTTCGAATGATTAAAACACCTAGAAAAGCTAAAGAATTATTTGCCTCTAACTCCATTGTGAATTGTCTTTTAGAGTTTATAGAGTTAAGGTGGTTTAAAAATGCAGTTACTTTGTTAGATGGTAAAATTGTGACGACACGTTCACAACAGACATGTTCAAGATCGTCCCCACCATTACATCAGATTTGATAAACCACAAATCCTCGCAAAAGAACACCGATTCCTACCAAGGATCATCCTTGGTAGGAATCGGTGTTGGCTAATTGAAATCAAAAAACATCCTTATTTCAATATATTAATATAATATTCAAAATTGATTGAAATATTATTATAAATTGTAATATTTCAATCCTGCTTGGGATCCTATAATTAACAAAATTAAACCCAAACCCAAGCATACCACTGCAAGACTTCAAGATACTGTAAGTTCGTTTTGCGTAAATCGGACCAAAAATTAATATACAAAAACCTAGTATACAGTTATCTGTGTTCAAAAACTGAAGGTAGCCAGGCTAACAATGACATTGGGACGTCAAACATCTCAGTCCCCCCCCCCCGTGACCATGGTTGCTGTAAAGCACCCGAAACGTCGGGAATTAAAAATAAGTAAAATCAGTTAAATAAACGCGATAGAATCCGAAAATTTAGTTTTATTCAATGTGTAGTGTTTAATTTAAGAAATCAATATTTTCATTTCCCTTATATTTCATTAACACCATCCTTACCATCTCCCAAAACTGCTCACGAATATAAATGGGCTTAGACATGTGTGGGGCGTAGACCCTTAGAACAAACAACTTCCTTAAGCTCATTTTCATTCATATCCATAGCAGTCTCGGGCTTACATATTTATACTCTTTCACAAATTGACTCATTCTTTCTAAAAGGATGATGCTAGCCCCCGGGCATGCCCGCTCGGTCTCATCTACGTCAGAACAGTATGTGGTATACATGCCATGAGTAGTGAAATCCCTTCCCTTCCGTTTCGTCTCACTTACACATAACACATCTATTCCTTTATCATTCATCATATCGCATGCTTCATCTCGCATGCTTTATCTATCTTATCATTCATTGCTCCACATACGTTCAGCGTAGCCAGACTGTCTTACGCAATCCACTTTTCACCACTCGTCACCAGTTTTCCTCCCGGAGATTCTTCGCACCTCTGCCCCATTAAAGGAGCGCCTGGAACTCGGGGTCATTTCTTTTCAATAAAGTTATGGTGCAAATCATGGAAATGCAGGAAGTCGATGGATTCAGGTGGCTCAGGACCATGCGTTGTGGCATTCCTTGGAGGAGGCGTATGTGCAGCAGTGGACTTGTGAATGACCGTAATGAATGAAAAAACACTAAAAATCAATTTTTCCAACGCTGAACTTATGCGGACTATGATGATTTGGTTATCGTTAAATGTATTTACTTAGTCCTCACTCTACATTGCTTAAGCATGTAGACGACGGCGCGCGATGCAGTGTGTCGAACCGCGTACAGTTCGATGTTGATGGTATGCGTAAATGCAATGAGCACAAACACAAATGCTGTAGTGTGCGTATATAGTGACGCGATTCAATTTTGCATTTGTAGTAAAGTATACAGTAGTATGTTTTCCTCGCCTCCCCCTGAAAGTGATAGACTTTTTGTTTAGGAATTAATGCGCATGGCCTTTCCAGTTGGTGAATACTCAAAGCTTGGATACAGACTAGGATCAGTCATTCGACCGAATGGCATATTGTATGAAGGCGAGACTTAGAGTAATTACATACAATTGTATGTATAGAAAGAACCTACAATTCAACATGAATTGAGTCAATACACTTGTCTCGCTTTTTCTAATTTAATTTTAAAATAAGGTAAAAAGAGACAAATCTGTTGAACGATGTTACGTGTAATTCTTGCGTGAAAATAGAAATGTCAAGTTGTCATCTTTGATCTCTTTAGACTGCCAAATATGAGAATAAGTACATTCGTATCTTATCATATTTACTAGAAAAATCCCTATAGTATATTATATGTGATGTTACTTTTTTATTTTTAGCATTTGATACACAAAATAACACCACTTTTACTTATAAAATCAACATCAAACCATTATTTTTACAATTATAATATTTAGTGTAACAAGCGCAGCAGTTCGCTCAAACCGTCATCAGCGTGTCAGCATCTACCAAAAACTTTGTAATATCACGCATAAACATATTGTGAAGATGTTTTCGAACAAACTATTATCCCTTTGGATTTAAATCAATTTCTGTCTGTTATTCTCGCTAAACTCAAAAACGGTTCGACCGATTTGATGAAATTTTTTGTGTGATTTAGCTGCTGTCGAAATCCAGAAATTACAAATAATATTAAATTACTCATAAACTTAATCTATAATCATCATAAGTATGGTATGAAATTACTTGATACTGGCAAAAGTACAACCGAGTGAATTATCAAAGAGAGAAATATTTGACATTGACAGTTTTCCAATTTACATCAGACAATTTTCGCGCCGTTTTCTTGTACGCTACCGTTGCTTGTCTCCTGTTTGCAATTTGGATTTCGTCATAAAATCGGTTATAAAGACATAGGCACTTTTTTATCGTTTTAATTTACAATCCTTTTTTCATTTTTCATTACACTGTAAGTATATCAACGGCAGCTATTAACTATTTGAAATAAATTTACTATAAAGCTTTGTTCTTGTAAGTCATAAGCGTAATTACATTTGTCGCGTCGTCTCAAGTGTATTAAATCTAGTAGGACGTTTTCAAGAACTTTATGAAATCTTTTTACCTAGGAGTCTGTTGGGTACTAGCCTGTTACCAACTGCAAAATAGCAGTGCCTACACTGCACTGCTGTGTTCTTCCGATCAGAAACCATATACTTACAGGCTAAGGCATTCGATCTTAACCCCCTGAGCTTATTTGTAACTAATAGAATCAGGCGTTACTTTGCGGAAATCTCTAGAATAAGTCTACGACTACAAATAACCTAAGCTAGCGGTCAGCCACCGCAGAACCTACTTGCAGAGGTGAAACACTTGTTGTATTATCGACGGTGTTGTGTCTTTGCTGGTGTGGTGGTTTGGGAGTGGTGGTGACGGGGATTAGTGCACGCAATTTAGGGAGGAAGAGAGGTCCTCTCTTCAGACTAAGTAGAACACATTTTATTTTACTACGCGGATATAGACAAATTAATCTTTAAGATCTATAACTTTTATCTGTAGCCTTTTTGTTCGAAGTTTACTGCAGATTCCAGATTCCATTGTGGTAGCGACTTTCAATCAGGTGGACTGTAACTTAGTCTGTCATTTTAGTTTTTTAATATAAATACAATTTAATCAGTTATTAATTTGATTTGATTTCAGATAAAAATGTTTGAAGCACGCTTACTCCGTAGCTCTATTTTAAAGAAGGTTTTGGAGGCAATTAAGGATCTTCTGACACAAGCTACGTTTGATTGTGATGACAATGGAATACAGTTGCAGGTATTTTTTTAGTATAAATGATGAAATTATTATATATTTACACAACACAGTTCTGTTACACAACATACAATGTAAACATAATCTTTGTAATTAATGCTATTTGTACTTGTATGAAATTTTAAGATTATAAAGGTTTTTCTTGGTGTGACCTACTGTAATTGAATATTTTAAAACCTAGTATTTACATACTATTGAAATATATACAATGTTAAAAAACTACAATAAAGAAAACTAAAACTAATAGCTCATATTATCATACAGTCCTATTCCCTGTGTTATTGTGCCAGGAATGTTAGTATAACCATACACATCTGGTACTTGTGTATATGGGGTAGGAGGGGGAGGGTTCTGGGGAAGCCCACCTAGCAAATCACAGGCACTTCCTCCATGCAGCTCTGTGTCTGCCCTCCCTCCATGCTTACAGCTTTATAAAAACACTAGGGGTAGGGCAAACAAGGCTACGTGAAGTTGGGGCTTTCTGATTCGGTTTTAGTACAGATTCGATCTGTCTTATGTATAATAATCGCTCATCCTCAGGTCTGCATATAAGCAAGCCAAAGTAATGCAATTAAATCAAATCCAGAACCAAACATAAGGGCAATTAAAAAAGTCCAAAAACAAAGCAGAAATTGTAGAAAAATCGGAAAACAATACCAAAAACGAAGGAGAACATTCATATGACCACTAGAGAAACAGAATGAAAATTGAAATTTGACATAGATAATAATTAATAATGTATAACATTGGCAGATGCCCACTACATGACCATCAACACTGTTCCCCTTCACACTTTTTACACTGTGTTTTGATATCTAACCTCTATACTAGCGAAAATTGTCATATCAGCGTTTTGTTATATGCAATTTTTATCTTTATCATAATTTATTTTGAAACGCATTTCCAACATCCAAAACCAGTGTAAAAGATTCAAGCTTAACCCTGACTAGCCTCCTAAACCGAAAACATAATTAAAATGAAGTACTGGACATCCATAGCCAAACCAGAATGCTGGTCGCATTTCCTCACTGAATGGCTATACTTAGCCTTTGAGTGAGAAAAGAACCAGCCCTCTTATCACCAGCAGCAACAACCTTGACTCAGGGTGTCCTCGGGTAGAACTAAAATCCTTCTTTGGTTATTTCTTTAAAAATTGAAAAAAAAATTGTTGAATGTTTTATAAAACAAAAATTCCTATTCAGAATTCACATTCTGTCACCAGAGAGAAACCAGATAGGCATTGTAAGCCTTAGAATCCTAATCCTATCCTAAACTAGGTTACTAGTGGGTTGTGTAGATAGTAGTAAGGTGGGCTTTTTTATTTTAACATTATTTTAATTAAGCAATTTCGTCCGTGTGTCATTTTACTTAGGCTGCAGTAAAAGTATCGGGAATGGAATATTTCCACTGTTCCTGTCATATTAAAATCTTTTTAATTGAAAACTCCTTGGTTTTAAAAATCGAATACCATTTATTTATTTAAAAAAAGGTTCTCGGTCTTGTCACAAGGTTTTGTCAAAGTTGTTTAGTCGTTGAGAAAATGGGATTGATGCGAGAAAATTCAAGAGTGATGATTTATCATGACTTTCAAAGTTGTTTAACATAAAAACAGTGTGTTGACCGGAAGATTTCTGCATTTGGTGATGAAGCCCCATCCAAAACCACAATTTATCGCTGGTTTGCTGAATTTCAACGTGGATGTATCAAGCTTAGTGATGATCCCCGTCAAGGTCATCCAAAAACTGCAGTCACCCATGAAAACATTGATGCTGTGTGTAAGCTGATAGAGGAATATTGACATGTGACATACCGCGAAATTCAGGCAAATTAGACATTGGCATGAGTCAAATACAAATATTCTTGCATGAACAATTAGGTGTAAAAAATTTGTTTTCCCAATGGATACCGCATTTGCTCTGTGAAGTGCAAAAAGCGGCTCGCGTTACTTGGTGCGTCAGAACTCTCGAAAGATTCCATACAGGATCCTCAAATGCTGTATACAACATAGTATCAGGTGACAAATCCTGGATATATGCGTACGAACCTGAAACAAAAAACCAGTCACAAGTTTGGGTGTTCGAAAATGAGTTAAAGCCAACAAAAATTGTTTGTTCACGGAGTGTTGCAAAAAAAATGGTGGCCACGTTTGTCTCCAAAACTGGCCATGTTACGACTATTCCTCTTGAGGGACAAAGAACGGTTAATGCAGAATGGTATGCTAGCATTTGTTTGCCACAGGTCGTTTCTGAACTCCGTAAAGAGAACTGCAACCGCCGCATCTCCTCCATCACGACAATGCGAGTTCTCACACCACACACAGAACAAAAAAGTTTTTAGAGCAAGAAAACATAGAATTATTAGACCATGTGCCAAACAACCTAACCTAAGCCCTAATGATTTCTATACTTTCCCTAAAATAAAGAATAAATTGCGTGGACAGAGATTTTCATCACCTGAAGAAACTGTGGACACCTACAAAACGGCCATTTTGGAGACCCCAACATCCGAATGGAATGGTTGCTTCAATGATTAGTTCCATCGTATAAAAAATGTGTCAAATTTCGCGGAGAATACTTCGAAAAGCAATAAATACATTTTGAAATAGTAATGTTGTGTCACTTCCTCGATTCCCGAAATTTTCAGTGCCGCCCTCGTAGTGTAATAAAATAATTAAATTAGGTTGCATATAGTGGTCATGGGTTATATCACTGTTACATTTTAATAATATTTCATATACATTTTAATAATTTTCAGGCAATGGACAATTCACATGTGTCATTGGTGTCACTTACTTTGCGGGCAGATGGCTTTGATAAATATAGATGTGATAGAAATATTTCCCTGGGTATGAACTTAAGCAGGTAAGGGTAGCCATATAGTGGTCAATGGATATATTATTTCTGTGTTATAACACATACTGAATATTTAAAATTGCAATTCACCATTCAGGAAGTCCATTAACCTACAAAAAGCTAACACAAGGTATTTGGAAGTTACATTTACATACTGGATGACCTTTTTTACTGTCTGGAAATAAAATAGGGTATAACATGTGAACAGAAAAAGAAAGCCTATATTTACTACCGGGGAAGAAACATGCTCTCAGAGAATACCAGCATAAAATAACAGCTTAATTCTGCTGTTTTTCGTATGGTGAGTGAGAGAAGCGGAGACCCTTTTTACTGGGAATGAGGCATTCCATCTTAGTCTGCAAGGGTGATAATGCATCTGCATTTTGATTTGTAATTAAGGATAGATGTAGATATCTATGGGCCGCAACGACCACTTACCATCAGGTGGGCTGTGTGCTCATTTGTCACCCTATCCTATTAAAAAAAAACAGATATCTTACAAAAAATTTGAATAAAACAATAAATAAGTAATTTTATTAATTAGTCTATCAAAATTCAAATCATATCCAGCCTAGTCTGTGGACCCTGCGAAGTGACAAGGTCACAGATGCCTACTAAATTTACTGTTTTATTGCGTTCGTAAAGTGGGGTGCTAGCTTGTAATAGGTAAATGGACTTCCTAAACTGAGAGTTACAAATTTAAATGTTTTTGTTACCTACATTGCTTTATAGTACAAAAGATAATAAAACAATGATAGCAATCTGGCAGTTTATGTTTGTGCAATTTGTTACTTCAAAAGTGGCTGGCCCTTGAATATCTCCAAACATCTTTAAAGATCATCCCTGAAGACAGATCTTCACAGATCTCAAGTTTAAACCAAAGCTCTTAATTTAAAAAATTAAGTATAGATCATGACATTGATTTCTTATATTTTACCTGAATTGAATTAAACAAAATTTACCAATTTCATTCTTTATCATGCCTAATTTAACTTTTTTAATTATGAATTTACATCTCGAAAAGTCGTGAATTATAAAAGTTAAATAAATTCAATAAAAATAAAATATAAATAAAGTTTGATTATTTCAACTCAAGGTTGGCTCTAAATATGAGGTTGATATAATTAAACTATAACACAACAATGCATTAGTGTATCGCTGCTTGATGAAGAAACAAGATATACCACTTAGTAAAGTCGCCTTAATGTCATATTTCAGTATGTCAAAGATTCTCAAATGTGCTGGTGATAAGGACACGGTGACAATGAAGGCACAGGACAATGCGGACACAGTCACCTTTGTGTTTGAAAGTCCTAATCAAGAAAAAGTATCAGATTATGAAATGAAACTCATGAATTTGGATCTTGAACACTTGGGTATGTTTTAATATGATTTTATTGCAGTTATAAGATTTGATTTGTAATAACATTTGAATGGTCGACGACACAGTAAATATATTATGGTCATATGGCTGAGGCAATACATATCTTAACAAATTTTTTTACGCCTACACTTTTTGGGAATGTTGTTACTTTAAAATATTCTTGTTTATTAAATGAATGATTTAGGTTCCAGGATGCTCTAATAATTAAATGAAGTAAACTATTTAAAAAAAGAAAATTATACTACTTGTTGTTAAGATAAGATAAAGACAGGCTGTTTTCTGCAACTCCATGTCTAAGCGCATATTTGCGTGTGGGCAGGAATAATGCAATTATTCGAACTTAAAACTTGTTGTTTTAATTTGGTATAATAAAAAGGGTTATTATAGATTGTAGATCGAGGATTGTTTTTGTCTTATGAAATGAATGGATTACTCTAATATAAAATTTTACAATAGTATAAAAAAGTATTTCTAATATGTCACATATTATGTTATACAGCTCGATGGAAAATAAAACCACTTGTCTTGAATCTACATTAGAACTGCTATTTGTAGACTATATATATATATACCAAAGCATACTCAAAGGTTGTTATCCGGTCGGTGCCCATCTGTGTGTGTTGTGTATGTGTCTATTTGGACATCAGTGTAGAGTTGAGTAGCTGTTTTGGCTAAATATTTACTGTAGTCAGAGGCCATGGCTACAACACTGCAGCTCAGTATTCAAATCTTAATTTCAATAAACATTTGTGCAAGAAATTCGAACTCCTTTTGGTGTGATTGTTTTTGGAAGCTTATATCTGAACCAGATAGAAACCAGATAGTTACGGTCTAGCATTGTCAGCGCCGCGCCGTTAGATGCATTCTAATATTTTTTATCATGAGATTATCAGTAATGGATTAAAAATTCACTTAAACATTTTTATTACATAAATAAAACAAACTTATAATGAAAAGACATGCAGCGATAAACAGTTGAAGACTCCATGATAATTCCACTATGATCCACTATTCCATTGTGCGCTAACTTCGCTTTCTGGATGGAGAGTGAATTCTCTTGAGTTAGAATGACGTTCGATTGTTTCAGAGCTATTTTCTATCTGGAGGTCTGCTGCTGTGGCATTTTTTCACAATATACAAGGCCATTATATTTCTATGGTTATTGAATGTCATCCACTATCCCATATCATTGTAGATGTTGTGAGAGGCGACAGAGGTAAACTAAACCAAAAGACTGCTAGCAACATCTTCCTTACTAGAAAAAAAACTATAGTTGTCAACTTGCCTGCCGAGTGCATCAAATATGACAATTTACGAGGCGATCTATTGGGAAGCCCATGTTGAACAGTTGACTTTGTTGGGCTGTAATGAAAGTTATTTTACCAAAATACTGTTTAGTTAATTACTTATAGTATATTTGTGTTTTTCTTCCTCATAGGCATTCCAGAGACTGAATACAGCTGTACAATCCGCATGCCAAGCGCTGAGTTTGCCAGAATCTGCCGTGATCTGTCTCAGTTTGGAGAGTCAATGGTTATTTCTTGTACAAAAGAAGGTAAGTAAATTTGATTTCATAGCTCTTAGTCACTGTTTCCCTCCTTTATATTTATAAAAATTGATTGGCAATTTTTATATACACAGGTGTAAAATTCTCGGCGTCGGGTGACATTGGTACAGCAAATATTGCACTGGCACAAACTGCGTCAATTGACAAGGAAGAGGAGGCAGTCGTTATTGAAATGGACGAACCTGTCACCCTTACATTTGCCTGCCAGTATCTCAATTACTTCACAAAAGCGACCTCACTAAGTAACCAGGTACGGAAATATCCATAATTATAATTACTAGGGATGGGTCGAATATGGATTTCACCCAATACGAATATTCGGCCGAACATTCGGCAGGATTACCTCAGTACCTGACCAATTTATGTCTAAACTTGTTACCGTAAAGCGCGTGGGATTAGCGCCGGACTCTTTCCCCCGCTCCCCCGCTGCACCTGACATGTTATTGCATTATCTAATACTGTCAAATTGCCGGCACATGTTGTGTTATTCCTAATGAAAATTGATAAGTATATGATGAAAATGAGTGGCAGGCAGGAGATCTACTACTTGGACCTATTTTAGAGAAACTGACGACTGTAATGTAATGTTTCTTTGTTTGATTCCAAACAAAATTTTATCAAGCTTTCTATTTGCTATAATTGGAAATAAATCTACAATGCCTCAAAAAACATAACGCTATACAAGTAGATTTAACCCATAAATAAATGTACTTTCAAGAGTAAAATTATGAAAGACATGGCATTAGGTACTCAATTCGTACATTTCCGTACAGTGGATACTTTAGGTACCACTTTAACGAATATTCGGTAAAGCTGCCGAATACCGATTATAAAACGAATATTCGGCCCATCTCTAATAATTGCAAATGGCTGTAACTTCACTTTATTTATTATCAAGTTATGAGAAAAAATTGTGGAACAAAAATGATAGTTTGTTCTAGTTCTAAACAAGTCTTACACTTATGGGTTGTAAGAAATTCTCGACAGATGATATGCTGCAAATATCACGTTTGTTAATCAGAATAGTGACTATTTAGTTAATCCCTCAGTCCCCTTAAAATTCTCATGTAGTCGCATGCGCCCGGCAAATCCCGAGCGGTCGCATGCGACGGCACCCACCCGTAGCACTTAAAACCATTAAAATTTATATTTGGAGACTACTTTTCTATGAAGAAGCTTGGCGTTATAAAATCTATACAAAATTCTCTTTATAAAAGTCAGGTTTTAGCTCATTACAAAAAGACTAAGTATTTTATTTTGATAACAAAAATAAAACATACCAAGCGGATGTCGGCAGCGTGAAAATCACAATTATTTCAATATATATTACTCGAAATTAGATAAAGATAAATTATATTCACACAAAAACTTTCATTACAATTTTATACTAAAACACTATACTTTAACACTAATAAAACACTAGAAAAATCCAAAAATCAACACAATAACATTCACGCGAAAATGGCGTACGAAATGAACGTGGATTATAAATAAATATCCATAGCATAACTATTTTTTATTGCAATAGAGGATAGAAAATTTCATATGATTCTATAATGCTAAACTTCTTCATAGAAAAGTAGTCTCTAAATATAAGTTTTAATGGTTTAAAGTGCTGTGGGGGTGCGCGGGAATTCGACCGCTTGAATTTTGACGGAATAGCGCCGCAGTCGAATTCGACTGCTTAGGGGCTGAAGGGTTAATTTTTGGTTACAAATTCAAAATAAGTGTAATGTGGAAATATATAAATTTTCTTGGAGAGTTGCATTATCAGAGCCAGAGCATCATTTCTACACTCACCAAGTTACAAATCCACATTGTAGGTATATCTCTAAATGTGCACTTTGTATAATGGCGGTGGAAGAGAATCCACTATGTCATACTATCCCATGATGAACTTACGCCAACCCATGTGAAATAACTATGGCCAATATCGCCCCTCTGAGCGAATCCCTTTTTACTGGAAACAAGGCTTTCTGTCTTAGTCCTCAGGGGTGTCAACGCATCTGCATTTTGAGTCATAATCGAGGAAAAATGTGGATATCTATAGGCCACAGCATGCACTTACCATCAGATGCACTGTGTGTTTACTTATCACCCGTATTCTATATAAAATAAAATCTATGGGGAGGTGTTGTATGTTCAGCAGTGAAATTTTAATAGGTTATAATGAATAATGAATGTTGATAAGTAATGTACCAATTAATATAATTTTGATCTTGTAATGTAGTGTATATATTAATTTTGTAGCTTCATTTGAACATGTTTCTTTTAGAGATGAGCCTAACATGGTTTTGGATAACATGGGTTAGCGCCGAACTCTGCCCCTCACTGCCCCGCCACACCTGACATGTTCTTGCAGCATCTAGTACTGCGCAAATTGCCAGCACATGCTTATGTTTTGAATATTTTTGTGACAAAAAAGTATTTTATTGTGTTATTCTCAGCGAAAATTTATAATTATATGATAAAAATGAGTGGCAGGAGATCTACTATTTGGACTTAATTTAGAGAAACTGACGACCAAAGTAAAGTGAAATGTACTAATGTAATGTAATGTTTCTTTGTTTGATTCCAAAAACATTTTATCAAGCTTTCTATTTGCTATAATTGGAACTAAATCGACAGTGCCTCTAAAACATAACGCTGTACAAGTAGATTTAACCCATAAATAACATATACTTTGAACAGTAAATTATGAAAGACATGGCACTGTTCAATTCGTACATTTCAATTTAGTGAACACTTTGAGTACCACTTTAACGTATGTTCGGTGATTTAGCCGAATATTCGGTAAAACTGCCGAATACCGAATATAAAACGAATATTCGGCCCATCCCTAGTTTCTTTCACTCCATAGGTGGTATCGTACCTACCTAAAACATCAAGTTACGCAGTCTTTCTGCTGCACTTGCTTCTAGAATTAAACTCATGCAAATCTATACAATATCCTTATTTCATGTGCTTCATTGTTTCAGGTCCAGCTTTCGATGTCTGCTGATGTACCATTAGTAGTGGAATATCGCATTCCAGATATTGGTCACATCCGCTACTATTTGGCACCGAAAATTGAGGAGGAAGATAGTTAAATTAGTAATTTTTAAGTTTCTTTTAATATTAATTCATTTTATTTTTAAAAAAATGTGCCTTCTACTCACAATCACGTCTGAATATAATACACTGGGTGTATTTATACAAAAAACTAAATTGTGATAAAAATTTAATAATAAAGACTTATCATGTCAAGAGTTGTTTGTGAATAATAAAAAATCTTGCTTACTAGCGAATGTGCTAAAGTCGGGATCCTGCATTCTCACCGATAATTTTTTGGCCGATGATCACTTGCCAACTAACAGTTCGCCTATTTTTCACTTTGACAACTAATAATTGAAGACATAAGTGGATGAAGGTGATAACTCGCATTTTACTAATTTTGAGTAACTCAAGATTGAAGTTTCAGTTTTGGTTTTTGAGATAAGTTGTTAGAAAATTAGTTTTTGATTTAAACTATAATGCAAAGTTGTGTAAACAAACTTAAAAAATTTGGGTATGTGAGCAATTAAACACTTTTAATACTTTTTGGTATATAATTCCGAAAAAAAAAACTGAACATAACTCTTTCTTTCACTAACATTTTTAAAACATTTTGGCATTTCAGCTATTTCAAATTAGGTGTTAAGTAACATTATGTACTTAAAGTATTACAAAAAGGCAAACATTATTTAAAGGTTCCTTAAATACTGTTGGAGCCACGTGTCTAAGGCTGCCGAAGTCTAATTCCCCGGTCGAACCTTAAACCTATTACGCGAGATATTAACTAAAGTGGACTGTATATGCGATTGCTTCTACGCTTACGTAAAGGCGACTACTATAGCATGCGATATAATGCACTCGCTCTTCCCTAAAACTACAACTATTATTGTGCCAAATCGCTGAAAAGGAATCCTGCCTGATTAGGAGAACAACAAAATTGGAGCGGGTTAAACTATATAAGGCAGGAACTAAGTAAAGGAATATTGACTCACCGGGGTTTCTTCTATTTGTGTAGAGCACTATAGCTGCAACTTCTGGAACTTCTTCTAGACAGACACTCTGGGGAGAGGCGGTGCGCGACTATATCTCACACGAGGTGAGGCGGGTTTCCTGGAGCTCGACTGCTTCCAGGCTAAAGACTGGCGCGGTGGGAAGAGAGCTGTTGTTCCAATGACTGGCGCAGCGGGAAGAGGACGCGCAACGGTCGCGCGTGTCTTATATGTCCTCGGCTCCGATGATTACGTGACATTCTAGAATCATCTTCTTGCCCCTCCCACTCCACCACCCCGATGTGTCGATAGGAGGGTATGACTGATATCGTTTTTCGGAAAGGAACCGTCAAATATAATAATACGAATGGTTTTCCGCGCAACCATCTCCCCCGCCCTTGAAGGATTTCCTTCAAAATTAACTAATACAACTAGAGCTAAGATCAACTAACAAAATAACTAACTAACGCTAAGATTACCTAAATTCAACTACAATTTAATCTAGAAAGCTAATTTAAATTATGGAAGAGGCAGGGGGCACAAACGGACAACCGGGCGCAAGTAAGACCCAACCGTGGTCTTAACGCGAGCTATCCTAACTACTCCGTCGGAACCGGGAAAGACCTCTTCGACAATTCCTAACGGCCAGTGGAGAGGCGGCGTATTCTCTTTGGTGAGCACAACTACAGTTCCTACAGCTAAAGGCTCAGTTGCTGTGTTCCATTTTTGTCGAGACTGCAAAGTATGCAAGTATTCCATCCTCCATCGTTTCCAAAACGATTGCACTAACCGATCTAATAATTTGTGGCGTGCGGAAATGCTAAGTCTGTTCTCATCCATATCTGCGGCTGGCAAATACTTTAAAGGCGTTAAATTCAAAAAATGTGCTGGAGTTAGAGCCAGCGGTTCCGAGGGGTCACTAGACAACGTACGACAAAGTGGGCGACTATTCATTACGCATTCAATTTGAGCGAGCACCGTACTTAGCTCTTCGAAGGACAAAATTTGATCTCCTATTACTCGGTATAAATGACTCTTTAGACTCTTGATATTAGTCTCCCAATTGCCCCCAAAATGACTCGCGGCTGGGACGTTCAGAGACCACTCAATGCGGTTCTCGGCTAGAATGTGAGCAAACTCCGAATTATAATACTTGCTAGCTAAGAGCTCATGTAGTTCCGATAGAATACGTTTTGCACCGACGTAGTTCGTACCGTTATCCGAATACAATCCACTTACAGGGCCTCTGCGGGATAGAAATCTTATTAAATGCACCCATAAAGCCTGCTGTGCTTAGATCACCAACGAGTTCTATATGCACCGCTCGAGTAGTTAGACATACGAAAATGCAGACGTAAGCCTTTGTGGATCTTATACCACGCCCGCGAGTGAGCGTGACCTTAAACGGGCCAGCGAAATCAGACCCGGTGTGCGTGAAGGGCTTTACTGATTGTATTACTCTACAAGATCTAAGTTCCGCCATTTCCGGAAATGACGGCTTGGGGCGTGCCCGAAAGCAAGCTATACATCTGTGCACCCGATTGCGTATTAAACTACGTGCAGAAAGAATCCAATGATTCTGACGCAAAATCGACATCAACAAGTCGGGGCCGGCGTGCGAGTTCAATTTATGATGGTAATCGACTAATAAGTTCATGATATGGTCTTTACGCGGTAAAACAATAGGGTGCCGTTGGTCGAAACTCAATTGCGAGTTGGACAAGCGTCCACCTACCCTTACAATCCCATCCTGTAAAATTGGCTTAAGGCGTTGAAAGGCGCGACTACAAGCTCTATTCGATTGTAATCTTCTAATTTCTTCAGAGAAGTGCGCACGTTGAAATTCACGTAATACTAGCGACTCGGCATAGTTGTAATCGGACGTAACGATATACGAACAAACACTACTTATCGACTTTTAAACTACAAAGGCTACACTGTAACGACAAAAATGATTTAAATATAACACACGTATTGCTGTGGCGCGGCTAAACTATACTATTTTATTTTTAATGTTACGGAACACCAACAAGCTAAACAAACACTAAGGAAATACCAATATATAATACTATCAACGACAAACTAATATTTAAATAATAAAACTATCCAATCACAAGTATGCAATTTCTAAGCGACTAAGCTATAATTATTAATAAGCGGTGAAACTATGCGATGAACGCTTCGGAACAACACTGCATATGACTTGTTGCTCGCGAAGTCTCACCTCCTCCCGCCAATCAAGATTGGCCTCAGCAGGTCTATTCCGTAGCCTCCAGTGAGGCACGCTTTCTGTCGCAGCGGCTCGGTGTCTCCATGCGCCGCGACCGTGACCTCGATTCGCGCCGCGCGCGCTTCCGCTAACTAGATCGATTCGAGCACTGAATATGTCACCTGACTGGTTGCGGGGCGATCTAATCTTGCTAATATGGGCCTTGTTCGCGGTGTCGGTAAACCTAGCTCCAGGGCTATCCCTACTCGGCGTTCCCTTCGGCTGCGACGAAACTACAACAGGTTTACTAACAACAGACTGTAACGTCTTGCTTCTCGACCCTTCGCATAATTTATTACCCGAGCGCGGGATGTTCCCCTCCCCTATTTCCCGAAAATTGCGAGTCAATAATTCGGGAGGTTCGACAGCGACGGTGCAACAACAGGATGTTGCCGAAATGCTATCTATGATGGGGGCGGAGCCAAGGATAACATATCCCAATACGGTTTCCAGTGCGTAAGGCGCGGTATGCGAGGAGTTGCCCCTGATCTTATTGTTTAACAAAAGATGAGGGAAAAGCGATGCTCCAATGAGCATGTCTATTTTTCCAGGAACGGCGTAAGTGTCGTCCGCCAGAGTCAAATTCTTAAATTCAATCATTGCCGAGGTGTCAACCGAAACGGTTGGCAACCGTTCAGTGACCCTCCAGTCCCGTCCAGTGATCTCCTACTAGTGCATTTATATCAAAGTTAACATTACGATCTATCCGAGAATAAAATTTTAAATTTATACATCCCTGTGTCGCTTTACTAGTGCCTCCGATGCCTTTAATTACCGGACATGAAAGTGACCTATTTATTACTAAGCCTAAGCGCTGACAACATTGTCGCGTTATAAAGCTATTTTGGGCTCCGCTGTCCAGCAGTGCACGGACGCTTTGTTCGTTTCCACGCGAATCCCTAACCAAAATACGTGCCGTACCCAGTAACACGGTTGAAGGAGGTTGTGCTCCCATATTTGCCAATGAGCACAGAGCGACATCACCAGGTCGACCGCTAGAATCGTTGACCTTAGTAGGGGCGAATTCCTTGTCCGCTTTACTTGACGCCGCTATGTTGCTATTTTCAAAATGTAATAGCGTGTGATGTTTCCTGGCGCACTTGCTACATACGGAACTCGAATTGCATTTTGCAACTAAATGCTTATCGCTTAAGCAGTTCAAACATAGGTTGTTTGTCTTTACTAATTTATAACGCTCGCTTGGTGAATATTTACGAAAAGTCGCACAATTATATAAATTACCGTGCTTATCTTTACATACTATACAAGTATGCTGGAGTGATGTTGGCGTAGCGGTTACGTAAGTTAACGACCCTGCTATTTTAGATGGTTGAGTCTGTCTACGGTCGACGCACCTTTTAATCTCCTGTTTAACGTTCGGAGAGCGCTGCATCACCTTTATTTAATCTCGCACGAACGATGCTAATGAATGAAAGGAAGGCATCTCCGAGCTACGATGCTCCATTTCAAACGCACGCACGGTGTCGGGGTCTAATTTCTTTAATGCAACATGGAGAAACACCACGTCCATAGGATCATTAAATTTCAAATTCTTAAGTGCAGCCACCGATGCCACAAATTTATCTAGAAACTGCTCTAAGCCGTTGATGTTCGCGGATGATATAGGTTTAAGATCGAATATCTGGTTCAAATATTCGGAAGCTAACATTCTCCTATCTTCATATTTAGTTTTAAGCGTTTCGAATATTAATAAGTAATTGTTTGCTGTAGGTGTAAAACAAGAGCAGATCGACTGTGCCCTGCCACTAAGTTTACTTATTAAGTAATATAATTTTTCAGCGTCCGATAACGATGGGTTATTGTGTATATTGTTTTGAAAACTACTGAAGAAAAAGGGCCACGTCTTAATATCACCATTGAATACCGGAATATCTATTGGCGGCAACCTAATCGAGTCACTTGGACGTACCTGTTTTTCCGGCTTTGCTTCGTTTTGAGATTGTAGGGATCTCGCAGTTCTTTTCACGCGACACAACATATCTTCGAATGCCAGCAGCGGTTGGTAGTTCACTATGTATTTCGGGTCGATTTGTAATTCCAAATGATTAATTTGGTCTAATATTTTTTCGTAATCTATCCGCAAATAATCTATCGTTTCGATTTCAGTCAAAAGGTTTCCCGCACTGCTTCTATATGAATGTTCTTTATATAATCACTTATATTCTGCATACGCGAAAAGAGTATGTCCCTCTTGGCATAAAGCGTTTTAATTTTGATTTCACTTCCACTAACTGCCATTTTAAATTATTATAATAAAGGTATATCAACACAAACAATGAAGGATGGACACTCGGTATGCCGTATTACGTAATTAAATCGAACACCTGCGCAGCGAGTCGAGGTGACGCGTCATTTGCTAGACTCAATAATTTTATCAAGATTGTGGGTAAGCGTATCAAACGGTTCCTATTACACTGTTTCAATTATTTAATAGGCTTTAAATTTAATCAAATACGAGCGCTATAAAACGAATAATTCTGTTTGCGAGTACCTAATCAAAATTTAAATTTAAACGAACACTAAGTCTATTCCATAAATTAGAGTGCATTATCTAATTAATTAATTCAACAATTCGACCAAAATCCTGCCGAAGTGACCATAAAATGGTGGAGCCACGTGTCTAAGGCTGCCGAAGTCTAATTCCCCGGTCGAACCTTAAACCTATTACGCGAGATATTAACTAAAGTGGACTATATATGCGGTTGCTTCTACGCTTACGTAAAGGCGACTACTATAGCATGCGGTATAATGCACTCGCTCTTCCCTAAAACTAAAACTATTATTGTGCCAAATCGCTGAAAAGGAATCCTGCCTTATTAGGAGAACAACAAAATTGGAGCGGGTTAAACTATATAAGGCAGGAACTAATTAAAGGAATATTGACTCACCGGGGTTTCTTCTATTTGTGTAGAGCACTATAGCTGCAACTTCTGGAACTTCTTCTAGACAGACACTCTGGGGCCCCAGGGGTGCGTCGGGAGAGAAGCGTTGTAGTTTCAACGACGACTGCGGTGGAAAGAGCTGTTGTTCCAATGACTGGCGCGGTGGGAAGAGCTGTTGTTCCAATGACTGGCGCGGTGGGAAGAGAGCTGTTGTTCCAATGACTGGCGCGGTGGGAAGAGAGCTGTTGTTCCAATGACTGGCGCGGTGGGAAGAGAGCTGTTGTTCCAATGACTGGCGCAGCGGGAAGAGCTGTTGTTCCAATGACTGGCGCGGTGGGAAGAGAGCTGTTGTTCCAATGACTGGCGCGGTGGGAAGAGCTGTTGTTCCAATGACTGGCGCGGTGGGAAGAGGACGCGCAACGGTCGCGCGTGTCTTATATGTCCTCGGCTCCGATGATTACGTGACATTCTATCTCATCATAAAATGGTGATGCCACGTGTCTAAGGCTGCCGAAGTCTAATTCCCCGGTCGAACCTTAAACCTGTTACGCGAGATATTAACTAAAGTGGACTGTATATGCGATTGCTTCTACGCTTACGTAAAGGCGACTACTATAGCATGCGGTATAATGCACTCGCTCTTCCCTAAAACTACAACTATTATTGTGCCAAATCGCTGAAAAGGAATCCTGCCTGATTAGGAGATCAACAAAATTGGAGCGGGTTAAACTATATAAGGCAGGAACTAATTAAAGGAATATTGACTCACCGGGGTTTCTTCTATTTGTGTAGAGCACTATAGCTGCAACTTCTGGAACTTCTTCTAGACAGACACTCTGGGACGAGGCGGTGCGCGACTATATCTCACACGAGGTGAGGCGGGTCTCCTGGAGCTCGACTGCTTCCAGGCTAAAGCGGTTTCTACTAGCGGTGTGGTTTCCACGACGACTGCGACGGAAAGAGCTATTGTTCCAATGACTGGCGCGGTGGGAAGAGCTGTTGTTGCAATGACTGGCGCGGTATTAAATTCGCGCTATTAAATTATTATAATAAAGGTATATCAATCACAATTAATCTCACAACGCACAAACAATGAAGGATGGACACTCGGTATGCCGTATTACGTAATTAAATCGAACACCTGCGCAGCGAGTCGAGGTGACGCGTCATTTGCTAGACTCAATAATTTTATCAAGATTGTGGGTAAGCGTATCAAACGGTTCCTATTACACTGTTTCAATTATTTAATAGGCTTTAAATTTAATCAAATACGAGCGCTATAAAACGAATAATTCTGTTTGCGGGTACCTAATCAAAATTTAAATTTAAACGAACACTAAGTCTATTCCATAAATTATAGTGCATTATCTCCATTATCCACCATAAAATGGTGGAGCCACGTGTCTAAGGCTGCCGAAGTCTAATTCCCCGGTCGAACCTTAAACCTATTACGCGAGATATTAACTAAAGTGGACTGTATATGCGATTGCTTCTACGCTTACGTAAAAGCGACTACTATGGCATGCGGTATAATGCACTCGCTCTTCCCTAAAACTAAAACTATTATTGTGCCAAATCGCTGAAAAGGAATCCTGCCTTATTAGGAGAACAACAAAATTGGAGCGGGTTAAACTATATAAGGCAGGAACTAATTAAAGGAATATTGACTCACCGTGGTTTCTTCTATTTGTGTAGAGCACTATAGCTGCAACTTCTGGAACTTCTTCTAGACAGACACTCTGGGGCCCCAGGGGTGCGTCGGGAGAGCAGCGTTGTAGTTTCAACGACGACTGCGGTGGAAGGAAGATGATTCTAGAATGTCACGTAATCATCGGAGCCGAGGACATATAAGACACGCGCGACCGTTGCGCGTCCTCTTCCCACCGCGCCAGTCATTGCAACAACAGCTCTTCCCACCGCGCCAGTCATTGGAACAATAGCTCTTTCCGTCGCAGTCGTCGTGGAAACCACACCGCTAGTAGAAACCGCTTTAGCCTGGAAGCAGTCGAGCTCCAGGAGACCCGCCTCACCTCGTGTGAGATATAGTCGCGCACCGCCTCGTCCCAGAGTGTCTGTCTAGAAGAAGTTCCAGAAGTTGCAGCTATAGTGCTCTACACAAATAGAAGAAACCCCGGTGAGTCAATATTCCTTTAATTAGTTCCTGCCTTATATAGTTTAACCCGCTCCAATTTTGTTGATCTCCTAATCAGGCAGGATTCCTTTTCAGCGATTTGGCACAATAATAGTTGTAGTTTTAGGGAAGAGCGAGTGCATTATACCGCATGCTATAGTAGTCGCCTTTACGTAAGCGTAGAAGCAATCGCATATACAGTCCACTTTAGTTAATATCTCGCGTAATAGGTTTAAGGTTCGACCGGGGAATTAGACTTCGGCAGCCTTAGACACGTGGCATCACCATTTTATGATGAGATAGAATGTCACGTAATCATCGGAGCCGAGGACATATAAGACACGCGCGACCGTTGCGCGTCCTCTTCCCACCGCGCCAGTCATTGGAACAACAGCTCTTCCCACCGCGCCAGTCATTGGAACAACAGCTCTCTTCCCACCGCGCCAGTCATTGGAACAACAGCTCTTCCCGCTGCGCCAGTCATTGGAACAACAGCTCTCTTCCCACCGCGCCAGTCATTGGAACAACAGCTCTCTTCCCACCGCGCCAGTCATTGGAACAACAGCTCTCTTCCCACCGCGCCAGTCATTGGAACAACAGCTCTTCCCACCGCGCCAGTCATTGGAACAACAGCTCTTTCCACCGCAGTCGTCGTTGAAACTACAACGCTTCTCTCCCGACGCACCCCTGGGGCCCCAGAGTGTCTGTCTAGAAGAAGTTCCAGAAGTTGCAGCTATAGTGCTCTACACAAATAGAAGAAACCCCGGTGAGTCAATATTCCTTTAATTAGTTCCTGCCTTATATAGTTTAACCCGCTCCAATTTTGTTGATCTCCTAATCAGGCAGGATTCCTTTTCAGCGATTTGGCACAATAATAGTTGTAGTTTTAGGGAAGAGCGAGTGCATTATACCGCATGCTATAGTAGTCGCCTTTACGTAAGCGTAGAAGCAATCGCATATACAGTCCTTTTTAGTTAATATCTCGCGTAATAGGTTTAAGGTTCGACCGGGGAATTAGACTTCGGCAGCCTTAGACACGTGGCATCACCATTTTATGATGAGATAGAATGTCACGTAATCATCGGAGCCGAGGACATATAAGACACGCGCGACCGTTGCGCGTCCTCTTCCCACCGCGCCAGTCATTGGAACAACAGCTCTTCCCACCGCGTCAGTCATTGGAACAACAGCTCTCTTCCCACCGCGCCAGTCATTGGAACAACAGCTCTTCCCGCTGCGCCAGTCATTGGAACAACAGCTCTCTTCCCACCGCGCCAGTCATTGGAACAACAGCTCTCTTCCCACCGCGCCAGTCATTGGAACAACAGCTCTCTTCCCACCGCGCCAGTCATTGGAACAACAGCTCTTCCCACCGCGCCAGTCATTGGAACAACAGCTCTTTCCACCGCAGTCGTCGTTGAAACTACAACGCTTCTCTCCCGACGCACCCCTGAGGCCCCAGAGTGTCTGTCTAGAAGAAGTTCCAGAAGTTGCAGCTATAGTGCTCTACACAAATAGAAGAAACCCCGGTGAGTCAATATTCCTTTAATTAGTTCCTGCCTTATATAGTTTAACCCGCTCCAATTTTGTTGTTCTCCTAATAAGGCAGGATTCCTTTTCAGCGATTTGGCACAATAATAGTTTTAGTTTTAGGGAAGAGCGAGTGCATTATACCGCATGCTATAGTAGTCGCCTTTACGTATGCGTAGAAGCAACCGCATATATAGTCCACTTTAGTTAATATCTCGCGTAATAGGTTTAAGGTTCGACCGGGGAATTAGACTTCGGCAGCCTTAGACACGTGGCTCCACCATTTTATGGTCACTTCGGCAGGATTTTGGTCGAATTGTTGAATTAATTAATTAGATAATGCACTCTAATTTATGGAATAGACTTAAATAGTGTTCGTTTAAATTTAAATTTTGATTAGGTACTCGCAAACAGAATTATTCGTTTTATAGCGCTCGTATTTGATTAAATTTAAAGCCTATTAAATAATTGAAACAGTGTAATAGGAACCGTTTGATACGCTTACCCACAATCTTGATAAAATTATTGAGTTTAGCAAATGACGCGTCACCTCGACTCGCTGCGCAGGTGTTCGATTTAATTACGTAATACGGCATACCGAGTGTCCATCCTTCATTGTTTGTGCGTTGTGAGATTAATTGTGATTGATATAACTTTATTATAATAATTTAAAATGGCAGTTAGTGGAAGTGAAATCAAAATTAAAACGCTTTATGCCAAGAGGGACATACTCTTTTCGCGTATGCAGAATATAAGTGATTATATAAAGAACATTCATATAGAAGCAGTGCGGGAAACCTTTTTAACTGAAATCGAAACTATAGATTATTTGCGGATAGATTACGAAAAAATATTAGACCAAATTAATCATTTGGAATTACAAATCGACCCGAAATACATAGTGAACTACCAACCGCTGCTGGCATTCGAAGATATGTTGTGTCGCGTGAAAAGAACTGCGAGGTCCCTCCAATCTCAAAACGAAGCAAAGCCGGAAACACAGGTACGTACAAGTGACTCGATTAGGTTGCCGCCAATAGATATTCCGGTATTCAATGGTGATATTAAGACGTGGCCCTTCTTCTTCAGTAGTTTTCAAAACAATATACACAATAACCCATCGTTATCGGACGCTGAAAAATTATATTACTTAATTAGTAAACTTAGTGGCAGGGCACAGTCGATCTGTTCTGGTTTTACACCTACAGCAAACAATTACTTATTAATATTCGAAACGCTTAAAACTAAATATGAAGATAGGAGAATGTTAGCTTCCGAATATTTGAACCAGATATTCGATCTTAAACCTATATCATCCGCGAACATCAACGGCTTAGAGCAGTTTCTAGATAAATTTGTGGCATCGGTGGCTGCACTTAAGAATTTGAAATTTAATGATCTTATGGACGTGGTGTTTCTCCATGTTGCATTAAAGAAATTAGACCCCGACACCGTGCGTGCGTTTGAAATGGAGCATCGTAGCTCGGAGATGCCTTCCTTTCATTCATTAGCATCGTTCGTGCGAGATCAAATAAAGGTGATGCAGCGCTCTCCGAACGTTAAACAGGAGATTAAAAGGTGCGTCGACCGTAGACAGACTCAACCCTCTAAAATAGCAGGGTCGTTAACTTACGTAACCGCTACGCCAACATCACTCCAGCATACTTGTATAGTATGTAAAGATAAACACGGTAATTTATATAATTGTGCGAGGCTTGTTGCTCGCGAAGTCTCACCTCCTCCCGCCAATCAAGATTGGCCTAAGCAGGTCTATTCCGTAGCCGCCAGTGAGGCACGCTTTCTGTCGCAGCGGCTCGGTGTCTCCATGCGCCGCGACCGTGACCTCGATCCGCGCCGCGCGCGCTTCCGCTAACTAGATCGATTCGAGCACTGAATATGTCACCTGACGGGTTGCGGGGCGATCTAATCTTGCTAATATGGGCCTTGTTCGCGGTGTCGGTAAACCTAGCTCCAGGGCTATCCCTACTCGGCGTTCCCTTCGGCTGCGACGAAACTACAACAGGTTTACTAACAACAGACTCTAACGTCTTGCTTCTCGACCCTTCGCATAATTTATTACCCGAGCGCGGGATGTTCCCCTCCTCTATTTCCCGAAAATTGCGAGTCAATAATTCGGGAGGTTCGACAGCGACGGTGCAACAACAGGATGTTGCCGAAATGCTATCTATGATGGGGGCGGAGCCAAGGATAACATATCCCAATACGGTTTCCAGTGCGTAAGGCGCGGTATGCGAGGGGTTGCCCCTGACCTTATTGTTTAACAAAAGATGAGGGAAAAGCGATGCTCCAATGAGCATGTCTATGTTTCCAGGAACGGCGTAAGTGTCGTCCGCCAGAGTCAAATTCTTAAATTCAATCATTGCCGAGGTGTCAACCGAAACGGTTGGCAACCGTTCAGTGACCCTATCTACCACTAGTGCATTTATATCAAAGTTAACATTACGATCTATCCGAGAATAAAATTTTAAATTTATATATCCCTGGGTCGTTTTACTGGTGCCTCCGATGCCCTTAATTACCGGACATGAAAGTGACCTATTTATTACTAAGCCTAAGCGCTGACAACATTGTCGCGTTATAAAGCTATTTTGGGCTCCGCTGTCCAGCAGTGCACGGACGCTTTGTTCGTTTCCACGCGAATCCCTAACCAAAATACGTGCCGTACCCAGTAACACGGTTGAAGGAGGTTGTGCTCCCATATTTGCCAATGAGCACAGAGCGACATCACCAGGTCGACCGCTAGAATCGTTGACCTTAGTAGGGGCGAATTCCTTGTCCGCTTTACTTGACGCCGCTATGTTGCTATTTTCAAAATGTAATAGCGTGTGATGTTTCCTGGCGCACTTGCTACATACGGAACTCGAATTGCATTTTGCAACTAAATGCTTATCGCTTAAGCAGTTCAAACATAGGTTGTTTGTCTTTACTAATTTATAACGCTCGCTTGGTGAATATTTACGAAAAGTCGCACAATTATATAAATTACCGTGTTTATCTTTACATACTATACAAGTATGCTGGAGTGATGCTGGCGTAGCGGTTACGTAAGTTAACGACCCTGCTATTTTAGATGGTTGAGTCTGTCTACGGTCGACGCACCTTTTAATCTCCTGTTTAACGTTCGGAGAGCGCTGCATCACCTTTATTTGATCTCGCACGAACGATGCTAATGAATGAAAGGAAGGCATCTCCGAGTTACGATGCTCCATTTCAAACGCACGCACGGTGTCGGGGTCTAATTTCTTTAATGCAACATGGAGAAACACCACGTCCATAAGATCATTAAATTTCAAATTCTTAAGTGCAGCCACCGATGCCACAAATTTATCTAGAAACTGCTCTAAGCCGTTGATGTTCGCGGATGATATAGGTTTAAGATCGAATATCTGGTTCAAATATTCGGAAGCTAACATTCTCCTATCTTCATATTTAGTTTTAAGCGTTTCGAATATTAATAAGTAATTGTTTGCTGTAGGTGTAAAACCAGAGCAGATCGACTGTGCCCTGCCACTAAGTTTACTAATTACGTAATATAATTTTTCGGCGTCCGATAACGATGGGTTATTGTGTATATTGTTTTGAAAACTATTGAAGAAGAAGGGCCACGTCTTAATATCACCATTGAATACCGGAATATCTATTGGCGGCAACCTAATCGAGTCACTTGGACGTACCCGTTTTTCCGGCTTTGCTTCGTTTTGAGATTGTAGGGATCTCGCAGTTCTTTTCACGCGACACAACATATCTTCGAATGCCAGCAGCGGTTGGTAGTTCACTATGTATTTCGGGTCGATTTGTAATTCCAAATGATTAATTTGGTCTAATATTTTTTCGTAATCTATCCGCAAATAATCTATCGTTTCGATTTCAGTCAAAAAGGTTTCCCGCACTGCTTCTATATGAATGTTCTTTATATAATCACTTATATTCTGCATACGCGAAAAGAGTATGTCCCTCTTGGCATAAAGCGTTTTAATTTTGATTTCACTTCCACTAACTGCCATTTTAAATTATTATAATAAAGTTATATCAATCACAATTAATCTCACAACGCACAAACAATGAAGGATGGACACTCGGTATGCCGTATTACGTAATTAAATCGAACACCTGCGCAGCGAGTCGAGGTGACGCGTCATTTGCACTCAATAATTTTATCAAGATTGTGGGTAAGCGTATCAAACGGTTCCTATTACACTGTTTCAATTATTTAATAGGCTTTAAATTTAATCAAATACGAGCGCTATAAAACGAATAATTCTGTTTGCGAGTACCTAATCAAAATTTAAATTTAAACGAACACTATTTAAGTCTATTCCATAAATTAGAGTGCATTATCTAATTAATTAATTCAACAATTCGACCAAATCCGGCTGCTCGAAGGACCGTAAAATGTTGGAGCCACGTGTCTAAGGCTGCCGAAGTCTAATTCCCCGGTCGAACCTTAAACCTATTACGCGAGATATTAACTAAAGTGGACTGTATATGCGATTGCTTCTACGCTTACGTAAAGGCGACTACTATAGCATGCGATATAATGCACTCGCTCTTCCCTAAAACTACAACTATTATTGTGCCAAATCGCTGAAAAGGAATCCTGCCTGATTAGGAGAACAACAAAATTGGAGCGGGTTAAACTATATAAGGCAGGAACTAATTAAAGGAATATTGACTCACCGGGGTTTCTTCTATTTGTGTAGAGCACTATAGCTGCAACTTCTGGAACTTCTTCTAGACAGACACTCTGGGGAGAGGCGGTGCGCGACTATATCTCACACGAGGTGAGGCGGGTTTCCTGGAGCTCGACTGCTTCCAGGCTAAAGCGGTTTCTACTAGCGGTGTGGTTTCAACGATGACTGCGGCGGAAAGAGCTGTTGTTCCAATGACTGGCGCGGTGGGAAGAGAGCTGTTGTTCCAATGACTGGCGCAGCGGGAAGAGGACGCGCAACGGTCGTGCGTGTCTTATATGTCCTCGGCTCCGATGATTACGTGACATTCTAGAATCATCTTCTTGCCCCTCCCACCCCACCACCCCGATGTGTCGATAGGAGGGTATGACTGATATCGTTTTTCGGAAAGGAACAAGCGACTTGGCACCCCTACCGTCAAATATAATAATACGAATGGTTTTCCGCGCAACCAAATACTATCAATAAAAACGTAAACTATTAAAACAGAGATCAGTCTTGACAATAAAATAAAACAGAGATCAAAATAATCCTATTTTTCAAATAAAATCGACTCATAGAAGTATCGATATTCCGGCTTTACGTATTTAAGTTGTTCTCGGAGATTTTTTTTCCACTGATACGGTACATCTTTAACGTATGGTAGTGAAAGTTGGGTGTGGCAGAAGAAGCACGAGAGTAGAATAAATGCGGTAGAAATGCGGTCGCTAAGGAGTATGTTAGGGCTGAATCTGAGTGACAGGGTGAGAAACTGTGTGATAAAAGAAGAGTGTGGTTTGCAAGATGATGCGGTGACCAGGATTAAGAAAGGAATGCTTCGGTGGTTTGGTCATGTAGAAAGAATGAATGCGGAAAGACTGACAAAGCAAATATATGTTGCAGAAGTGAATGGAAGAGTCGGAAAGGGACGTCCTAGGCGGAAGTTTGTCGACCAAATTGGCGATATACTAAAAATGGGCCAAATTAAGAGTACCCTTAACCGACGAGCATGTATGCGTAGGTATATGAATGTGGAAGAGGCGAGAAAGGTATGTCAGGATCGTGCTAAATGGAAGTCTGTAGTCTCTGCCTACCCCTCTGGGTGACAGGCGTGAGTGTTTATGTATATTTATGTATGATACGGTACTACATTTTCCGTACGTACGCGGAATCTCCACAGAATTGCGTAACTGAGATCTTCTTTTCAAAATGTCCACCTTTTTGAAAGGTGTCATTTCATCGTATGTTTCTTTAAATAGGTAGGAACCATATTCATCTACGCGTATCCATTTAATACCATCCCTAAAACTTACTTTGTCATTGTTTACACATCTTTTTCTCTGTTAATCAAATTAAGTTTTTCCTATAACTCACCAATTTTTCTGAAATGTACGCTCATGTCCATGACTGTATTATTTCGAGAAGCTTTGCATATAATATTCCTGTATTGTTCAGGAACATATACTGTATCGTGTTTCCTAAGGACTTTTTCTATCCTACCAAAATCACGATCCGAATCTAAATAAGAATGGCCAACCTCAGGGAACTTGTGGTCTATTACTTTAAAATATCCTTTTAATACAAGGTATTGGTACAGTGCAATCATGTTAAAGTTTTTGTTCTGTCCGGCACATGAATCCGACCAGATCAATAAATGATCTTTGTTTTGACCACTTGGATCTACGTCCAAAAATATTAAAAGTGCGCTTCTAACTTCAACACTTCCGCGATCCGCTACATCTTCAGTCCATGTACAACAAACAGCTTTCTCTTTAGCTCCATCATTAACGTGAATACCCAGATTGTAAAACCATAATTGGCGTAAGTAGAACGCTTTTGAAGTTGTTAGTTTCGGTAACGGCATTGTTTGTTGTAAATCCATGGTAATGTACACAATATCTCGGTTACGGTTTGGTTTTTGTCTATCAATTTGCATAGCTTCAACAGCTGCATGATAATTTGACTTATGTTCTTCAGTTGAGTCTCCAGCATCGCAAGTAGGACACGTGTCACTCCTTGGGTAACCAAAAGACAAATTAAATTCTGTGACAAAAATTTTATTGTACGAGCTTTTCGTAATGCGATATTTGTCAGTCAAGTCCTCATTTTGACACATTTCCAAATAACATCTTGGTAACATTGAGCAGCGGTGACAGATAGAGTTTGTATATATTTTTATTTCTTGAGTAATGAGATTGTTCCACTGGAAAGCTCGCAATATGTGCCTTAATGCATTGGACAACGTCATCGTCCATTTTGTGTGGACGACTTTGATGTCGTCCTCTCCGATCTGGTTTGGGAACTGAAAGTCCATTTTTAATATCCTTTATAATGAGATCATTTTTTTGCGACCTATTTGGTATATTCCACTCAATCCTAACTTGCATATTTCTTGAGTGCTTCCTTGTTTTTTTACGTAATACTTCTAAGAAGCAGATTTATGCTTTCTAGTGTTACTGCATTGTCTTGCTATAGGTTTACTTACAATGCTGCTGAACAATAAGGCATTTTTACTATTAGAATCTAATGAATAATAGCTGTTTAAAATAGATTGCCTATCTTCCAGTGAGAACTTACTAGAGCATTTAAGTCTGCACTTCTCGTGGCATAAAATCCCTTCCTGGATGGTTTTCTTTGGAACTTTCACTCCTTTATAAGACATATATTCTCCCTTTGCTCTAGCTACAGCTGCAGACTTTTTCTTCCATGACAGTTCATTTCGGGAGCGTTTCTTTGACTTATTTTCTTTGGGTGGGAATATCTTACGTTTTCTTGACTTATTATTTTCTTCCAAATCTTCACTTTCGTGTTGGTTCCTAGTAGGGATATGGTCCTCTTGCCTTGTTGTGTTGGATCGTTCTCTTATACTGCTAGAGCTAGAGCTTAAAGGGCTTTCCGGAACGAAAACATTATCACTACCCGAAGAAAAGTCTTTGTAATTTTGGCCAGAGGACACATTCTTTAAGATGGTGTTCACTTTTTTTATTATCAGTAGAATGTTTAGGTTCATCTTGGGAATCCTCAATAATATCTGAATCTGTATCATCTATTGGGAAAGGTGTGTTCATAGAACAAACTTCAAAACATGTGTTTTTGCCGCTGGTTGAAGGCTTGCCATTTTCATAACCGTAGATGCATTCATCTTGAAGATGTGACGCAGGCCATAGCTTTCCTGCAAGAGAGAATAAAAGCCTTAAGGGAGAAAGCGGTAAATAAACAAGGAATGCTAACACGAAAGATAGAAAATTTGTTTCAAATCATGAGAATAATATGACTTTCCTCTTTGCCCTTCAGCGTTTCTCCGATTATTCTAACACCAAAGTTCTTTCAACTAAAATTGCAAAATAAAATAAGTTTCTTGTAAAAGAAAAATATTCCCAAAAACTCAAAAACTAATAACTATATTTTAACGGTTAGCGTCTTCACTTTATATAAACAGTAAAAATCAAACATTTTAGTGCAATAACTATTCGTAGATCATTATAACCATTCCTAGTTTAGCAAGAAAATCTAAATTATAATAGTAAAGAAGTAAAATATTATTAAACACTTACTTTGAACAGTTTTGAGGTTACAATCGTCATAAACATCATTGTTCCGAGTTTTTTCTATTATAGGGTGACCGACAGCAGCTTCCAGTAATAATTTTGCCCTTGCTTTGCCTCCTGCCATTGCTTTTTCACTTTGCCAACGTAAATTCACTATTATAAATTTAAATAATATTTTGTACACAACATACGCTACAATACGCACTCTGTTAGAAAGCCCGCAAGAATGTGACAATTTTATTGACAGAATGAAAATCAAAACAATTGACTGACGTGAACGAATGAAGGTGTTATGTATGTTACATAACACCTTCATTCATGGAGAAGTGACGTCGTGTCATTCGACTATCGTTCGCTGAGTGGAAGAAGGTGTTATGTTCGCACATATCACTTTCTTCCACGACAAAAAACAAAACTTTTATTTTATTTATCAAGAAGGTGGTGATGTGGGCTCATACCTCTTTCATCCAGTACCATTTTCAAACTAAACTGAACATAACACTTTCTATTTTTAAAATGCGTACAAAATCGATTGTTTTAGGATCTAAAATCATTTTATATCGACATATCACCTTCATTTATGCAATAAAACACCAAAACCTGAAAATGCGACATATCACCTTCATCCACTTACGTCTTCAATTGTCAAATTTTTGTATCACAATGTTTAATGTAAAATTATTATAATGGCACAACAAGTTCATATCATTTTGTCAAATCCTTCACCAGACCAGACAACTTTTAGACGAATAACGTTTTGTCTGTGTAACAGTTCCCTTTTCGTACATTTATATTATGATAAAAAATAAACTAATTTTTATATGCAATTTTTATTTAAGAATTACAAAAAACCTTAACACATTAAATTAGCAGAAATGCACATTAGTAATTTTTCCTCTTGAGTATCAAGAATTCTGTTGATTCTTTCTTCTTTGTCCAAGTTCTTTTTTTCTTGGGTTCTGGTGGGGCACCTGTTAATATATTTTCTATTTCCACCTCGTTGGCAATGGTTTCCTTTACTAATTGTTTTATCAATTTATAAACAACTGGGTGACTTTTATCAATAGTATTGTTTATTTTGTTATGCCAGGCTGCGGCCGAATTCTGTGTTCATGATATTCATTTTGTTTGTTTTATAGCAGCTCCAAAATCTAGGCTGATAATTAGGTTGTGGTTGATGTTCTATATACATAATTATTTTCGAACCAATGTGCTAATTATTGCTAATCTGGATCTTTAAACTTTTTACGATACTGTTGAAATATATGTATATTTCAGATTCCTCAAGAAAACTGAGTGCTAACAAACACTTCACCTCTTTATTAAACTATATGTCGCTTGCGTATGCGTATTTTTTGGAGCCAACGCGTATTGCTGAATCTAGTGCAACATGTATGGATAACATTTTTACAAAAGTTGTTCAATAAATGTATTATTCAAAAATTGAGCTCTGATCACTGTGGAAAATTAGTTTCGTTACCTTATGTTCACAAAAATCAAGTAAATAAAAAAGTAGTGTTTGTTCCAGTAAATGCACGTCGCTTGGAAAAGTTTAGAAGTAACATAGTAAAAAAAAACTTCCATCACTTGCATATCTTTTGGCAAAACCCTGGTCTTGAACTTGTCTGAAATAAATAAATAAATTGTAATAAGTATAGCAACAGAAATCCACATACACATTTGCAAAATTGGAACGAAGTTTAGGTGAAATCGAAAGGAATTAATTGGTCAGGTTAGGTTAGAACTTCGACCAACAATGCATCAGCCGGGCGAGAGTGCCGCGGCAGAGGCAGCGGCCGGCGAAGTACCAGAACTAAATCGCTTTTGTTTTTTGGGCACTTGAATATATGCTACATTAGAGAAATAATTGTGGAAAAAAATCATTCATAATAACAACCTGTATATAATTTGTCCCAAATGAAAATGGCATTATTGTAAATGAATTCTTCAAAATTTGTTCGAAGACTCAGTATAGCAACGGTTTCGAAATCTCACACATACTTTTAGTGCAAGATTAATTCAACTTTTTTTCAAAACAAGACAGTTCAACTCCACTGTTAATCTCCACCCCAAAAATAGTTTAGTCTCATTTATTAAGGCAACTATTTGTATTTTTATCATTTATTATCTTTTGGTTATTTAGCGTTTTGTATTCTTGTAATGAATTAAAATTATAACTAAAATTAAAACTCAAAGAATTATTTTCGAAACTTTATCTGCGTCTAAACACACACATAATATATATATATATATCGATACACATAAACAACACACACACTTTGTTCATTAAATCATGTCAAAACATATATGCATCACTGACAAATACACAATTATTCACTAGTTGCGACTCTAATAAGCACACCTTATATATGTTTACTTACTATTATTTTATAACAAAACAGTATATACTACTTAAATGTCTTAAATTTAAAATTAACATACAATAAAATTAAACGAATTACTATGAATCTGCTATACCAAAATGTAAGGGGTCTAAGAACAAAAACACAGGAGTTCTACACTAACATCTTGAACTGTAATAGTGACGTAATAATAATTACAGAATCGTGGTTGCACGACGGTATTCTTGACGCCGAACTTTCCGACTGTAGGTGCAATATCTTTCGCCGGGATCGCGGCGGGACGGTTTTCTGCAAAGTCTCGGCCCGATTAGTCTCATGAAAACCTTAAATATCTCTGAATTACGATAAGTGCAAGAGACCTCGGTACTAGTCATAATTTACATATTTGCGCAATTTACCTTCCTCCAGACAATATGTTGCCCCAACGCTTACAAAGAGTCACTGATTTGCTGTCTTTCGTTATGTTTTCAAAGTCAGAAGATTTGTTTTTGATATGTGGCGATTTCAATTTTCCTTGTATTCAATGGACACCTAATGGTTATACACTAATAAAAAAGGGTAGTACCGATTTGCAGAACTGCAGAAAACTTATATCAGATTAATATCCTTGGTCTTCACCAACATAACTTCATGCAAATACTCACAATAATATTCTTGATCTCATATTTACCAATTTCAATGTAGAAGCTACTAAATCAATTACGCCATTTGTACAAGAAGACGTTTTTCATCCCACTCTCGCAATTGACGCCGCAGACATCGTACGACGACCTCGCATGTCATACAAAGGACATTTTAAATACTTATATAATAAGGCAGATTATGCGAAAATCTCTAAGCATCTAGAGGAGACAAACTGGCAGGATACACTTAGAGTAGGGTCACTTGAGGGCGCTGTATCGTGTTTCTACAGTCTAATATATGACCTTATTAATAAATACGTCCCATGTGTGTTCCAAAGACCAAAGCGGCAGTATCCTGTTTGGTATAATAAAGCTCTCATCAACATCATAAAGGAAAAAAATAAACTTCACACTTTTTGGAAGCTTCATCATAATCCAATTGACTATGATGCTTTTGCACTTCTGCGTACCAGAACAAAAAAAACTAGCGAAGGAACTTCATAAGGCATACATAAAAAATCTGAAAACAATATTAAATCAAATCCCAAAGCTGTTTGGTCTTATATTAAAAAAAATAAACGTCACAGAAATTCGGGCTATCCTAAATATATGCAATATCGCAACTAAAATCTGCAGTACGTCCAAGACATAAGCATGGCGTTCGCTGATCTCTTTAAAAAATGATCAATGAGTCTGCCCCAATATACTCTAATATCACCAAAACTTCCTATCATCTACTAATATCATGACTGACATTCAAATAACAGTTGAGTTGTGCACAAACACCTTAAAAGATTGAACATGGCTTAGACATCATACCACCAGTATTTATAGTTAATAGCGCAGCGGCTCTCTGTGTACCTTCATCATACGTATTTTATTTAATAGATCTTTAAAAGAAGGAAGCCTCCCAATACTATGGAAGCAAGCACATATAATACCAATACACAAAAAAAGGACAGAAAAACAAAATCGGAAACTATAGACCAATCTCAATATTAAATACATTTAGTAAAGTTTTAGAGAAAATAGTATATAATAACGTATATCCACTATTAATACTTTCCATTCCACCCGAACAACACGCGACAAATACCAATCTATGTCTATTTATGAATGATGAATGATGTCCTACGTGGGATGGACGGAGGTGAAAAACTCTTGAGGTGATCTATACGGACTTCGAAAAAGCATTCGACCATGTGGATCATGTCATCCTGCTCCAAAAACTACAAGCGCTTGGGATTTGTGGTGATTTGTTAAGATGGTTCCAAGCTTATATTTTTAACCGCAGCCAAGCTGTAATTATAGGTGGTTTCAGATTTGATTACATAAACGTCCTTTTGGGTGTTCCACAGGGATCTCTGCTTGGTCCTCTCCTGTATATAGCCTACCTGTCATCCATCGACTTCCCAACACTAAATTATGTGTTAACATTGATGAAGACGAAAAAAATATACTTAAAATGTTTTGCAAAAAAATGTAAATCTATAAAGGCTTCTATATTACATAATATGTTTCAATGCAGGTAACTCAGGACCGTGCTTTGTGGCATTCCTTGGGGGAGGTCTATGTTCAGCAGTGGACTTGTGAAGGGCTGTAATGACGATGATAACAATAAAAGAAAGAAAATGCATTCACTTAAGAAATTTATTTAAGAAATTTAAGAAAAAATAGTAACAGAATTGTCATAAGCAGTTGTTATCGCCTCTTCTCAAATTGAAATATTCCGCATTTTGATGTCAATGTTATTGATGAATCAGATTTCCTCTAGGCGCCTTCCATACCCTTTACTAATTTCACAGAGTACTTTTTGCATACCTAAAAATTCATTTACATTCTCGACCAGCACGCAGGTCGGGCCCTGCCTGCGCGTTATATTTTTATATTTTCTCGTAAAAAATATCGATATATATATCATACGACATTTTTAAATCGCGTTTGTGGATATTATTTTGGATTATTGAATTCATATCAATTACGATACATTTTAAAATGTATTATCGACAAAACATTAAGCAACAAAAGTTTGCTATTGTTGTTTTTTATTCGCCGTCCAACCGTCCAGGTATACCATTTTGGGCCTTTTCCTACTAAATCATGCAAACATGACGATATATGGATAATTTATCACGCCATATTTATTGTTACTGTTTCAAACCTTGACGATACGACCAAAATATCGATACACAATATATATATATATATATCGATTTTTTTCTTCACTTTTTCATCCCTACGCTATAGTGTATATCTATGGTCGTCGGCCCAAGGACAGGCGGACAGGCTACCTGCATCCATTGACTTCCTGCATGTCTTACCTGGTCGTAACTCCATCTAGTGGGGGGACGCCCTACACTTCGCCAGCCGGTACGAGGCCGCCACTCGAGAACCTTTTTTCCCTATCGGTTATCGGTTCTTCGAGCTATATGGCCGGCCCATTGCCACTTTAGCTTACTAATCCGTTGGGCTACGTCGGTTACTCCAGATAACCTGCTGCAAATAACCACATTCCAAAGTTTATCACGCAGAGAAACTCCGAGCATAGCCCTCTCCATAGCTCGATGAGCGACTTTGATCTTCCTCATACGGACAGTAGTGAAGAACCACGTCTCGGATATCCATAGGTCATCACTAGCAACACGCACTGGTTGTACAATCGAGGTTTGAGATTTTGAGGTATGCCTGACGAGAAGATGTGCCCAGCCGAGTTGAATCCGTCAATTGACCTCTCAGTCATAGTAGGCATAATACCTCGTTATGAGTAAAATAAAAAGGATCTCAGTTTTAGCCACTGGCCGTAAGTAGCACAGCAGCGTAATGCTGCTATTTCGCACTAGTATTCTGTGGTGGCATGGTCTTTCATGGGTTCAGTTCAAAGAAATTCAATGTGTCGGCTCATTTGCGACGGAAAGTTTTTTTTTAATATTGGATAACTGTGACAAATGAGCACACAGCCCATTTGATGGGAAGTAGATTCTCTGGCACATAGTACATCTACACCTATCCTCGAACAAGAATTAAAATTCAACACCCCTGAGGACTAAGATGGACAGCCTCGTTTCCAGTAAAAAGGGATCTACGAATCTCTACACTCACACTCGGTATTTTGTGACAAGTTTTATTGTACGGTTAAATAATTAAACCGGCCAAGTGCGAGTCGGACTCGAATTTTTTAGGGAATATAGCAATACAAACTGAGCATTTTAGGAGTCTGCTTGTTGCCATTATTAAAAGTGCAAAAAAAAGCCAAAAGAAATACACGTTTCTGGTAAGAGCCCCCTTTAATTTTTTATTATTATTATTTGTTGTTATTGCGGCAACAGAAATACACACATTCTGTGAAAATTTCAACTATCTAACTATTATGGACGGACAGTGCGGGCTTAGTAATAGGGTCTCGATAGTTCCCTTCTGGTACGGAACTCTAAGAATAAAGTGAAACACCTTCGGTTTGCAAATATGTATTTCCACATACTACCTACCATATCAAATATTACAAATCATTTAAAACCATGTTCCATGTTTTACATGAGTATTGACATATAATTAAAATTAAATAAGTTACGTGTATTCTAAACGTAAATATCCTTTAACACAAATGGAATGACGAACTTAAAGCTCCGGGTGCTGACTGGCTATACGCTGTGTAATAAGTCAAATTTCGACCAAAGCTATTAAAATAACAAATTAAAAACTAAACATGAAACATTATTCAGAAATTTTCTACCAATCGTTATAATCACAACTACTTTGTCAAGAAGGAAATTTCTTTTTATCTAGTCTTATCAAATCTAAAGTGTTCATTTATGACAGTGTCAGTATAGAAAGTTGCAATTATAAAGGTTGATAATAAATCTTACAGATACAATTTGTGCCGATTGCTTCTTATTTAATGTACATAAGTAACAGTTGCACACGTCATGTTTCATAAAATAGGCCTGGGAAATCCGATAAATTGTAACATCCATTGAGTTCATTTTTGGACTTGAAATAAATTTAATTTTAACATTAATTTTATGGTGATTTCGTAAGGTTTACATCAAAAATATGCAAAATCTTACGCCGCCTTTAACTTTTACAGTTTTCCTCATTGTGGACGAACCACCGTAATGGAGTTAGCACTTAAGTAATTTAACTTAATTCCCTATTTTTAAAATTATCTTAGGGTAAGTACTAGCTTAGTCATGTTTAAAATTAAGTATCTTAAAAATATACATTAAATATGGGGATTATATAAAAATAATTCACATTGGAAACTGAAGTAACAAATGAGAAAATAGTTATACTTAGGGAGGGTGGGCAGGTGTAAGAAGTGAAAGATTTTGCGTGAACCCGCCACATAATATGAAAACTGATCTCAGGTTGAAAAAAAATGGGTCAATCCCGAACATTTACTAATTTATTTTTTCAATAATAAATATGATAAGATATTCACACATAACAGTATATTTTATAAATGTTAACAATAAAATGAAATAGTTCAATGAGAGGGGTTTATCTGTAAAAGTTATTTTTAAAGAATTAAATAAACGAATCAGTTAAAATTTCTACAACCAGAGATCAAAAGTCAAAATAATAGAAGACCGTCGCCTGTTTGGTCGGTAGCGGGTGGTGTCCTCGCATCACTATTTCCACTTCTTGGCGGAGAAGAGCACGGCGCGCTGCTTCAAGAAGAGCGAGTAGCTCTGCTTGCGCAGCGCGCTGGCCGGCGCCGCGCTGTCGCCCTTGTTCTTCTTGTCGTTGGCGCGTCGGTTGCCGTCCACCATGGCCGACATGTACGTCGAGCGACGTCCGCGCCCTCTACCTGTAAAGTTTTCATCGTTTTACATTTAATTTCAATTGAATAATTAAATTATTATCAAAATAAACCCTAACATTTAATAAAGACAGACGCCTTTAGCATGCACTATACTGTTTTTAACAAGTGTCAATAGCATTAAACGCAAACTGATAAAACTCGACAAAGATGATGAACCCTCAACTTCAGTGGTGACGAATCCGTTCCACCACTTAAGCTATAAGGACACAAAGGAATAAAAATACATACTTTCATATATTACATTCTAAAAATTATGAACCTTTGGGACGCTTGGATAAAAGTATAAATCACGTTAATTACGTATCTGTGTCGGTAGTGTAGACAAACGCAAGACGCTATAATTATTTTTATTGGAATACCGACAAGCTACATTACTTAAGATTATTATAATTTATAGTCGGCTAAGGTTGCTACTGCCACTCACTGCAGTGCAACAGCAGACCTACTCGTCCCTCGTGCCGCACGCAACATGGACCCCCCGGCCCCTCCGCGTCCTCAGGACTCCTTTTTGACGTCAGAGGGCCCCGGCTCGTCCCGCAGTTGAACAGCAGACCTTCTCGTCCCTCGTGCCGCACGCAACATGGACCCACCTGCCCCCCCCCCCCTCCGCGTCCTCAGGACTTCTGCTTGACGTCAGAGGGCCCCGGCTCGTCCCGCAGTGCAACAGCAGACCTACTCGTCTCTCGTGCCGCACGCAACATGGACCCACCTGTCCCCCTCCCCTCTCCGCGTCCTCAGGACTCCTGCTTGATGTCGAAGGACCACAGCTCGCCCCGCAGTGCAACAGCAGACCTACTCATCCCTCGTGCTCGTGCCGCACGCAACATGGACCCCCCTGGCCCCTCCGCGTCCTCAGGACTCCTTTTTGACGTCAGAGGGCCCCGGCTCGTCCCGCAGTTGAACAGCAGACCTACTTGTTCCTCGTGCCGCATGCAACATGGACCCACCTGCCCCCCCCCCTCCGCGTCCTCAGGACTCCTGCTTGACGTCAGATGGCCCCGGCTCGTCCCGCAGTGCAACAGCAGACCTACTCGTCCCTCGTGCCGCACGCAACATGGACCCACCTGTCCCCCTCCGCGTCCTCAGGACTCCTGCTTGACGTCAGAGGGCCCCTACTAGTCCCGCAGTGCAACATCAGACCTACTCATCCCTCGTGCCGCACGCAACATGGATCCACCTGCCCCCCCCCCTTCCCTCCGCGTCCTCAGGACTCCTGCTTGACGTCAGATGGCCCCGGCTCGTCCCGCAGTGCAACAGCAGACCTACTCGTCCATCGTGCCGCACGCAACATGGACCCACCTGTCCCCCTCCGCGTCCTCAGGACTCCTGCTTGACGTCAGAGGGCCCCTACTAGTCCCGCAGTGCAACAGCAGACCTACTCATCCCTCGTGCCGCACGTAACATGGACCCCCTAGCCCCTCCGCGTCCTCAGAACTCCTTTTTGACGTCAGAGGGCCCCGGCTCGTCCCGCAGTTGAACAGCAGACCTACTCGTCCCTCGTGCCGCACGCAACATGGACCCACCTGCCCCTCTCCCCTCTCCGCGTCCTCAGGACTCCTGCTTGATGTCGAAGGACCACGGCTCGCCCCGCAGTGCAACAGCAGACCTACACGTCCCTCGTGCCGCACGCAACATGGACCCACCTGCCCCCCCTCCGCGTCCTCAGGACTCCTGCTTGACGTCAGAGGGCCCCGGCTCGTCGGGCTCGTCGCGCGGCAGCAGCTGGTCGTGCAGCGTGCGTAGGTGCCGCAGCAGGTTCGACTTCACGTTGAACCCCTTGTTGCACAGCCCGCACACGAACGGCCGCTCGCCTGCATTCGACACTTTCATATTTCACATTCAAATTTACCTTAAACTCAACAAAACATGCAAGGAAAATTGACATTTAAAATGCAGTCATGGCATTTTCGGAATTCGGTCTTACGTTATATGTCGGTGTAAATTTGAATAAACCAAATATTAGGCCTGTTTATTTGACGATTCGCGATAAAATGTTATTGTGGTGAAGAAAGATCTTGTTTTGAAGTTGCAACTTTCGATCATTTTGAATGTCGACTAATAAACAACAGTCCATCTTATTGTACGTCCAATTATTATTATCGCAACGCATGGTACAGTAACATTAACAAATAGTCAAACAAATCCTTTTAAAAATCCGTAATCACAAATATTCCAAACTCCCTACGAATACAGATAAATCTGTATATATTATGACAACACTGGTCGCGCTTGATAGATGCATGCGCGACAGCTTGGCGGGACGTACGTACAATAAAGGTGATTCGTACATCACTTAGCAGCTCAGCAACGTAAGCGCAGCAAACGCCGTACGCGCCGCATTTACTGACCACATACGCACCGTAAGCAAATCTTTAGTATCGTTAATTAATATCTTTAGTTCCAACAACTTTTGCAGTTTTTTCTAACTACTGGTATGAAACCGTACAGTTACATTGATTAAGCTATGAAAAAAATGTTGTAATAGTCTGCTTATTGGCAGAAGAAAATAAAATTCGAAGAAAAAGAATATTCTGGATTCGTAACAATCATTTAAAAAGGCAATTGCATGTCTTGTCTGACGAATTATCGTTGCCTTCAGTTGTTAGTTAGTTTGTTAGTAGAAGTAACTACTCGTTACTCCTAAAATGATATAAAAATAAATTTCGAAACGTGTAAGTGGCTGAATAGTTAAGTGATCATCTTGCCGCTAATGGAAACTTAATTCTTCTGTACCACTACAAAAAAACATCAGCCACTAAAAGGAATATCCACTAGAATAGTTGAAACCACTAGTTTTAGTGGAAAATCCACTAAGTCCGCAACATTATACAACACTATCAGCACACACCGCATTACATGACGTCATTAGCATGCCTCCTTCAATATTCGGATACCTACCGCATTTTATGAAATACTACACGTGCGGTGCGGGTAAAATGTGCGAGGTAAGAGGATCATATGATTTCATACAACGAATTCTAAAATTCGGCGCGTGTTGCGCGTACGATGCTGAGAAATGTGCGGGTCGTGTTTATGATGCTTGAATTCAAAAATGGGTAACTGTTTAACTTCTAAAGAAAGAATCAACCATCTTTTTCTTGCATTCTAATTTTATTTTTTATTAAGATTTTTTTTAATATTTTTTATAGCCTTGACTGCGGTAGAATATATAATATAATATAATATTCCACAATTATCACACAACGCCATCTAGTCCCAAGCTAAGCAGAGCTTGTGTTATGGGTACTAGACAATTGATAAACATACTTATATATTTCTAACTACATAAATATTATAGATAAATTACACCCAGACACAGAACAAACGATCGTGCTCATCACACAAACATTTGTCCTGGGTGGGAATCGAACCCACGACCTCCGGCATAGCAGTCAGGGTCACTAACCACTATACCAACAGGCCTCTCAGAATAACTTATAGCCTTAACTTATGTCATAAGTTAATATGATAACAGAATTAAGACTAAAGATATTTACCTGTGTGAGTACGCATGTGTATGAGCATGGATGCGTGCGAGGGGAATATCTTCTTGCAGTGGGTGCAAGTCTTGTTTTGCGCGCCCTCTGTGAAACGATTGTGACGTTTTGGTGGGGCACTGTTGTTTGATATGGCCAATTCTAGACAATCGACATTGAACGAAATTAAGATAAAAGGGTTCAAACATTGCTAGCCGTATGACGTTTGCAATGCTTCGTTTGAAACGAAAATCCGCGGCGCGAAACTATTATTAAATAAATAATTGTCAAGTGCGGGAAAATTCGAAGCCAGACAAAGCATTCCAAGGTGGTTTTTTTTTTAATTTGCATCGAACATAACTGAAGTGATTATCATGAGTGTAGCAAGGTAAGTTGTGATAAAATAAAAAAAATGAAAATAATATACAGCGTATACACAGCCAGGCATAGGATATGGGCCCCACGGAATCAGCAAAAATTTAAAAATAAGATAACAGTGACAAGACAAGTTGGCGCCATTGTCTAGAATCAGCCACATACATAACAATCAGTTTTCAGCTATGTTAGGAAATTGATTATTAGTAAGTTCATGGTAACCTGTTAAATTAAAAAAAAATATTCTAAATTATAAAAATTAGCATTTACCGGTGCTATAAGTAAATACACGTTTGATTATATTAGTCACATTAAAGATAGTGCAGTATTTTTTCATTGGTCTACAGGTCGTAGCGATCGTGAGGGCTCGAATCCGGGTTGGGCCAAAATCAGTTATTGGATTTTACTGTCAAGACATTTTAGTAGCAGCCCAGAGTCAGGAATTTCTCACCTCCGTGCCTCGGAAAGAAAGTAAAGAAGAAAGTCGGTCTCATATCGTGTCAGATTGTTGGTTCTATTGGATTGAGACTGAAGAAATACAGAGTGCACCTGTGCTTGTACACACACTCCGGCACTATAATCCTGTCCTGCGCAAATGGCTCTGTTGTGATTGGTCGACGCGGCCAAAATTTGGGCTAAAGGATATTATTATTACACGTTGCGCAGGCGGATTGGTAAGCGCTGAGGCGATAGCCTCGCAATGATGAACTAACTTTTCTAAGAAATACACAAATCGCAATTTTGAATGGATCATTAGGTCGCCAGGGTCTTATCTCTCAGTCAATAAGGTAGACCGTGTACAGGTGAGGTTAGCATTTAGAGAAAAACATACACATTCCCTCTTGCATCCCCAATGAAAATTGATAGCGATATATTGTGATTTTGTTATCAATATCGATTACGGAACACTTATTTTTAATAATAAACCAAGTGTAGGTTATTAGAAACGCCATTTTGTCAAATTTATTACGCACTAAATCACATTCAAAACCATATTTATCATAGACAAGCCTTACAAAGCACTTTTGAAAATCAAGAAAACCACAATTATTTATATTTACGCGAATAGGTACTACACATTCAAAAAAACTACGTCATTGCTTCAACAAGTCCCTACTGCGAATCATTGTTAAGAGGGATATAAAAATTAAAACTCAACTGCATTTCGAAAAAGTGTGATACTTCTATTTTCTGATATAAATATAATTTCACTTTGAATGCAAAGCAAAATAAGTGCCTTTTGGTTATGGTTATTTCACTTATATTTTATAGTAAGCAATTTTTAATAATATTTAATTAAGACTGACCTGTCTCTGTGTGCGTACTCTGTATATGCCGTACCCATTCTGCGGGGTTGGGGAAGTGCTTCTGGCACAAATCGCAGCGTAATAAAGCCATTGTTTCTTCCGTATCGTCGCTCTGTAAAAAATACGATAAAAAATCAAATCGTGACTTCTAGAACTACTACCAGCCTCTATAGCACATTTACTAAGGTGAACAACAGGCTTGTTTTAATTTAAAAACGTAAATATGTTTGCTGCGGAACAGAATCCATTGCAAACTGTTTTTTTTTTTGTTAAGCTTGAGTAAAGATAGGAAAGAAATGCAAGCAGTGTAGTGGCGACGTAAGAGAATCGAGTAATCCCGTAGGTGACGTAAGAGGAGGAAATGAAACAAGAGACTGTCAGTAGCATCCTCCTGATTGACAAACTGCGGAATGATGCTTGCGCTTGCGGGTGCGTGTGCACTGACGGCGGAGTGATGCTTGCGCGGGTACGTGTGCGTGTGCACTTACCGCGGAGCGATGCTTGCGCTTGCGCGAGTGCGTGTGTACGAGAGCGTGTGCGTGTGCACTGACTGCGGATCGATGCTTGTGGTTGCGCTGGTGCGTGTGTATGTGTGCGTGTGCGCGTGCACTGACCGCGGATCGATTCTGGCGCTTGCGCGGGTGCGTATGTGTGCATGTGCGTGTGCACTTACCGCGGAGCGATGCTTGCGCTTGCGCGGGTGCGTATGTGTGCATGTGCGTGTGCACTTACCGCGGAGCGATGCTTGCGCTTGCGCGGGTGCGTATGGTCGGCGCGCGCGTGCGACTGCACGTGGCGCACCCACGCGCCCGGCACCGTGAACACCTCCGCGCACAGCTCGCACGCCAGCGGACTGTACATCTGCAACCACGTATGCTCTCTTATTTACACAAACTTCCATATTCAATTAGCTGCTGCGTGGACTTTAGACTGTAATGGTAAATACAGTTATAATCGACAATTAGAGTCGTAAACAACGCGACTGCTGAGGTAGTTCGAATACCAGATTAGGCCAAAAGCCGGTTATTGGGTTTTACCTACAACAAATTTTCAATAGCAGCCCAGATTCAGAAAATTGGCGGTATTTACCTCCTTGCTTAGGAAAGCACGTAAAGCCGTTGCTTCTGCGCCTGATCTCTCTCCAGTCTTGTCGAAGAACTCTCCCGCCGGACTTAAGATGGAAGAAAAGAGTGAGGGCACCCGTGCTTGTGATACACTCGTACACTTTATCCTAACTTGCACAAATGGCTGTCTCCGTTGTAACTTACTGTCACAACCGAGTGTAATGTGAGATTAACTGCTGTCACAGAGAGATTCCGGTGCAGGACGGTTGGTCGCCTTATTTAAGTGTGCCAAATTTGCTACGCACTCAGTAGTGAACGAACACATCATGATATTTTATTTTATTTCTAAATATTTGTTTGTTGTAAATATTTTATTTCTTAGAAAATCTGCAAGTCTAAGAAATAAAATATTGCGAGGATATGCAAAGTCCGCCAATATAAGTACACTGAAGCAGAATAATATAACAATAACCCTGTCAGAAATAGGAGGAGCCCTGTGCCCATCAATGGGCAATATAATGGCTTATAACTTAATTGTTAAATTTGTTTGACCGACATACGCCTTTCCACAAATGTGAGTTCCTGATGAAATGTCTAAAAATCTCTCAATAACTAAACCACTTCATCAAAAATTTACCTAATAGCTTAATACGTGCTTGTAGGCCTATTGCGTGTTTTTGAAAGGTTTACACCTGGAAAGAATTGTTCTTCAGTCGATAATGTAATAGTATAAATAATTTTGATCAAAATAAATCAAATATACAATCTTACCAAACTTTCCTCTTCAATATCCATTTCGTCAGCAGGCTCAGACTTTACAGTCATTTCAGCATGGAACATTTCTGCTATAGATGTCTCTTCCTCCTCTATACTACTTGCATCCCAATCCGGTTCATCCTTCACTTGCACCTCAGTAGTAACATCCGCAGCGCTTTGGGATGATTTCTCTGTTGGAAAATCAAACAATGGAGAAATAAATATTAGGATTATAGTATTGTACTACGTAACTTATTATATATGTGATGATATATCAACATATTAGAAATGCTGTGTTCATTAATTAGAAATGAAAATTTGTTCAAATGAGCAAAATAATTTTTAATATTGATGAATTAAATGGATCAATCTTATTGCTTTAAAAAGCTATGTAAAAGCTGCAGTTACTAATACTTATTTTCTTTATAACATGTTTTTTATTTCACTCCAGGTGCACATATGAAATGTAACTATGTATATATTTTATACGTACATAACTCAGTTTAATTAAAAAATAATTTTAATGTTTGATTTTGCAACAAATTTGGAAAATTTTATATGGGAAGGGATATTAAAGCAGAAATGATCAACATCAACAAACTTTCATTCATCCATCAACATTTTTCCTATTCATGACATATTCAACTTACTTGATGTCTCGGATGCATTGTCTTGATTATCTTCACTGTCCTTTGTTTCCTCACTCTCTGGGTTATTGTCAGTCTTTTGTCTCTTGCCATATTTTCGTTCAGCAGCATGTCGCCTTAGTATGCGTGGAGGAGGTGCTTCATCAGGTGAGTCATCAGAAATAGTAGTAGATGCCACACTAATAGTGGATGTTGGTGTAGATGCAGTCACAGCAGTAGCCAAAGACGTTTCAGCCTGTGGAGCTGGTGCAACAAGAATTGTTTGACCTTTAGGACCACCCGGCCGTAATGCTGCTGTAGTTCCACCTTCACTTGTCTTTATGAATACCAGTTTGGGTGGTCCAATAAACATAGGCCTAGGAAGAAATAAAAGTATTTAATATTATTTATAGCATGAAGTATTTAATATTATTTTGAATAATGCTAATGCTCATATTTCTTAATGAAATTTATAATATGCTTATTCATCATTGACCCACTAGGTCAAGGTTGTCAATGTGTCATGTCTTTATTTAAGATTTATTTAAGATATAAAAATAATTACACACAGCACAATTATTTTTATATCTTAGATCAGAATACTTGTTATTAATAAAAGAATTACAAATGTACCTTGTGACGGTTCCCTGCGACTGCACAGGATTGAAGGCTTTGAGAAGCTTATCATCCTTCTTAATGGTTAACTTTTGCGTTAGTTCCTCTGGTTTTTTAGCTACTGTTTGTTTGTTAATATTTATAGCAGGGGCAAGCGTGGATGTTTTTTCTGCTGAAGCAGTGTCACCTGACTCATCTGCTTGCCTCCACAGACCTCGGATCTTTAGCACCTCTCCTGCTTTCAAAACTGTGTCTAAAACTTCATTTGAGACTGTTGTTTCACCTGAAAAAACTCTTTATATAGCATACAAAATTGACACCTTAATAATTTATTAATAAAATAGTTAAACCACATATCAAATAATTAATAAAATTAGAAAAAAAAATATTAGGAATTGTATCAGCGACTGAAAGTCTTTGCTGGTGATAAGAGGGGTGAATCTGTTTTTTCTCAAAGGTTAAGTATAGCTACGCGACCAAGGAAACACAGTCAGCGTTCTTGGCACTACATTTATAGGGAGTAGGACTGTATGATAATGTAAGTTTTTAGTGTACGTTTTCTTTTTTTATAATGGTAATTAATGTTGAATGCTGAATTTCGAAGAACATTTAAAATTTTAGGAATACACAAGATTAAAGATTTAAATTGTACCCACTTTTGTGATATTGTATTTTTAATTAAAATTTCATGTAACATTTTGAATAATAATAACAATAACACAAACCTTTATACATATATTCTACGAGAATTTTCAGCGCCTTTGTTGATATTTCGGATGGGAGGACCACATACAACATTCCGCCCATTCGAGTTACAGAACGCTGACCCTCGAATAGACTGCTCAGGTACACACTGCATGAGCTCAAGATAAACTTGTGGGCGGGTATCTGAGATCCATCCATCGTACACAGCACCACGTCTGTGAATCGTTCCGAGCGGAGCAATGCCGCAACGGAGCCATTTAAATGCGAACTGTGCGAGTGCCATTTCAACTGATAAGTATCCGTTGAAGTCATCTCGATTTCATATTGAGCTGTTACTCCATCTTCTACAACAATATAAACATTTATAAGGAAGAGTGTAAACTTGTACACTTTAAATAAATAAACAAACACAATTCACTATGATTCACTATAATTGTTGATAAAATTGCTTTCAATTCACAATCGTTAAAAACAAATTAAAAACTTTTTTAATTACTTCGTTCATACTATGATTTTGGAATTTCAGGATTTTATAAAAAACAATTTATTGTAATATAAGAAGGCGAAAGCTTAAACCAGAGTAGGTAGATATTTTATAAATGTATATTTTCAAAGAATTTAACTGTCATTAATACGTAGCTTCAATTGTTTAATTGGAACGGAAATGAATAAAAAAAAATAAACCAACGGAATTGTTTTTAGATGTTTTTAGACTTTATGTCATTGTTGATTTTTTTACATTTTGGTAAATACCCAAAAATGTAATATTATTATATTGTTTTCTTTAAAATAATATGTTAATATATTCTTTTATAAAAATTATTAGGTACATTCTAGGAATTTTTAATGAATTTTACCTTTTAAGCCCGATAATCAATAAAATCGATATTGCGAAGAATGATAATCCCGATTATATTATAACGTATACGCCGAATATATTATTATATATGTTGAAAAATACAAATTATGGAATTTTTTAACGGTACACCAAACAAATACGCGCAACCACCGCGTGCGACCCTCAACTCTAGTGTGCGGCGGCTGCGGCTGCAAAAATCGATAAAGTTTGTATTGATTTAACTCCAAAAGCGGGGTTGCGCATTTATCTCATCGATCCAAACCGGTGAGCGTCGGTCATGGTGGGTCGCGCTTGCGCCGTGCTCGAGGGGCGCGTCGCACGCCGTTGCCGGCGCCCGCCCTGCCAGCCTGCCGCAATGCAACCCTGTTCACGCGCAAATTGCTTCTTTCCATGAAGCCATGAACTCTAACCATACTCTCCCCATAAGTTTTATAAACTGCATTTACATACGTAGTATAATACTACATCATTGTATGCTTGGCGATGATTGTTTTAGTAAAAATAAAATAATTGAAAATTAATGAATAATTTATTTTAACAAAAAGTAAAAGCCGACTTCAAAGAATTAAGAAAATAATTTCACATTCTGTAAACGGAGCTAAGATAAAGTTTATAGAAGAACCAAGGCCCCGATTTCAGAATATGGAAAAAATATTTTTTTTACCCTTTTGAATGGGCTAAGGAATCACAATCTTAATATTGTCTAAATAGTTACATTAAGAAAATCATTTCCTATTTTGCAACACTTAAAAGTGGAATTTTACACCAAATTCGTAATAGGAGCAACCCTGGAGTAAAATGTGTTGAATAAAAAAAATCATCAAAAACTGTTCAAAATTAGCGAAAATATTGCGTAGCACATACATACAAACAAATGCATTTGAATTGTAACCCTCCTTTTTGAAGTATGCTAAAACTAAAAATTAATGTATTTACATTACATTTTATTCTGACATATGATCTTTTTACTGTATTATGTAGCTATTTGCGAAAAAGTCGATGACTTCGAAAAAATCACAAGTTATATTCTTGTGTTTGACTCTAATAATAATAATATACGACAGGCCACGTAGAAAAACTTGCGAAAAAAAGTTGTTTTTCTATGTACGAGACACTGGCCACTTATAATTTAAAAATCGATTATTTACAATTAAAAATACGAATGTTCCAAATTTCCCTCAACATTTTTACAACCCAAAAAGAAAAACCTTTATTTATAGTGTAACATTAAAAAAAATTAAAAGTATAAAAAATATATTAAAACAATCACTTATTACAATGCACAAGAAAGATAAAATAAACCAAGGAGTTTATAAAATCCATAATGTTGTGTGAGGCCTAAAACAAGAAAAGCTGGATGATGAATGGCTGCCCTATAGAAGTGTCATAATCATAAGTATATGACGACGATGACTTTTCGAAAAAATCACAATTTATATTCTTGTGTTTGACTATAGTAATATACGACAGGCCACGTAGAAAACCTTGCGAAAAAAGTTTTTTTATGTACGAGACACTGGCCACTTATAATTTAAAAATCGATTATTTACAATTAAAAATACGAATGTTCCAAATTTTCCTCAACATTTTTACAATCTAAAAAGAAAAACCTATATCTATAGTGTAACATTAAAAAAATTAAAAGTATAAAAAATATATTAAAACAATCACTTACTACAATGCACAAGAAAGATAAAATAAACCAAGGAGTTTATAAAATCCATAATGTTGTGTGAGGCCTAAAACAAGAAAAGCTGGATGATGAATGACTGCCCAATAGAAGTGTCGTAATCATAAGTATATATTATAGTATCTATAAAAGTTTATTATACATTAAAATTGTTATGATTATGCGATCTAAAACCGTCTAAACCGTTTTTATCATTGATTTATATTAGTAATAACCGCGCCAAAGCGTTGCCACTGCACATATGGCCACAGCCATATGCCTAGCTAACGTGAGTTCATTATTCAATGTGACGCCGACAGAGTTGAGCCGCGACAAAAATGGGTAAATACGTAGTGAAAAACAGCTATTGAAGGTCACAAAAACGTAATAAATCAAGCGGAATCACTTTCAATACATAATTTTTAGTTCTTGTTTTCATACAAACGTAAAAAACCTCAAATAATTAAATAAAATTATCGAATATTGCCATTTAGGTTCAATGTTGCCACTTTTCCGCATTTGTGATTAGTATCCTACATTAATGGGAGACTATATAATTAATGGAGTAACTTAATTTGTTACCTCTGATTTTAAATTAATATTAATTATCTGATTTTAAAATATTTTGGAAATTATAATAAAAACTACGTTTTAACTTTCATACAAAATAATTATTTATTCTTATTTTAGTTTATTCATGAATTATCTAAGGTGCGTTGGGGCAATACCGGACGGATTTTCGACTAGTTAAAAGAGTCTGGCAAAAACTTTATTTTCTCGACATCCATATACGTCAGATTTCTGAAACATGGCGCAAATCGTTAATGGTTACACGTACTTTAGCTATAAGAAGCTTTTACTTTTCAAAACTCAACAGTTTCTGCTTAAAACGTGTGCGAAGACAAGGCATAATTTTTTATATGCATGATGAAGAATTGGCCATCAAGGGGAAGACCGGACGTCGCTAAAAATCGCAAATAAAAGTGATAGGGAAAGACCGGACAGACGAAAAAATTCAAAAATTACCTTGTTTTATAAAATACTGCGCAGCACACGCCCTACTTTTCGGAGCGACTGGCTGAAACTTGGGGTCGGGGCAAAATAAAATGGAGTCTTGTATCATATTGCTAGCTTTTAAAAATATAGCATAATTCACCGGAAATTTGAATTTTACGGTCTTACCCCATCACCGATCTTACCCCAATGCACTATATTAAATATATTTTATTACCTATTTTATATTAATAATTTTATATTATTTATAATTTCATATAAATTTTATATTATTTATAATTTCTTATAAATTTTATATTAATAATATTTTATTATCTGTTTTATATTGTTTGATTTATTAGTACCATAAAAATACGTTTTATTTCATCATTATGTTTACTTCTATTCATCTGATAAGCTTTGTATCCTTTTTTCTAAGGAGAGGTAATAAAGATTTTAAAATAAAATATACTTTTTTTTAATATAAACTGCAGCTTAAAAAAAACTCATTTTTGCGTATTTTAGGTAAAATTTCATATAGTAAGCCACACCAACCCGCCATTGCATGTTTGTGTGTCTATCTTTATCTAATCTTAGAGACGATATTGTTTTCGCAACTTGTGTAAGTGAGATAGATATAATATGTTTACTTAAAATTGTTATTAGTTTCAAATCTACGTCGTCGTCGCGTTTGGATAGTGGTTACACTTTTTTCGACGCGCGATAATGTGGTTTGCTCCTCTAGTGTTGTATAACTCAATGGTTTTTATACGTGATAGAGCCATGCTGCAGTTATATTAGTAGTATAGTTGTAGCACGAATGGGTCGGCTCGACCGGGGAAGGACCACGCTCTCACAGAATACCACCGTAAAATAGTAACTTAATGCTGCTGTTATTCATATGGTGAGTGTAGAGAACCCGAGGCCCTTTTTACTGGAAACGAGGCATTCCCTCTTAGTCCTCTCGGTTGACAACGCATCTGCATTATGGTTCGTAATTGAGGATAGATGTACAGTACCCGGCGATAAATATTGCACATCGACCTTTGGAAAGAGACAATCGACTGATTTCCGCTTTGTAGAGCGTTATCTCTGTCGCACACTGACTGACGGACTGTTTGTATTTCGTGCGATAGAGATAACGCTCTACGAAACCGAAATTAGCTGATTGTCTCTTTCCAAAGGTCGATGTGCAATATTTATCGCCGGGTATTGTAGATGTCTATGGGCCACAGCAACCACTTACCATCAGGTGGACTGTGTGGTCGTTTGTCACCCTATCCTATATAATAAAAAAAAAACATGTCGCGATTAATTTTAAGGGTAGGTTAAGGAAACTACGCAACAAGCTTTATTATTTTTTAAAAATCTTAAAAAAACTTGTTTTTAAAACATTTTTTATTTTATATTAATTTATATACCTTTTCGTTAAAAAATCTCAATCTTTCATTTCAAGTAGTTCATTGGCCTTAAAGTTCACATCACCCTCATCCAAGTCAAGATGAGGTCGTGCCAAGAATCATCAGGCACGAACCTTACTAACTTGCACCTACGAATACTGTGATCCGGGCGTGATTCTCCTAAAAAGGTTGCAGATTAATGCTGTCAACGCCAATCTCGGCAAACAACATACGGTAGAAGTTAGGTCACATGTTTGGTTTTGTATAGTTTAATGTCCATGCTACTAACCGTTTAGGAGTGCTTTCAATCCTAAATGCATCATCAGTTAATGGTAAAGATCACGGTTAACTATCAAAATTAAACGTATATACAATCCTGACTGTATCAGGTTATTTCCATCGTTTTTGTGTATATTGTCAAAAGAACTGAATAAGTGTGCAAAATTTCAAAATCGTACGGTTACAGAAAATGGCTTAAATTTAGCTCACAAGATTTGAACTAAACATACATAGGTTTACCTTTGCATCCTATCAATATTCCACTGCACCCATAGATTGCCTCATAGAGAAGATATTTTCCATAGTTGCCACGCGTGGCAAGCTGGTTAGCAACCATAGTTTTTTTTTAAATTTAGCTGCTATCAGGAAGATGCTGCTACTCATCTTCTGAATCAGTTTCCCTTTATCGCCTCTTACAATAGCCACGGGATGATATGGGGTAGTGGTAGTGGATACATATTTAGGTACATGTGAAGTTAAATAAAAATTTTCGCGCGATTCATAATGATTTTTTTTATGTTGCCTAAAACTTGATGAGTCGTTTAGACTTCAAATGATATTTATGGATAAATGCCAAATTTCAGCTTGATTGGATTGTATGAATAATTTTAGTCTAGATGAGAGATTGGATGGTCGTCTTTTAAAGGCTGTCACGGAAAGAAACGTGCTACCAGTGAACAAGCGATCACGATTTTTTATTTTACACGAACACCGTAAGAGGTGAACATTTTGGCGTTGTTTGCTACACAACCTCACTAATGTCCAGAAGCACGCCCGCATCTAATAGTGCCGTGATATAATTACTAAATTTGTTAACAATTTGTATTAACGACATTATTACAGGGATTCAGGAATTCTTAATCCTGGATTCAAAACGGAACACAGGGTTCTTTATTAATGGATATTCCAATACGATCTAAAGAAAAGGTGCCAGTCGACGGTTTGGCTGTATCAAAATAAACCAATGCCTACTAAATGAAGTTTTAAAAAATTAATAAACACTGTTCCAGTTCCATAGCTTCGCAGGCTTTTGTTTAACGATGACAACGCACGTCCACGCAAAACGAAGGAATTCCTGTACAGCACACATTGAAGTAATATGGACTTACGTACTAGAACAGCTACCTCAAACAAAAAATGTGCGCTACTCTGTGTTCGCGCGGTTGGTTTTTTTATCATAGAATAAACATAGGTAGAATGATCCGTAGGTAGTAGTAGATTGTATTGTTAAATAGGTAAATTATATTGAGAACAATATTTAAATTTTGTCATTTATTTTGTATATTTTATTTGCTTATTTAATATAATATTACTTAATATTATATCACAATTACATTTTAATGATATTTTATCTGAATATTTTAAAAGGTATCTATGCCAAATATAAAAAAACATACTAAATATATGTTTAACAAAACTTATTAACAACATTTAAATTGCAAATATATTTATCTAAATTAGAATACGAGTCGTTCATAAATGCTGGGCACGCGAGATTTAAAAAATAAAATAAAAGAATAATAAGCAGATTTAAACTTATATACGTTTCTACAAAAAAAATTGTGTAATAATATATTCGTCCTATACTATGTTCATGTTATAATATGTTCAGATGAGACATTTCGGTGTGTACTTAACCCACAGAAATGTCGCATCTGAACATATTAATTTCATAATTTATATACCATGACACGAGATGGCGTCTTAGGAATAATTTGTTTAATTATTAATTTATAAGACTTTTTTATTGATTAAGTATCTTATTAACCGACGAAAAGTAATTCCTTGGTGTTTACTGACATTTCTTGAATTATTTGTGCAATATCTAAGTACACAAGACGGCATATTTTTATGAAGAGATTTTTTTTGAATCAACAACACGTGACAACTCTACAAGTGCCTAGCGAGTGACTGATTAAATAAAGTGCGGTGTATTCACCGCAGTTGAGTGGAACAGAGTAGCTGTAATACAGTGTCGCCTCTAGTACCTACGTAGTTCATAATAGCTTAATCACAGCACACAAACTTTTGAGTCTCCTTACAGCCCTGATTGGCAACGTGTGATTTGTTTTTATTTCCTAAAATAAAAGAGCTGGTCGTCACGGCAGATGTGTGACATCATAGTTGATGGTAGAATATAATTAATAACCAATAAAGAAATGTGGAGTAAAATAAATAGAAATAATTACGATTACGTTCAGTAATGGTAGTTGTGGCGGTAGCAGGCATCGACTGTGCAATATTTTGCTTTAGCCTACTATCTCTTTTGCGCTCGTTTATTTCTTCTTTGTGTCTTTCATAGTATCGTTGTTGTCTCTGTATAATATGTGAATTTGAACTTAGTTGATTATTCGAATTTGCTTGAGTAATGTGTTCAATTTCGTCTGTGTTCTGTACATTAGTATGGATTTTGTGTGATTTTTTTTTATGTTGCCTGATGTATCTTCTTCGCTGATTGATCTCTTCTCGGTGTCGCTGTCGATACAAACGACTACGTTCAGCAGCCTTATTGTTCACTCTAAATTACAAATGTTGTATATTAAAAATAATGAAAACATTAGCAAATAAATTCCTATTTGTAATAATAAAATGTAAGATAAAGAAATATCAATACCTCTTATTAATATCAACTATCTCTTGCGTTGTCTGTGTACTGAAAAAAATAAAATAAAATTTTATTAGTTAGTTTACACAAACACACACACACGCACGCACGCACGCACGCACACACGCACGCACACACACACAAATAAAGAGAAAAAGGACTTTGATGTATGTATGTAGATGTATATAAATGTTTTGTGTACGCATGTGCATCCTGAAATAACCATTAAATAATATAATAATAAAATAATAATATATTAATAAGTAAATAATTAACTAACCTTTGGTTTGAATCGGTAGATTGTGGTTCGTAAAGGAAACGCGAATACGTATTAGACATTTTACTGCAGCCTGCACTTTGATCATCGTTTATTTTTTGTTTCTTTTTGGTCACTAGATCGCCACTGTCACTCATGTTTCGATTCAATAATATTGACAGTAATTCAAAATCTTTTAAGCATTTAACAAGACCCTTTAAAAACAATAATATTAAAATGAAATACAAAGTGTGTATAAAATCGGTGAACGCGTCAAGTGCACTATCACAGAGTGCATTATATATACCAGATATACTATAGTTGAATAGAAAGGCACATCACGCAATACAAAACTCATACAGAGAAGCAACGAAGTGTATAATATACGTTCACGCACGCACAAGGGAGTCGAGAGCGGTGGCACGACGTCATAAGAGAGCGTCATGCCATTTGCCGTCACGGCATGAGTTGGTTTTACTGTTATCTGTCAAAACGTGCCAATAGCTTTCATCGCCGGAAGATGCGCTAACAGCGTTCGAAGTTCGAGCACGCCATAGAAGGGGTCAGACACCTTAGCGCGGACTGGAAAACGTGTTTCGAAAATTGTAATTGGTGCATGAAACTTTGACAGATGCTGGTGGAGAATTCTTTGAAAAGATTATAAAAACTTTAACCATATACTTAACACTTTTTTCTAAGTTCCACCACTTTTTTATAGTTCGGCCTACATATTATACCTATACTTCCCACGACTTGTTTCTAAGTAATATTATTAATATTATGTATTTCAAATAATATTATTGTAGCTGCATGTCATCACGAGAAAGTCAGCACCGCAAGATTTTCTGTTAGATTTCTTGCAGTTCAAATCGTATATTAGGTATACTTATGAAACTTCCATAGAATAGTTCTACGGATACTTCTTATAGCATACCATCACATATATACCTAAAGTACGTTGCTTATTTATCAATAATTCATCAATGAAGCACTTTAACTTACAAACTTAAAATTAAAACAGGCCGAAAATTATTTTCCGCCGTTACGTGCAAACCAGCCACCATGCAGCTGATTATTTGTAAAGCACGGAGCCACTTTTAAAATCTGACTGGGATTCTTTTTTATAGGAAAATGGTGACAAGCGTGCACACAGTCCACCTGATGGTAAGTGGTTGCTGTGGCCCATCTATCCTCGTTTGCGAATCAAAATGAAGATGCGTTGTCAGCCTTGAGGACTAAGTGCACACAGTCCACCTGATGGTAAGTGGTTGCTGTGGCCCATCTATCCTCGTTTGCGAATCAAAATGAAGATGCGTTGTCAGCCTTGAGGACTAAGTGCACACAGTCCACCTGATGGTAAGTGGTTGCTGTGGCCCATCTATCCTCGTTTGCGAATCAAAATGAAGATGCGTTGTCAGCCTTGAGGACTAAGTGCACACAGTCCACCTGATGGTAAGTGGTTGCTGTGGCCCATCTATCCTCGTTTGCGAATCAAAATGAAGATGCGTTGTTAGCCTTGAGGACTAAGATGGAATGCCTCTTTTCCAGTAAAAAGGGTCTCACGTTCTCTATACTCACCATACGGAACACAGCAGCATTAGGCTGCTATTTGATGCTGATATCCTGTAAGGGCGTGGTCCTTCCCCGGTCGAGCCGACCCATTCGTGCTACAATACAATTGATATAGCTGCAGCATGGCTTTACCACGTAAAACTTACTAGGTCACAGTAAATGCAATAAATGAAATGGTAAATTATTTCAAATAATTGGAATGCTGGAAATTAAAACGCAGTGTCCTTTAGCTGTTTCATTCAGAATATTGGTTTATATGATATTTCAAGCTTCGCAGCCTAGTGCCATTGCACAATCATGGTGTATCAACTGTACTCATTAGCAGTACTAGGACGCCGACTTTAAGCTCTGTCTAATGTGAAGGCGCCAGGGAGTTGAGAAACTCGACTGGGTAAGCAGGACTATCGTAACTAGCCAGCTGTAGATGAAAAAACCTTTGACTCACCGACATCAATTTAAATATTGTAAGATTGTTATTATTTGATAGATTGATAGAAATTTTTTTTGTTTATCATTTTTGGCGATAGGACTGCCTTCTCACCTAACCAATTTTCATCGATTCATGAAATATGGGAAAACGTGTAAAATTTATTTGTCTTCTGTGGCCACTGAATAGAAAATTCATTTTGCCATCTACGTCGTTTCCTATCGAATCGACCCTCTGTGATTTTTGGCAGCGTTGTTTTTGTTGCAGCCAGTGCTTACCTGCGTGCTATTGACTCGTCATTATAAAGTTGCAGAAAAAAGATATTAATAAAAAATCGTCATATAACGAAGCTAAACATGATTGATTCCCACCCGTTACATAATCGCACAGCAGGTTCCCATACTGAGCTTCAACCTAGAGTTGTTTTCATTCTACGAAACTATAACGAACGCCCGGTTCAGAACCACCATAATAGTCCTATTACTTTACTTCTACTACTACGATAATTTATTTTAATTTTTATTAAACTGAAGCGAAATCCATCACTAGTGAACTCCTAAGCCACCTGTATCTTACTACAACACATTTCCCCTGTAATAGAGCGGTCTCGCTGCCATTGAAATCGGATAAAAATCCAGTTAGAGCCGATAAAAAGAGGTTGGACAAACTCCTGAATAGATAATAAGAACCCTAGTATTTTTTGCTACAAGGGACGCGTAAATGTCGCGCCTCGCGGCAGGCACAGCACTGCTTCTTTTTTTTTATAGAAGAAGGGTGACTAACGCGCACACAGTCAACCTGTTGGTAAGTGAGTGCTTTGGCCCCTCTATATCTACGTCTATCCTCCATTAAGGATCGAAATGAATATGCATTGTCAGTTGTCATCCCTAAGGACTAAGATGGAATGCCTCGTTTTTAGTAATAAGTTTCTCTTTTTTTTTCTTGGCTTTTAAACTCTCACCGTCCAATATTGAGCTGCTACTTTATGTTGGTAGTAGTGGGGTTGCCACCTTTTTTTGAACAAATGTAGTATTTTTTGCAAAAAAGATGCAAAAATATAGCACTTTTGAGAAATTCCGGAGACAAAGAAGTACTTACACATTTATTTTTAATCTTTAAGTATTTTTCCGCATATATTTGTTATTGATCTTTGCTTTGGCTGTCAATTATCTTTTACCTTTAAAATAATAATAGAGGTCTGCGCAATTTAGATTAATAATAAAATAAATTAACAATTAGTTTTCAATAAAATTAATATAATGTTCTATTTCTTTCTTCTTTCAATTTGACATTCATGACGATAATAATTATTTCCGTAAAACTTACTTGTTTCAGACTTCCAATCACAGAATCACGACAGTTGCATTAGGGATAACAATTAACAATACAGTATTTTTCGTACTATATCATTATTTTTCTATTATTTAAAGTACAATTGACTGAAATATAGTACGATACTGTACACTAAAGTACGGGTGACTACCCTAGTTAGTAGTCTCTGTAGCGAAAGCAATCAAACAGAAAATATTTACGTACTTATAACTTCGATCAACAATACCAACTAAGTAGATAACGGGTCACGTACAAAATCATAGCTAAATACTGTCCGCATAAGTATAAACTATGAAAAGACAAATTAAATAACATTTAGTGTGAAATCAACCTTAACCCATTAGTGGCCAAAATCAAATAAAAAACGTTTTTAACGAAAAATCTTTATTTTGTTAATCTAAGCAGGACTAGCAAACATAAAATGAAACAAAAAGTTTTTTTCAGTTTTTTTTATACTTTTTCAGGGGTGTACTTGTTTGAGTACAGCGGCCACTTATGTGTGAAATTTTTCGAAGCATGACCTTTCAACGCAGAGTGTTTTCAAACACTTATTTTTACAACAAACATATATTTTAGAAATACCCTCAATTTGCACAAATGAAAAAATATGAGTCTACCCTCTATTTAATTTATTAAAATAAAAAATAACAAACCCTCACAGATTTAGTCAATTAATTTTCAAACAACTGTACTCCTTTGACAGCGACAGCGACAGAGAATGGCGTAAGTTATAACAAATAAAGTTCTTTTTCCCGTTATTGCCATGCGAGCTACACTCTCACGTGCAAGAGCTCACGTCTCATGTGCCCTCTTATTTACTGAGATGGATTTCTTGCGCCGACCCGACATCTAGTTGGTATTGTTGATCGAAGACTTATAAGTATCATTAGACTTTATCTGCTTTATTAATAAAAATTGTTTATTCCAAGCTTAATTCGAAGTTACACTTGGACTAGCTAATCTCAGAGTAACTGACTATTTACTTCGTTATTACAATGTTATTAATAAACGTGGAGTAACCTCGGACTAATTATACATTCGTTACGCCGAGATTAAGGCTTGCGCTATGGCAACCCACTTATTTTAAAAGTAAAAAGAGTGAGTCAGTGAATGATTAGTGAATGAATTCAATGCTTGATGATGACATTAATGACAGTGACAGGCAATAGGGTAAGGGTACTCCTAATTTGGCCCGTTTTCAATAAATCGCCAATTTGGTCGATACATTTTCGCCTAGGACGTCCCTTTCCGACTCTGCCATTCACTTCTGCAACATAAATTTTCTTTGTCACTCTTTCCTCATCCATTCTTTCCACATGACCAAACCACCGAAGCATTCCTTTCTTAATCCTGGTCACAACATCATCTTGCAAACCACACTCTTTTCTTATCACACAATTGTTCACCCTGTCATTCAGATTCAGCCCTAACATACTTCTTAACGACCGCATTTCTACTGCATTTATTCTACTCTCGTGCTTCTTCTGCCATACCCAACTTTCACTACCATACGTTAAAGTAGGGACCAACACAGCATTGTGAATTGCCATACGTGCCTTTTTTGACACATTTTGACTCTTCACAATAGAGTGCAGGGCCCCATTTACTCTGTTTCCTGCGTTCACTCGTCGTTCTATATCCTTATCATATCTCCCATCCCTGCTAAATACGCACCCCAAATATACAAACTCATCTACTTGCTCGATCAACTCCCCTTCTATTCTTATTTCACATATCGTTTAACTTTCATCTCTTTCAAAAACCATAATTTTCGTCTTACTTGCGTTCACTTTCATACCCCTTTCTTTTAATGATCTGTTCATTAATGTAACCATCATTTGCAACTCAGCCGCCGACGACGCAAGAATAACTTGATCATCGGCGTACAAAAGGCATTTGATGGTTAACTCACCCATTCTTAATCCGCATTCTTCAACTTTCAAATTTTGCAAACAACTGTCCGTAAATAGGTTGAACAACCACGGGGAAGCCACACAGCCCTGTCTGACACCTTTATGGATGCCAAACCAGTCCGAGTAGACCCCGTTGATCCTAACACAAGCACTAGAGTCCCTATAAAGAGATTCCAATGCCTGTATCAAGCCAGCGCTCAACCCAAATGAGTTCAGTGATTGCCATAGCACATTCCTATCCACTCTGTCATAGGCCTTCTCCAAGCCCATGAACGCACAAAAAACCTTTTGGTTTTTGGCCAAAAACTTCTCCGCGATCATGCGCATGAAGAAGACTTGATCTGTACATCCCATTCCCTTTCTAAATCCCGCTTGCACATCCCAAATTTTTCCATCGGTTTCTTTCATGACCCTTTCAATTAGTACCTTTTTTTTTTTGTAACATGGGGAAATGCCTACGCATACCCGCCTCGCGGGGGCAAGGACGGGTTATGTCGGACTCGCACCGACTAAAACCCCATGGTGTTCCACCTTTGTCGCTTATTGGCAGGGCCACGGGAACGCTTTCGTACACATCCGCAGCCCCACCAGCGCCTGCCGCCCCATGGCAGCACCTCCTCGGGAGAGGAATATTCCTCCCCGTTCTCCTTCACAGGTAAGGCGCACCAGAACACATGGGGCGCCTTCCTTCTCGGCCTCCAATTTCATCTGCGCAACGGACACCCCCGCGTCCAATGCAAGAAGGCCATGGGGCCAGGAAAAACGAGCACTTAGAAGTACTAGCCTTCCCGACCCCAGCGGCGGATCTGGTCTATGGCTCCGCCGCCAACCAAGATTCGGCTGCGGAGGGTAGGGAGAGCGGCGCCTCGCAATACCGACAAACCTCTCCCCCCGCAGCCCCACCACCACCGCATCAACGGTGCGGCCCCGTTTGAGTCGCGGAGGATAGGGCGAGTGGCGCATCGCCATACCAACACTCCTCTTCCTCCGCGACTCCACCTCGGCTGCAGCGGTAGGTGGGGAGGACACACCTCTCACCGCAGTCCACCAACACACATCCGAAGCGGGCTTCCCAAGCCCACTCGGAGTGGCCACCTCGGGCCGGCCCTCCACCTCGGACCAGCCATTTGGGTTCCTCTTTGTTCACCGCGGGAGACCAAGCCACGGCTACTAAGCCCCCCCGCCACGACAAGGCGGGAACCCGATCGGGGGGGTTCAATTAGTACCTTGGCATACAGTTTTCCCACGATGCTAAGAAGGCTGATACCGCGGTAGTTTTTACAGTCCTGCTGCGACCCTTTTCCCTTATATGCTGGGACTATCACGGCTTTGCACCAGTCTCCCGGTACCCGTTTCAGTTCCCAGCATAAATTAAACAAGGTGTGCAGCAGGCCTGCCACCACTTCCTCTCCAGCCCTTAGCATTTCGAGTGAAACTCTATCATATCCGGCAGCCTTACCTGCTTTCATGCTTTTCATTGCTTTCATTATTTCATCTATACTTATCTCGCTACCTCCTTCCTCTTCTTTCGGAGTTCCTATTTTATTCAGTTCATACGTTGTCTCCTCACTCATAAACATGCTTTCAAAATATTCCTTCCATCTCTTTAAACTCAAAACTTCATCATTCAGAATATAGCCATTCTCATCTCTTATAGCATTCATTATAGGCTGTTTTGAACATCCCCTGGCAGTTCTTACGAGTTTCCAGAACATTTTAATATTTGCCTGGAAGTTATCCGATATTCTTCTATCATTTTTATCCGTTCTTTCTCGCTTTTTCCTTTCAACTACTTCTTTTACTCTTTTATTTAGATGTCTAAAGACTGCCTTTTTTCTTTCAAAATCATCATTCGTACCGCTAGAATTACCAGCCTTAGTTGCTAGTAAATCTAGCCATGCTCTCTTCTTTGCTTCAACTTCCGTACGTATCTCATCATCCCACCATAACGTATTATTTTTCCTTTCATTCTTTCTTTTACTAACACCACATACTTCAGTAGCTGCATCTACTAAACCTTTCTTAACATTTTGCCATACATTCTCCAAGTCTAACTCATTCATACATAATTCATCCAAACCACTTACGTTTTCTTTCAGTCTACATTTAAACTTGTTTTTCTCACCTTCATCTTGTAATCTTTCTGTTCTAATACGCTGTAACGCAGTGGTAGACACAGATGACCGATGGCGCCCTTAACCGACGAGCATGCATGCGTAGGTGTATGGATGTGAAGGAGGCGAGAGAGGTGTGTCAGGATCGTGCCAAATGGAAGTCTGTAGTCTCTGCCTACCCCTCTGGGTGACAGGCGTGAGTGTTTATGTTATGACAGGCAATATTTTGAGTTTGACAAGAGATAAGTGTTACGGGTTGTTCCTTGTTCCTCGTGTTGTTTTCGCACTCGGTGGAAAAACTAAGTTCTAAATATAATCGTTTTTAATATTATTTGTAACGAAATTTTAGAATTAAGAAAAGAGCGTGAAGGGCAAAATTAATTAAATAACCATTTTTGTTTTGTTTTTTGGGGATAAATAAAATCTTTTGTACATGTAATTATTGTATATTTATTAAAAAAAAAATCGTTAATAAATGCTGCCCGAACAGAATTTCCTCTAACGGAGTTATATATACTAATTGTGTGACTGATATATTTTCATCATCTCCTTATACTGCATCCTCAAGCAGATCTTGCTTTTGCATTGCAATGTATATATAGTTTTGTATGCTCTTATTTAGTATTTAGTCCTCGCAGTAAACACCGAAACCTTTGCTTCCGTCCAAAGCATTGTTCTACAGTGTAACGGGGCCACCAGATGTGCGACCGGTTGTACATTCCTCCTTTTGTTTATTAGGATGCAGGATAGGAGTGTATAAATAAGAAGTACAAGCATAACCAGAATCTCGGAGAAGTCTGCCTTTAAATTCTGACTGCTCAAACGTTTGTTTTAATGCGACGATATTTAAATATTCTTGAGTCATGTGTACTGCCTTTCCAATGTGCCACTGTATCCATGAATTCTAAAGTTGCATTTGACACAACCTGGAACAAAGCACTCATAACTTCTTTAATATGAAATATTAGATTGAGGTGATTGTATTGAATCTAAGAAAATAACTAAGTACGGCAAAGATGGGCTAGCTAGGTGCTGAAAACTTACTTGTACATTTATTGAACTATATCCTTTGCTGACACGTACACGTGTATTCATCGAAATCGATCTAGCCGTTTAGGAGTGAACCCCTCCTAAATCAGTCTATCTAATCATAAAGATCGATTTCGATGAAGTTTTGTGGCGCTGTTGTCGGGATCCAGAAATAACCAGCGCAAAGCCGGGGCGGACCGCTAGTGTAAATATACCCGTTTTTATGTTTCCTTAAGTTATGTATATTTCGAGTAATTTGAGAGTAACCTAAAACTGATTAAATTAATTAATGAATGATTTTGAATGAATGAATGATTGAATTGAATGATTTTTATTCAATATAGATTATTATATAATACTTACTGAAAGTCATTTTTTTATTTACCGCTGGTTCGGACAAAAAACCTCTGCCCTGGGAAGAACCAGCAAGAAACCCAGCGGGACTTTTTTTTAAACATATTTCAATTTATAATAAATTTATTTTGTACAATTTTTGAATGAATTTTTATAGAACCAGAATGGTGGCGAAAACTAATTAGATATTGTTTAGCACTTCGCTCGAAGTCGTTGACGAGTATGGTTGTGAGTATGGGACAAATTGTCCAACCACAGGTAAGTCCAACTTCGACCGAGAAGTCGTGTATCATCACGTATTGCTCAGTGATGACATATAGATCGGTGACGTAATTAGGTATTCACTGTTGTTTTAAAGTTCGCTAGGGAGAGAGTTATGCTCGGAGTTCCTCGGCGTGACAGAATTCGAAATGAGGATATCTGCAGTAAACCAGAATAAGTAACATAGCCCAACGTATCAGTAAGCTGAACTAGCAATGGGCCGCCCAGTTAGCTCGAAGAAGCGACAACTTTCAAGGCTTTCAAATTCTCAACTGAAGATTAAAACTGTTAACGATGAAATCTTTATGTATTATAAATACAAGAAATTAACAAAGTTGCCTTAATGATCGCCGACCTTCGAAAGAAGATGGCACTTTAAGAAGAAGAAGAAGAAGAAGAAGAAGCAAATTTCTAAGAAAACATAGTTTGCTTACTTTTCTCATATTATAACATTTTTCTATCCTTATTTGTATCATCTACGTTGATGACGTTTGCAACTCCTTGGCAGTAAATGTGGTTTACATAAAAATAATATATATATTGCAATGATGATCTTTTATGGTAGAGCCATGCTGTAGCTACATTATGTTTGTAGCACGAATGGGTCGGCTCGACCGGGGAAGGACCACGCTCTCACAGAATACCAGGGTAAAATAGCAGCTTAATACTGCTGTGTTTCGTATGGTGAGTGTAGCGATCCGAAAACCCTATTTACTCGAAACGAGGCATTCCATCTTGGCCTCAGGGCTGACAAAGCAAATGCATTTTGATTCCTGATCGAAGATAAATGTAGATGTCTATGGGTCACAGCATCCACTTACCATTACTTTCCCCAGCTGCTTTTTTGAAAGCTATATCATGACGCCTTTTAAAACCCTCTAACCAGTAGTTGCTAGCACAAAAGTTCTGGATTCCCAGTTTTGTAGCAAACTCTTTTGATTTTTCTTTCAACAAAGGTCCATCTATGGGAATGTTCTTATCCAGAGCTTGTTTTATCCATTCCAAAACGCACTTTTCGATATTGGGAAATTCAGGAACTCTAGTCCTCTTAACATTTCCATGTCCATCAGAGCACTCAGACTTTATAGAGTCTTTTGATTTTATAATTTTATAATAGGTGGATTCTGGTAAATTAAACTCCCTCTGAATTTCATTTCGCGATTTTCCGGATTCAAACGCATTCACTATTTTAAGTTTATCACTTAATGACAGTACTTTAATTTTCCGTTTTGACATGATGCAGAACAGAAGTTTCCCTCGCAATTGTTAACTATAAACTGAGTAAGTCCGACAAACAGGACGGTACACAGGCACACGTGTCCATTCGAAAAGAATGCGATAAAACAACAACGTTATTTAGTTCTACGAAGTAGAATAGGTATAATATTGACGAGAAAACAATACAAAAACAATGGTAGGAAGTTCCACGAAACTTAAGAATGAGTCATAAAATGCCAGATGTTAAATTTGTAATTTGTTTTGTAATTTGTTACTGTATGTATGTATTTTATTGTAGCTATAGTTCCTCCTAAATAATATAAATAAATAAAGCTCGACTGTCGCTTATAGAGGCATAGATAAGTAGCAGTCTCACTTACGGAGGTCCATGAGGGTAAAACGACTCTCTCTTACAGAGGTATCCGTTTCTCGCTAACAGAGGTTTTGGGAGCTTAAAATGACGGGTCCTGGCTATTACTCTCACTTATAGAGTTTTCTCACTTATCCAGTTCCCACTTACCAAGGTTTGACTGTATGTATCAGAAATAATAAAAATATCAGATAAAATATCATTCACTGTGTTGTTGGTCTAGTTGTCATTAATACGATTGCTGATTATGAGGTCCTGGGTTCGAATCCCGAGTCGGACCTTAATCAGTTATTGGGTTTTTTGTCAAGAAATTCTCAGCAGCAGCCCGGAGTCAGGAAGTTGGCGGCGTTTCACTCTCATGCTACGGAAAGTACGTAAAGCCGTTAGTCCTGCGTCTGATCTCTTTCCGGTCGTGCCTGATTACCGTTCCGTGACTGGCCACCGTGACCGGAATTCAGATTAAAATAAGGTTTTGTCTCTTAATAATTTTGAATATTATTTTATATAATATCACATTATTACATAAAATAATATTCAGAATTTACTTTAGACATATTATTTTTAATTTAGCTGAATTTACCTGAAATATGCGTATATTTAAAATACAATGGGTTTCGAACCCAGTAATACATGATAAGCAGTCACGCTTCGATCCCTAAAGTTACAGCCTATATACGTCCCACAGCTGGGCACAGGCCTCCCTCGTTTCTGAGAGGATTTAGGGCAAGGAAGTGTCCGCCGCGTGGCCTAATGCGTGTTGGCGAACTTCACATGTCTTCGAAATATTTTATTTTTATTTCACAGACACAGGTTTCCTCACGATGTTTTCCTTCACCGCCGAGCACGTAGCAAATCAGCATTTAAAATTGCAATTGACAATTTCATTGGTGCCAGCGGGGATTGAACCCGCGTTGCTCGCGTACTGTGAAATTTACAGCGAGCGCTAACCACCTGAGCTCCCACGGCGACCCCTAGCCTAATGTAATGGAATACAACAACAACAACAACAACAATAAAATGCTTAACAACGTTTCTCCTAAAAAAGTATTTTAGTAAAAGTTATAAATTAGATATATAAGGATACGTAGTATTTTATATTTTAGTTTTCAGATGATTGTTTTCTTTTTATACTCAGTCAGTCTATACTTAGTCACTATTCATATATGTTCCAGTGAGACAATTTGCAGGAAACAATTGTAATTGCCACTGTTTATTTTACTTTCTACGATTTTTTTTCATATCTTTTGTTTCTGTTTTGTCTACAACACAGTAAATAAATAAATATTTTATATCAGTTTTCACCCACTTCCAGACGTCTGAAACACTGTATAATCAGAAATTTTACTGACGTAAAACTAAGGACAATACCACAAAAAATTCATAACCAAGATCTAGTATCCTCACTAGGATTATTATTGATCATGATCAATGCGTGTCGTTTAAGTTATTTAAACTCTTTGATTATATAGTCACTTGTCTAATATCATTCGCTTGACCTGTACTGTATACGTGGACCGTGTAGTAGCGGTGTAAGAATATCGAGATCGACTGCTCCATATCATCCCGTGGCTGTCGTAAACGGCGACAAGTGGAAACAAATCAGAAGATAGGCGGCAAAAAATAATAAAAAAAACTGCAACAACACAATGGGTGCGTTTGGCAGAAAAAAGCGCTAGCAAGCGCTTACTACCGCTAAAATAGTTTTCGGCCAGGACACGATTGCTACTTCAGTAGCACTGACACAATCCGCCATTTTGCTTATTTAATTTGTTTGTTTTAAAGTAGAGTTTATAAGTTGTTTTGTGCAATATTAGTTTTGAGTAATATAGTGACATGAATAAACATATACATACTATAAAAAATTCATGATTGGTAATTTTTTAATATGAATACTTTACAAACATATATTTAAATTAGGTTAGGTTCCCCGGTTAAAACTAACATCGTGTCCTGGAGGAAAATACTTACGATTTGACAGCGCTTACCGCTTACGATCGCCATTTTCCTTACAAGCGCTTGCTAGCGCTTTTTTCTGCCAAACGCACCCAATAATGATGTTTACAAGTCTGTGAAGTTTTCACTTCTGACGTGCAGTTATACGACTGACAGATTTTTTTTAACTAATAAATAGGTCCTTACATATTTTTAGCGTTTTGTACGGGAGGAGTATAAAGTCAATTTTTTTTTGTAACATATATTTACTTAAAGTATGCACCGTTGTTATCTATGTACTTTTGCTATCTCATAGGTAGTTCATTGATCCTTATACTAAAAAAAAACCATGGGGGGCGAGAATCAAAAAACTCTTTGAAGGCGGTTTGGACTGCCGCATCGGAGTTGAATTTTTTTCCTTGTAAGAAGTTGTCCAAATTCCGGAAAAAAAATGGTAATTTATTGGAGCAAGGTCCGGGGAGTACGGTGGAAGTCGCAGACATTTCAATTGTAGCTCATCTAACTTAGTGGTTGTTTGTTGTGCACTGTGTGGTCTTAAGTTGTCGTTAAGCAGCAGTGGCCTAGAGCGCGGCCTAAGCGACGCCAAAGAAAAAAATAATGAGGAAAAAACAAATGAATAACTGTTTCCAAAACTCAAATGTACCAGCTAAATTTATAAATTTGAATTTGGAATTCTTAATCAAAGAGGAGATATTTCAGGGCAAAGTGATCATTACGACAAAACGCTAATTTCATATTTAAGGACCCCATATTAATCAACTATATACCTAATACATACATGAATAAATGTATTTCTGTATTTCCGATATTATAGTGTATTCCGACTGTATTCCGATATATCCTTTACAGAACAAAATATAGTCACATCACATCTTTTCGTTCGTTATCGAAACTAATATCCCATTAACTACATCTTTTTAGAAATTACAAAATTCACATGTTTATTCTATACTTATGATGCAGAAATTTACATAGTAGGACCATGCTGCAGCCAATTATAAGAATAGCTGTAGCACAGACGGGTCGACTCGACCGAGGAAGAACCACGCTCTCACAGAATACCAGCGTGAAATAGCAGCTTAACGATACGGTGTTTCGTATGGTGAGTGTAGAGAACTGGAGACCCTTTTTGCTGGAACCGGGGCATTCCATCTTACGACAGATGTCTATGGGCCACAGCTACCACTTACCATCAGGTGGACTGTGTGCTCGTTTGTCACCCTATCCTATTGCAAAAAAGTGGAAAAAAGAAACAATTAAAAACATAATAAAAAATAATGAATTTTCCGCTACCTAGTAGCAAAACTTATTTTTTAATAATTATTTAAATAGTCTCAAAATAATTTTAAAACATGTTTTAATCTATTATATCTCAGCAGTGCCTACAGCAAGACTCCGCTCAAGCCCGAGCGGCGTGCAGGGTGTCGGGCTGGCGCCAATCGCGTGCGCAGACACTATTGATTTTTCTAGCACGACCCCACATTCAACGCAGTTCACTGTTCATCCCCCTTTCCTCTATAATAATACCTACAACGCTATTTGCAGTCGCCTCGTTATATATATCTTTATATTGATCGATGACGATTGCGCAGTCAAAGTAATACCGAGTTGTGAATCTTGGCTCCAATTTCAGTTGGAAGTAGGGTAGTAGGGCAACTTATTTATATTAAATATTACAGTATTTTCCAGCCTAAATTTATAACAAATTATTTTTGCTACTTTAAGCCTTTATAGCCTTACGCCATAGTCAGCCAGAGCCTTCATAAAATAAAGTAGTTTCGCTTACTATATTTTTTTAATTTGTAGTATTCGTACCTTTAAAATAATAAAATATTATATTATATCGACAACTCTACTAGAAATTCCAAGCTTATTGCAGTGTTACGTGCACCGTACCGCTAAAAAGAACCCCTTTGTCGTATCCCCTCAGTTTCAAGGCACTCCCCTTGTTGCCTCAGCCAGTATCGGAATCCTCGGCGTCGACATATCGAGTGACGTGCAGTTTCGTGGTCACTTGGAGGGGAAGGCCAAATTGGCCTCTAAAAAGCTTGGCGTGCTCAGCAGAGCGGGGCAGTATTTCATGCCGGCACACCGCCTGCAACTTTACAAGGCGCAGGTTCGACCGCACATGGAATACTGTTCCCATCTCTGGGCTGGGGCTCCCCAGTGCCAGCTCCTTCCACTTGACCGCATCCAGCGCAGAGCGGCTCGAATCGTCGACGACCGAGTGCTTTCCGATCGGCTCGATTCACTGGCGTTGCGAAGAGATGTTGCATCTCTTTGCGTATTTTATCGCATCTATCACGGGGAGTGCTCTGAGGAATTGTTCGGATTAATCCCAGCCGCCAAATTTCGTGAACGCACGACACGGCAAACGTCCCGATACCATCCACACCATCTGGATGCTTGGCGGTCCACCACTGTACGTTTCACAAGGAGCTTTCTTCCACGTACAACCTCTCTGTGGAATAGTTTATCACCGGCGATTTTTCCGGACCGATACGACCTGGGGACCTTCAAGAAAAGAGCTTACTCCTTTCTAAAGGGCCGGCAACGCACCCGCAATTCTCCTGGTGTTGCGGTTGATCATGGGCGGCGGTAGTCACTTAACATCAGGTGAGCCGCATGCTCGTTTGCCCCCTCTTCTATAAAAAAAAAAAAAAAAAAAAAAAACAAAAGTACCTACAACCAATAGTAGAAGTAGGTACCACTTTGTACATGAATAATGTCGTTAGGTAGAAGTCGGTCTGAAGAATGTGATATCGAACAACTTCGATTGTTCTCTCATTGCACTATTTTTTTAAATAGGATCGGGTGACAAACGATCACACAGTCCACCTGATGGTAAGTGGTTGCTGTGGCCCATAGACATCGACATCTATCCTCGATTACGAATCAAAATGCAGATGCGTTGTGACCCGTGAGGACTAAGACGGAATTCCTCGTTTCCAGTAAAATGGGTCTCCGGTACTCTACACTCACTTCTGTGACAGCGTAGTCCTTCCCCGGTCGAGCCGACCCATTCGTGCTACAATTATACTACTAATAAAACTGCAGCGTGGCTCTACCACGTACACCACGTATTTCTGTCTCTCATTAATCCGTCAACAGTTCCCTGCTCGTGATCGTATTTTTTTTTAATAAAACTGAAATTACAAACAAATTCACAGTCCACCAGATGGCGCCTGTGCAGCTTTATTAGAGAAAGGCTACAGATACGTTGTCATCCCTGAGGACACATCCGGAAATTATACTGGATCTACATATCCTTCAAACCGGATTGCAGCATTACACGCACTGCTATTTGGGCTGCAGAAATAGGTAAGAGTGTGTTATTCATCCGGACGAACTTCTAGGCTGAATGGGAGTTCCATCACATCCCACTAATGTAGAGTATTTAATGTAGTTAGTAGTTACAGATTGTGAGGCACTTCAAGGTTTTACCTTATGCCTCATACATAGTTACAACGCATCTGTGGAATTCTTTGCTTAAAGTTGGTTGAAAATGTCCATGTGCAGCAGTACCCAGTAGCCATTATACGTGGTAGAGACACGCAGCAGCTATATCATAGTTGTAGCACGAATGGGTCGGCTCGACCGGGGAAGGACCACGCTCTCACACAATACCAGCGTAAAATAGCAACTGCTGTGTATCGTATGGTGAGTGTAGAGAACCGGAGACCCTTTTTACTGGAAACGAGGCATTCCATCTCAGTCCTCAGGGCCGGCAAGGCATCTGCGTTTTGATTATTAATTGAAGATAGATGTAGATGTCTATGGGCCACAGCATCCACTTACTATCGGCTAGACTCGTTCGTCACCCTTATTCTATAAAAAAAAAATAGAGACTGTAAAGCATTTTACGGTTTCACCTTATCCGTCATATATTACTTATTCCTCATATATTATTAAAGTTGGTTGAAAACGTCCATGGGCAGCAGGAGCCACTTACAATCAGGTGGAGCTCGTTTGTCACTTGTATATATATTCGTATAAAAATATTATTCTAATAATTTCTGAGCGTTTAATTCCGTTGTAAGGCCGTAGTAAGGCATTGTTTATACCGCCATCTATCGGAGGCCATAAGACCTCGTATTTAATTTGCATTTTTACACCTCTCGAAAATATCAGTTTAAACTTTAAACCATTGAAGTACTTAATTTTGTTCGTAACACGTGTAGTGTTCAACGGCACTAAGGCTCTAACTCATCATCTGGATTATTGGAAACCTGTGATTCTCCTACTGACTTGAAGGTTCTTTAAGTCAGTAGGATAATTCCAGGTTTTATTGTGATGTTTTGGTACTGTCGATAAGTGATCTCTTTTTTAATACAAATTAATTAGAGTTGGGCCGATAAGTACTTTGGCCGACTGACCTATTAGCCGATTAATGGTTTAAGAAATGGCCGATTAATCGGCCAGAAAGGGCTGAGATTTTGGACTTGCACAATTTGCTACTGGTTAAAAACTACAAATAAATTAAATATTTTTCTAAAAAGATAACTTTGAAAAAGAAATTCTTTCTTTTTCAACTTGGGTATTTCTTTTTAACAAATTATTAGATGAGTGGAGATTTTTTATTTAATAACATTATAGGAAAAAAGGAATTTATTAAGTTTAAGTACAGAAAAATAACTATTTAATTTAATTTTTTATACAAAAAAAATAACAATTTAGTTTTAAGTACAGAAACAAGTAGGTATTGTACTATTTGTCTTTTAAAAATCTACATGCGTGTAGTTTAACAATCTTTATTCAATAATTAAGTGTTTTTTTGTTATACTAAGGCAGAGACTTAAAATTTGTTTTTTTTTTTAGTTTATTAATAAAAATATTATTAATAATTTTTTGTTGTGTTACTGCTCTGCATTAGGATAAGAAAAAGATAAAAAGTAGAATTAAAATAGTAAGTACCTAGGTTTTTGTTTAGTTTCTCAGATTCTTTTTCTTACCAAAGTTCCTATCTCCAGAATAAGTAACATTAAAACATGTTAGACTGGTTTTTCAATAAAAGGTAGATACGAACCTACTTATTTTATTATTTTTTTGATTTACCTAGATATAAATCTGGCGTGATTTTACGCATGGGAGAGAAACTATTCCTTTCTTACCACGCAGAAAATTACGAAAAACCTTTGCTGAAATTAATAAAATAAAAAGCCGATTAATCGGCGGTTTTAGCCGATTAATCGCCTACTAATCGGTGACTACAAATAGGCGTATTAATCGGCTTCACCGATTAGTCGGCGGCTAACCGGCCCAACTCTAAAATTAATGTGATTTTTTTCGTTAAACTACAAATAATCTATTTTTATACCGTGTAGTATCGGTGTAATAATATCCACTACCCCTTATCATCCTGTGGATGTCGTAAGAGTGGGAAACAAATCAGAAGCTTCAGGTCTGTTGCACCTAACGCACTAATCTCAGCAGGAGCAGCGTCTTCATATTAACGACAAAAAAAGCTGCGGTGGCAACCCGCATGCCAAGCGTGGTAACTATGGCAAATATCCCCCCTGTGAGGTAACTACCGGGAAGGCTTATGTTCATCAGTGTATAATACGGCCGACGTATCTTGGCGAGTCCGACCTTCGCGCAGAAGGTTGCGCAATAGCTTTTTTAAGGAACAAAATGGTGGCATGAGGCGACGTACGGGGGGCGGTGGTCTAGGCTAGAGATTGACCATAAGTAAACACAATCGACCCTTTAGTCATAAAATATCGCAATCGATTAGTTTTATTTAGAAGTTATTGATTTTTGTTTATATAAGATATTAAACGAAATAGATTTACAAATATAGTGAATTTTGTTGATAATAAACAAGATTTCGACTTAAATAAAAAAAAAACTAAAAACATATTATTTTCTCAGCTGAAAGACATAATGTACTTAAATATCAATTATCTATTAACGTCTTCTTGAGTAACGACTATTTGAGAAAATTTAGAACCTCCTTATAAATTGCAAATAAATATATTTTTATGTCTTAATTTTAATCGATTTGAATAAAAATCGATTAAACAACACCCTCAGGCACGCGTGTTGGACATCCCTTTCTGGTTACTTCGTAAAGCTTCGTGCTTATTCGGCAATGCTCGGTACACGGTAATATTTCTCAGTCACACGTTAGCATTGGTGTCGTGTTCGTGTCGCTATCTCTGTCTTGAGCACAGTCGGTTACAAAAGTTTTCGTTGTTATTGTTGTTTGTTTTTATTAATAGTGTTAAGTTTGTTTTGTTTGTTTTATTTGTTTTATTTGCAAGTGTCAGTTAGCACTTATATTATTCGCCAAACATGCCACCAAAACATAACAGTGTGTTAAATCGCCAGGCGAGAAAAATTATTTACGATTTAACGCAATATATGAAAAAAGAAAAAGAAGAAGGCGTAAAAGATGTCGATAAAGTTTATTTAAGAGTTGCTAACGCAACTGGTGTGTCCCAACGCACAGTACAGCGGATCGCAACTGAAGGCAATATTTCGGGCTTACTTTCAGTATTCCGCACGCCTGGTAAAAAAAGGTCTAGATCAAAACCTATTACTGATATGGATAATTTTGACCAGGGAGTAGTAAAAAGATGCATACACAACTTCCACAAAACTGAAAAAGAAATGCCGACGATAAACAAATTACTAGCGAAACTCAAACGGGATATAAATTTTCAAGGTGGTAAAACGAGCTTAAAGACAATTATCAAAAACTTGGGTTTCAAGTGGCGAAAGACCGAAACCAATAGAATGGTTCTTATAGAGAAGACCGACATTCGCCTGAAAAGGATCTTGTACTTGAAGGCAATGAAAAAATACAGGGACGAAGGGCGACCAATTGTATTCACTGACGAGTCGTATGCCCACTCATCACATACAAAAGGTAAGGCGTGGTCAGATGGTTCCGCTCAAGGACTAAAGCGCCCGATATCAAAAGGTCAGCGGATAGTGATGGTACACGCTGGGTCAGAAGCAGGGTTTGTTCCGAACGCGCTACTAATGTTCAAATCTGGCAGCAAAACCGGAGACTATCATGATGACATGAATTTAAAAAATTATGAGAAATGGTTACGGACCCAACTGATTCCAAATTTGAGCCCTAACTCGGTGGTGGTTATCGATAATGCTCCGTACCACAACAAATTAATGGATCCTGCCCCTACATCTAATGACAAGAAGGCAAAAATGGAATCGTGGTTATTAGAAAAGGGTATACCATATGAAAAGGACATGCGTAAACCACAACTTTACGATCTAATAAAAAAAAACAAAGACGTGAATAAAAAATACGTAATAGATGAAATGTTTAAACAAAACAATCACGATGTCCTTCGTTTACCCCCATATCATCCCGATTTAAACCCCATCGAGATGGTGTGGGCTGCCATTAAAGGGCACGTAGCCGCTAAAAACGTCGACTGGAACGTAACCCGGACAATGGAGCTCATACAAGAAAAAGTAAATTTAATGGGTCAGAATGAATGGAGTGCTTTATGCAGAAAAGTGCAAGAGGTCGAACATGACTATAGGAAGAGCGACCATATTATTGACGAAATGACGGATCAATTATTCATCATTAATACAGCTTCAGATTCAGAAAGTGAGTCTGAAAGTGAGAGCGACGATTACGAAGATGAACCTATGCCAAGTACCTCACATGGTACACAAGGGGCCGACGACTTTATGTTAGGAATTTCCCCCCTCAGCGACAGTGATTAAATAATAATAAGTGTAAATAAATAAAAAGTATTAAATGTAAATAATATTGTATGTGTTTGTGATAAAATCTGCCCCTATCGAAAGGTGAGGTATCAAAATTGAATCTTTAATTTATAATGTCTCCAAAGTGTTTTGATATTTTTGGTCACTGTATTAGGGAAATTTTATTTGTACATTGGTATATATAAAAAAATGACAATAACAGTTTTCTTCACGAGTGTTCATGCGCTAAACTTCGCAGAGCCTATATTCAGACTCGCCAAGATACGTCGGCCGTATTGTACTTTAAAAGGATGTAACGGTAACCTATTTCTTGGTACGGTTGTAAAAAATATATAAAACGTCCTGTTCCTTTTAACTGTTAAAGTAAACAATTCATAAAATAATTAAATATATTGAATAAATAAAATTAATTATATTGAATCAAAAAATCAAATCGTAATATAACAATCCACAACTTCATAACTTCAGTCCATCTGGCGTCTATTTTACGCACGACCTTGATCAATAAATTTTTATTCGACTTCAAAAAGGAATAGGTACGCAATTTGACTGTATTTTTTATTTGTGTTAACCTCAGATTTTTTTAGGTGAACCTATTTTATTGATTCTTTTTTATTTCAAAGCTGGTGCTTCTCATGTGGTCCCATGTAAGTTTAATCAAGATCTGACCAGTAGTTTTCGAGTTGTCCTTAATAATGCTTATTATATATAATATAATATAATATATATATATATATATATATATATATATATATATATATATATATATATATATATATATATAAATTGAAATCGGTTGTAAAAAATTTTTAATTTTACTACTTGTTGTTTTATAAAATAACTTTACAATACGGCCGACGTATCTTGGCGAGTCTGAATATAGGCTCTGCGAAGTTTAGCGCATGAACACTCGTGAAGAAAACTGTTATTGTCATTTTTTTATATATACCAATGTACAAATAAAATTTCCCTAATACAGTGACCAAAAATATCAAAACACTTTGGAGACATTATAAATTAAAGATTCAATTTTGATACCTCACCTTTCGATAGGGGCAGATTTTATCACAAACACATACAATATTATTTACATTTAATACTTTTTATTTATTTACACTTATTATTATTTAATCACTGTCGCTGAGGGGGGAAATTCCTAACATAAAGTCGTCGGCCCCTTGTGTACCATGTGAGGTACTTGGCATAGGTTCATCTTCGTAATCGTCGCTCTCACTTTCAGACTCACTTTCTGAATCTGAAGCTGTATTAATGATGAATAATTGATCCGTCATTTCGTCAATAATATGGTCGCTCTTCCTATAGTCATGTTCGACCTCTTGCACTTTTCTGCATAAAGCACTCCATTCATTCTGACCCATTAAATTTACTTTTTCTTGTATGAGCTCCATTGTCCGGGTTACGTTCCAGTCGACGTTTTTAGCGGCTACGTGCCCTTTAATGGCAGCCCACACCATCTCGATGGGGTTTAAATCGGGATGATATGGGGGTAAACGAAGGACATCGTGGTTGTTTTGTTTAAACATTTCATCTATTACGTATTTTTTATTCACGTCTTTGTTTTTTTTTATTAGATCGTAAAGTTGTGGTTTACGCATGTCCTTTTCATATGGTATACCCTTTTCTAATAACCACGATTCCATTTTTGCCTTCTTGTCATTAGATGTAGGGGCAGGATCCATTAATTTGTTGTGGTACGGAGCATTATCGATAACCACCACCGAGTTAGGGCTCAAATTTGGAATCAGTTGGGTCCGTAACCATTTCTCATAATTTTTGAAATTCATGTCATCATGATAGTCTCCGGTTTTGCTGCCAGATTTGAACATTAGTAGCGCGTTCGGAACAAACCCTGCTTCTGACCCAGCGTGTACCATCACTATCCGCTGACCTTTTGATATCGGGCGCTTTAGTCCTTGAGCGGAACCATCTGACCACGCCTTACCTTTTGTATGTGATGAGTGGGCATACGACTCGTCAGTGAATACAATTGGTCGCCCTTCGTCCCTGTATTTTTTCATTGCCTTCAAGTACAAGATCCTTTTCAGGCGAATGTCGGTCTTCTCTATAAGAACCATTCTATTGGTTTCGGTCTTTCGCCACTTGAAACCCAAGTTTTTGATAATTGTCTTTAAGCTCGTTTTACCACCTTGAAAATTTATATCCCGTTTGAGTTTCGCTAGTAATTTGTTTATCGTCGGCATTTCTTTTTCAGTTTTGTGGAAGTTGTGTATGCATCTTTTTACTACTCCCTGGTCAAAATTATCCATATCAGTAATAGGTTTTGATCTAGACCTTTTTTTACCAGGCGTGCGGAATACTGAAAGTAAGCCCGAAATATTGCCTTCAGTTGCGATCCGCTGTACTGTGCGTTGGGACACACCAGTTGCGTTAGCAACTCTTAAATAAACTTTATCGACATCTTTTACGCCTTCTTCTTTTTCTTTTTTCATATATTGCGTTAAATCGTAAATAATTTTTCTCGCCTGGCGATTTAACACACTGTTATGTTTTGGTGGCATGTTTGGCGAATAATATAAGTGCTAACTGACACTTGCAAATAAAACAAATAAAACAAACAAAACAAACTTAACACTATTAATAAAAACAAACAACAATAACAACGAAAACTTTTGTAACCGACTGTGCTCAAGACAGAGATAGCGACACGAACACGACACCAATGCTAACGTGTGACTGAGAAATATTACCGTGTACCGAGCATTGCCGAATAAGCACGAAGCTTTACGAAGTAACCAGAAAGGGATGTCCAACACGCGTGCCTGAGGGTGTTGTTTAATCGATTTTTATTCAAATCGATTAAAATTAAGACATAAAAATATATTTATTTGCAATTTATAAGGAGGTTCTAAATTTTCTCAAATAGTCGTTACTCAAGAAGACGTTAATAGATAATTGATATTTAAGTACATTATGTCTTTCAGCTGAGAAAATAATATGTTTTTAGTTTTTTTTTTATTTAAGTCGAAATCTTGTTTATTATCAACAAATTCACTATATTTGTAAATCTATTTCGTTTAATATCTTATATAAACAAAAATCAATAACTTCTAAATAAAACTAATCGATTGCGATATTTTATGACTAAAGGGTCGATTGTGTTTACTTATGGTCAATCTCTAGCCTAGACCACCGCCCCCCGTACGTCGCCTCATGCCACCATTTTGTTCCTTAAAAAAGCTATTGCGCAACCTTCTGCGCGAAGGTCGGACTCGCCAAGATACGTCGGCCGTATTATACCTATAGAATGAAGTAGATGGCGCTATTAAGCAATTTTACCACTGACCTCTATTTATACAAGTACGCTGGACTGGCTATACCATAGAAAATGACTGTTCCAATTTGAAGCGCCGCTAAAGGATGTCTTGAAAAATAAAACTGACATAATATGCCAAAGTCTGTTGTCATATTTAAATTGTCTTATTTAATAAATCTGTATTTTGAACTTAACTCAACTTTTTTTAATCTAAAAAATGAAAGTATTTTATGTTGTTTGATTGTGTATAATATTAGTTACATAATAAGAATTATTTTTATTAATCATGAGAGTGTGTGTAATCTCTAAAACTCGTACCAAAAGGGAAGTGGTATAACATTTCACAAGTAAGTGAATTTGCAGCAAATATGAAACAAATTAAAACTATTTGATAATATAAGTACTTGAAAATTTGTTGCTAATCTTAATATCATATATACCAACATCTTTGGCTGTATATTACTGAGTTTTGATAAACAATAAAATTCAATAGGGTTGTCGAGTTCCTTGTCTATAATACTTATCGATGTTCTTTCCTACCCATATCTGTTAACAAACAAAGTCGCCAACAACAGACGATTATCAAATATTTATTAATTAACAGGTTCCCAAGTGAAACTAGATTAAAATTATCGCTTAAAAGCATAGATATTGTGAATTGGGGTCCGAAACAAAATTATCATATTTGTTCCAAACATCTCACAGACGCCTGTTTTATTAGGCATGAGAACTGCACCACTTAGAAAAGGTGCAGTATACCGACAATATTTTCTGGTAGTACCAGTACCAGTAAATATAAAAGTATTAGATTATTATTTCGAATGTTTTTTTTATTTCTTCTTTCCTCATTTTTCATCAAACTCAAGGGCCATAGCCAAGTGTCGAAAGGTCGCCTGATGATGTCGAGCCACGTTGTATGTGTTTTAGTGGGCTGCGGCTAGAGGAGATTTCTCTCCCTGTACCGCTGTAGTCGAGGAGGAGTCGTAAGGGAAGAGGAGTGTTGGTAGCGAAAGATAGTCGATTGGCAACGCGCCACTCGACTATCTTTCGCGACTTTGGTGAGACTGCACCACTTGATGCTTCCAAGTGATAGTTTTCCCTGGCTCCATTCACATGTCGGGCTTGGGGAGTCCATAGGAGTGGAGTCGGTGGAGTTAGAGAACGCGAAGGGCAGTGTGGCTTGTTTCTGGTGCGCCTTATCTGAGAATGAAAACGGGGAGAAGTCAGCAACTAAGGAGGGGCTGCCATTGGGTGGCATTATTTACGCTTACGGAAAATTATGTGGACCTCAAATCTTGGATTGCGCTTTACAACAGTTGTGTTCTCGTTTAAGTTGGTTTACTTGTTTGAATGAATAAACTCTACCACCAACTACCAACTCTGGAGTAACAATAGCCAGTATTGGCTTCTCTACGTTTGTGTTACAAAACGCAAAATGAAGTTATCTTGGTGTAAGACCAAAGAGTAAAATTATTCGAGGGTTAGTTACTCTGGTTTAACATAGTATTTGGTCGAATCCATCCTTAATACACGGTTAAATAACCGTGTAATAATGTTATGGTATTCTTTAATATAATGTTGTCCTTAGTTCTTGGACAATTTCATCCGAAGAGCTCGTATCTCTATAAATGTTTCCTCAGTTTAAGATCTTTGTAGAATATTTAGAGACGATACCAAGAGACCCGACGGTATGGGTTTAGTTGCTTGAGAGAGAGAGAAAGAGAGAGAGATAAAGCCTTAGTGTGGGATAATACTTGCGAACACTTTCCCAGCATCCCATCTCAGAGGTACCTCGTCTAAAGCAGAGGTGGCATTAGAGGCAACTGAACTAAGTAAACAGCCCAGAATATCTAGAAGATGAGTACATATTTGTGCAATTTGCTATAGAGACTATTGGTCCGTAGGGTGCACGTGCGTTGTAGTCCCTAAAAAACTGTATATGCGACTGATTTTCGCTGCATGTAATAAGAAGTTGTTTAGTTTGTTGTTTCCTCGCTTGAAGGCTAAGTATAGCCATTCAGAGAGGACACGTAGCCAGCATTTTTGGGACGATACCACAGAAAGTAGAACTATATGATAATTTCTGTTATTTTTTTAGTATTGTTATTACAATTTCGAAAATGTATAGTGTAAATTACTGATAACAATGTAATTCAAAGTTTATATTTTTTATATTATTTTGCTAGCTCGTACCCGGCGCAATGCTGCCGCAGAAGAAGTAATTGTGGAAATATCGTTAAAAATGTGGAACAGTTATATTGTATAATTAGGAATGATAATACAATCATTGAAATATAATGATTTTCTTTAATTTTCAAATAAATAGTCAGTATAATACGCACGCCACCTAATGTCAGTTAATTGTACCATACGTACAACCTTCGCACAAGTGCAACCAGTAAGTTGACTAAGTTTTACCGCAATCTGATGAACTGTATAGAATCGTAGAAAGTACGAACAAACATAAATTTTTATATAGTAGAAAATATTTTAGTGTCTATGGACAGACCTGTAGTTGATTAGAATAGGCGTTATTATAGCAGCTGATTTGTTTTTTATAATACTAGAACTAAATGACCGATTGACCATAAATTATTTTAGAAATTATGTTTTTATTTTTATTTTGTGTAGTTAGTTTAATCTTAATAATTTTTTAGTTGAATGGTCTAAGGGCTACGATGGCTATCCGAGTACAGAGCCAGAGTACAAAACTAATCCAACTGTGAGATGTGTAAGACAGGGTAACGTAACATCCCTGATATACTTTACCGCTGCATTGTAAGACTTTTCAAGCTACTGGACTTGAAAAGATACGGTATGAACGTCAATGGCGTGTACGTCACTCACCTTCGATTTGCCGACAATATAGTCCTTATAGCAGAATCGCTGGAGGACCTACGCACTATATTCAATGACCTCAATAGTGTCTCCCAACGGATAGGTCTTAAGATGAACATGGACAAAACAAAAGTCATGTGTAATGTCCATGTCACACCCATGCCGGTGGTTTTTGGGAACACTTAGCTGAAGTTGTTGACGAGTATATTTACTTGGGACAAATAGTCCAACTAGGTAAGTTCAACTTCGACCGACAGGACAAGCGACGGATTCAACTCGGCTGAGCAGCGTTCGGGAGATTACAACACATCTTCTCGTCAGTCAGTGTCAGTGATGGCCTATGGATCAGAGACGAGGTATTTCACTGCTGGCCGTATGAGGAAGCTCGAAGTCGCTCAGCGAGCTATGAAAAGAGCTATGCTCAGGGGGTTCAATCTTAGGAATGAGGATATCTGCAGCAGAACCAGAGTGACCGACATCGCCCAATGGATTAGTAAGCTGAAGTGGCAATTGACCGGCCATATAGCTCGAAGAACTGAACACCGATGGGGAAAAAAGGTTCTCGAGTGGCAGCCTCGTATCGGCAGGTAAAGTGTAGGACGTTCCCCCACTAGATGGAGTCAAAACCTGGTAAGCCATACAGGACGTTGATGGATGCAGGTGGCTCAGGACCGTGCTTTGTGGCATTTCTTTGGGGAGGCCTATGTTCAGCAGTGGACTTGTGAAGGGCTTAAATGATGATGAATTATAATGGCATTACATTAATATGATACATAAAGAGAATGGACGTTACGGGTAGAGTCCATCTATACATAGAGTCTATTCTATTTAGGTATAGGTAGGGTATAGAATTTTATCGATATTATTTGATACACTCTCTCATCCCTATTATTAGTTCCGTGGACGTGCACTTCTGCCGTCAGCGCCAAAATGGCGGAAATCAAATCGCTTCATCATGTCACGGTGTATAGCCAGTCCAGCGTACTTGTATATATAGAGGTCAGTGAATTTTACTCGAAAGAAAATATTATTTTCATTTATTACACTAAAATTTAGTCTAAAAATAAGGATTGTAACATTTATTTCCTTTCCAATTAAATTGTCTTACATTTTATGTCGCACTTGTGTTTGAAAATAATACCATTAAATATATCATTTGCCGTGAAATATTTTATTTTATATTTCATTTCATTTGAAGGTTTCACATTTATTGCGTAGATATTGATACGTTTATTGCGTACAAAGAACTGCACACGTGTTTTTTTATTTGAATTTTAGTTTTGTCCTAGTATAATAATAAACGTGTAATTGGTACAATGAGCCTTAAAATACAAAAAATAGGTCAGGGAAAAATTTTCTTCGTATTTTATTAATTTAATTACATTTAATGTTTTAATTATCAAATATATGTGCCATTTTAATCGATAACTGTTTACCATCTTGTTGGTAGTGACATAGTCCCGTTGCGGCAGAAATCTTGTGATTTTTAATTAAAAAAATGCGACAAGTGGTTTTGACAGTCTTCTCTTAACTTTAACCTAACACTACCCAAAGTGAAACAGGTGAAAATCTGAGGGTGCAAGGTCAGAACTAAATGGTGAATGCATTAACACTTCCCGACCAAGCTCTCTCAATTTTTGTTAAGTGATCAAAGATGTGTGTGATCTGGCGTTATCATGATGAAACACCACTCCTTTTCTGTTGATCGATTCCGGCCGTTTTTTCCCCTCATATTCTTGCTTGAGTCTCAATAGTTTTTCGCGGCTTGAGTTGCATTTTTCCCTATTTTGTAACAAAACTACAGAATGCGTTGAATTTCTTCGTTAGATTCACCCATTTTGGCGAACAGAAAAACAATTTAAAAATGGCGGGACTGTTTTTTCTACTTTTTCTTTTTCCTTTTCTTAATGTCCTATCATATCTGGGGGCACGGCAGTGCCCCCGCCGAGTCGAGCAAAAAAGCGGCACGGCCGTACCATACTTTTCTCGAAGCAATTCAGGCCATTTTCGAACCCCTATAACTTCGTAGTGGATAAAACTAGAAGCCTGAAATTTCAGTAACCGAGTATACATTGTATAAACATGATATATTTCAATTTCGTTTAATTTTAACCAGTAGTTTAAGAAGTATAACTAGTAGTAATTTTGTCACTCACTGACTGACCGATCATCAAAGCTCTAAGGCACTTATAGCAGACATAGAAGCTTCAAATTTAGAATACAATTAGTGTTTAGTGTATAAATCAAGATAAAACTAAAATATATTTTTTAATTTCGGTCCAGTTTTCTAGATACACTAACTGCATAAATAACTTTGTAATCCTATAATAAATATATATAATTACAAAGTTACATTTGCAGTGAAAGAATCATTTGTATATAAGTAGGTATAGATAGGTACGTTGTTGGTTTTCAAGAAGTAGAAGGTACCGGAAAGGAAAAAAGTAGGACTATCTTATCTACAAAAAGAAATGAGATGCCATCAAAACATAACTTGTAAAAAAAACAAGTCTCGCAATTCAGTTCTTTTACCGTAAAAAGTTGTGAGATCCATGTAATACCAAGTCGGTTAACTTATTCAGTCCCTACTTAAGGATCCTTCTGTTTTAAGTTATTACGTAATTAGATAAACAAACAACATTTTATAGTGACCATATCAATATTAAAAATGTTATATGTTTTAAATATATAGATTGACTTCGCAATCGCACTAAGCAATATGTATTACTTGTGAGATACATTAAGTTTTCTTGCGATGGCTTGCAAAGACAGTTATATTTATTGTTAATTAAAATAGTTTGCTTCATTCTTGGGATATGAGAATATAAAAAAAGGAAAAGGTTTATATAGCGTTCTGCCGGATGAATGGAAATGTTCACAAAACAAGCTGGACCCATTCACGGCCCACCTTGAAACGCCAAACAAAGACCTATGTATCAGAGCCTGATATCTTCAATCTGCTAGCGCGCTAAAATACGAGTAAATTGCAAGCAAAAAAATGCGTGCGCCAGTACTATAAAACGAACGCACAAGTTTCTCATCTATGCGCCCTCCTTTCTGCCAAGGGGGGTCGCGTTCGTATACGGCTCAGAGATCTCTAGTTAGATCGTTAAGCCAGTTCCTAAAAGGTTGGGTTTAGTGGGTAAAAGTCACCACATAACCACGCAGCCGGCTGCGTGGTATGCTATGAGCATTCCCAACCTCCCTCCCCCGCTTTCCGGAGGGTTGCCCATATTTGCTTCGGGCGCAAAAAAAAAATTCTCATCTACGACCGGCCAAAGTTTGCCCGAGTGCGACGAAACGATGCACCGTCTCGACAACTTCTACAAGAGGGAAGATTAGTTAGTCCGCACGCAAAAAATTAATCTCCCGCAGGCTCTCTCTATAGGCATATTTACTACAAACTAGTTTTAAGAATTCTTGACTTAGTTGTTGGTGTTCTTAACTTCGTAGAGTAGCGGTAGTTTAAAACTGTTCTTAAAAAAAACACGACTAAATCCTTTTCGATTTAGCAAAATCCAACTTTAGATAAAGTACAGATATGTAAGAATTAATCACTTTTCTTGTTTCTTCGCCTGTTTCCTGAACTTCTACCAATTTACAATGTAATAATGTAATATTGTGTCTTACCTTTGCTCGTTTCCATTTTTTACTTTAACACAAATGATGCGCAAATAGTTGAATCGAATAAATGTAAATAGATGGGGTGACAAGCGAGCACACAGTCCACCTGATGGTAAGTGGTTGCTGTAGTCCATAGACACCTACATCTATCCTCGATTACGAATCAAAATGCAGATGCGTTGTCATCCGTGAGGACTAAGATGGAATGCCTCGTTTCGTTACGCTGGTATCCTGTGAGAGCGTGATCCTTCCCTGGTCGAGCCGACCCGTTCGTACTACAACTATATTAGTAATGTAACTGCAGCGTGGCTCTACCACGCATATTATAATAATTTTCCTGGTATTGCGATATCCTGTTCCTTTCTCGTATACAAGGTCATTTTTGGTAATGGTAACCTTCATAGAGGTCACCTTAATAGGGGGTAACATGTGCTTCTTCGTCGTGGTTACCCAGAGAGCGGTAACCTTGGTCATAGAAGAAACCAAAATTCTTCGATATCTGTACCGTAATTAGATTTCGGTCCTTGCTTATAAATCAAATCGTCGTGCTGTGCTGTTTATGTGTTGTGTTATTGTATGTGTGTGTGTTAAAGTTCCTTTTTCAGGATATGAGCAAACGTAAGATAATATATTACATTAATACATTATAGTATATATATGTATAATATATAATATATATTAGTGCTTGTGTCAGGATCAATGGGGTCTACTCGGACTGGTTTGGCATCCAAAAAGGTGTCAGACAGGGCTGTGTAGCTTCCCCTTGGCTGTTCAACCTATTTATGGACCGGTGTTTGCAAACTTTGAAAGATGAAGAATGTGGGTTAAGAATGGGCGAGTTAACCGTCAAATGCCTTTTGTATGCCGATGATCAAGTCATATTTGCGTCGTCGGCGGCTGTGTTGCAAATGATGGTTACATTAATGAACTGGGAATTAAAAGAAAGGGGAATGAAAGTGAACGCATGTAACACGAAAGTGATGGTTTTTGAAAGAGAAGAAAGCAAAACGGTATGTGAAATAAGAATAGAAGGAGAGTTAATTGAGCAAGTGGATGAGTTTGTGTATTTGGGATGTGTATTTAGCAGGGATGGTAGATATGATAGGGATATAGAACGACGAGTAAATGCAGGGAATAGAGTGAATGGGGCACTACACTCTATTATGAAGAACCAGAATGTGTCAAAACAGGCACGTATGGTGATTCATAATGCTGTGTTAGTCCCTACTTTAATGTATGGTAGTGAAAGCTGGGTGTGGCAGAAGAAGCACGAAAGTAGAATAAATGCTGTAGAAATGCGGTCTTTAAGGAATATACTAGGGTTGAATCTGAATGACAAGGTGAGAAATTGCGTGATAAGAGATAAATGTGGTATGCAAGACGATGTTGTGACCAGGATTAAGAAAGGAATGCTTCGGTGGTTTGGTCATGTGGAAAGAATGAATGAGGAAAGAGTGACAAAGCAAATTTATATGGCAGATGTGAACGGCCGGGTCGGGAAGGGACGCCCTAGGAAAAAGTTTATCGACCAAATTGGCGATATTTTGAAAATGGGCCACGTTAGAAGTACCCTTAACCGACGAGCATGTATGCGTAGATATATGGAGGTAAAAGAGGCGAAAGAGGTATGTCAGGATCGTGCCAAATGGAAGTCCGTAGTCTCTGCCTACCCCTCTGGGTGACAGGCGTGAGTGTTTATGTATGTAATACATTATAAAATTATAGAAGTTACGAAAACAGGTGAATAAACAAGATAGGAATTAGTTTTATGATGTTGCGAAATACGACCATGCACTGTCACGAAATAAATGCACACATCTTCGTAGAAATCATACCTGCACTTGAGGTTCCTTCACCACAACTTTCCTTATCTTCAACATCTTTGCCTAAGTTATTGTTTTTTGTAACCATATTATATTCTTCAACGTGTTTCGAAGAAAGATGATGGACCAAATTCGTTCCATGGTTACCCTGTAACAAAATAAGTAAATTAGGTGTTTTTTTACAATTATAAGAAAGTTCAAGTTTATGAATTATATCAGCTCATTCAGGTTTGAAACGGATAAATAAAATAAATAATTAAAAAAAAATCAAAAACCCGACTGCAAAAAAGACAATTTAAAAGTAATGCACTAAAAAGACCGAAACAAGATTGAGTAAAGAAAACAAAATAAAAAAAAACTGTAAACAAAGTAAACTCTACTTCGGTTTAACAGACTATATTATGAGCTGAATGCCTAAGTATAGTGCCACCAACTTATCTGTTCAGGTGGACAAAATTGGAACTAAGGCCGCCACTTTGTAAATGACATTTTTATAAAATATAAATAATATATATAATAACACTAATTCTCACTAATTTTAATATATTAACACGAAATTTGTTTTATTTTATATTATGTGTACCTAATGAATATGTAGTCACCTATTTCCTCGGCGAATTTCTTAAATGGCAACAGTAAGCACTCCACTAGCGACTCTGTAAACTGAACAGATAAGTTGGTGGCACTATAAAATATTAAGTTTAGTAGCAGGCGGAACCCATTAATCTTCTTTCGGTTTATAATTTGTAATTGGGTCCCGCCTGATTACGAAAATTAAATTATACGCGAAATAAATTAAGAGAATTTACTTCAAAAGACGCCTTGTTACTTTAGGCGTATATGGCGCTGTTACTCTCTAGTATATGTACAGTAATTTATGGTTGTTACTAAACGTAGTGATTATATTCTCTTTGGTTGTTACAGAATTATTTCATTTGTAAAATTTGTCTTAAAAGATATCTACCTTAAAGGAGCCAATTTATTTAAAAATCTCTGAAATGAAAGTGATTTGATTTTGTATCTATCTACTGGTATTAGACTACTATGTTGTTTTTTACCATAGAATACTAAAACACAATTGAATGGCAGTCAACCTTATTTTGTACGAGGATCGGTGTCGCCGGGAGCACGCATACAACCAATTACGTCGTATTATCACTACTACAAACCCGATTCACTATATTGACAGACTGAGCGAATTTTAGACTTTAGATTAATGTTTTTGACACATCAATATTTCTTTATTTTTGTTTCTAATATTCACAAAATATAAATAGTCTCGAATTACTGGTTGTAGGATATGTCTTCTTTATTTAAATTCCATTTCCCGCTGTTCTTTCGACACTTAATTATTGCACAATCTAACATATTTTAAATAATTTGCATGCAGCGACACTCGACACGAAAATTGGAAACGATTGATTGTGTTGACATTTATAGGTGTGAATTTACATGTTAGTGGTTACACGGGCTCCGCCTACTCCCCCGTTCTATTATTTATGTACATATTATAGTATTCTATGGTTTTTAGTTTTTACTAATAAACAAATTCTATAAAAACGCCATCTATACGGTCTCTCAAGTACTACGTAGTTTATTCAATTGCACTGATAATGCCGCATAGGTTTCCATACATTAGTTTTTGATTTTGAGATAAAATAAAACATTACTGACCTTGACCTGACCATATCAATCTGACCGCCTGCCTATACCTAAGTTGGCCAAATACTACTATTACTATTGGTTATGATGCCACGAACAGACGAAAAAATACAAATTTACTTATTTTAATAACTTTATTGCAATTTTCTATACCATATCATAGTTTGTATTGTAAGTATATCATATTTATTATAAATGTATGACGGAACAATACAGTACCACATATCTATACAGTAAATTCCAACTTCATACAAACGGACGAAGCGAGAGTTTTGCCTACGCGCCTCGATCTCGGCATGCGCTCGGCATGCAGACAGTCGAGACTGTGCCGCAGTGATGATTTTGTGAAATATATATAAAAAAGGAGGAAATAAATAATAGAATAGAAATAAAGAAATAATAAATCTGAACTTCATTTAAAAACAAACATATAAATTGTAAAGAAGCTGCAGGTATCTATAACCAATTAAAAGATATTCCTTTTCTCCACGTTTGTTTCCCAAAACAATTTTTAATTTATTATATTTTTAGATTTATATTAGTAAGCGGATTTTTTATTTTTAAAAATCTAATAATAAAGCATTTCGTAAGTCTCAGCCGAGGTGACAATATTTTTCGGTCGCAAATTTATTTAACCGATTTGTTATTCAAACATAAACATGGTTTTTTAATTAAATCTACCAATCAAAAAACGACACGCTTTTTTATTGAACACTTCCTATTCAATTCACAAAGTACCTATTTTATTTGTTTATATAAAAAGTATATTTACAATCATAAAACTAAATGGAAACACAAATTAGGCAAATGTAAAAATGCTGGAGGCAGGTCACGGTATCACATGTTTACGTGCCAGCCGTGCGGCTGTAGGCATTTAATTCAAAGATACGGCCAAGTTACAATACTGTATAGATAATATTACCGTGACAGTACCTACTGTACAAAAGCACATATTTTATTCTATTAAACAGAATGGAAGTAGGATTACAATGGCCTTTTTAGGGTTCCGTAGCCAACTAGGAACCCTTACAGTTTCGCCATGTCTGTCTGTCCATCTGTCCGTCCTCGCTTAATCTTTGTGACCGTTAGCACTAGAAAGCTGAAATTTGATACCAATATGTGTATCAATCACGCCGACAAAGTGGTAAAATAAAAATTGGAAAAAATGTTTTATTACGGTAGCCCCCCTATATCTAAAGTGGGAAGTGACTTTTTTTTTAATTTCAACCCTAACGTGTGATATATTGTTGGAAAGGTATTTAAAAATGAATAGGGGTTTACAAAAATCATTTTTTGATAATGTCAATAATTTCGGAAATAATCGCTGCAAAAGTAAAAAACAATGTGTCCCCCCCTCGAACTTTTGAACCATAAGTTTAGAAAGTATGAAAAAAATCTGAAAAGTAGAACTTTATAAGGACTTTCTAGGAAAATCATTTTGAACTTGGATGGAAACAACAGTACCCACTACCGGGAGCAGTTGCAGGAGCGCGGAGCGCGAACGTAATGGATACCCACCTTTAAACTCATAAGTGGGAACACTTATTGTGACGGACGGGAAACTACGGAACCCTACACTGAGCGTGGCCCGACACGCTCTTGGCCGGTTTTTTTACAAAAGTATCTTTTTAAAGACTATTAATAAACGTACGCCCTTTTAGCACCAGGCCACAGAATAAATAATGTACGTAATAAATATTACGGTTCATATATATATATATCAAATAATTGTTCCGGGTCTGGATGTTTGTCCTTGTGCAATTAATGTTTGTAAACTGCCCCCACGATACAGGAGAAAATCCTAGTTTAGGGGTAATGTTTTTTATAAAAAACAATCTTTACACTCTCAAGGAAACTGTAATGCCTGGTGGCGTGGCTCTAAGAGCCATAGTGGACCATGATGCACGCCCCTTTACCAATGCCGTTTGCCCACGGTAGAGCTTGTCTAAACTGAAATGACGCGCCCCACTACTTAATTAGTTGATTTCGATGTGTGAGTGTAAATATTAATAACGACGCTTCATCTGTGTTTGAGCGTCGACTGCTCCGCGAACTATGATCTGTATGCCTACGTGACGGTCGACTAGTCGCGTGATAAATCCGACAACGCTCTCCTTAGGGAGCAGCGTTGGGGCATTGTATGAAACAAAACGTCCGCTCTCTGCCACCTTCAGGCAATTATGACAAGTTGGACAAAAAATCCGAAACCGACGCGTGCTCCTACGCTTGAGTCTCACCGACAACCGAATGACCAATTACAATGGCATTTGTATATGTATTGCGTCCATATTTTAAATTTGCTTGTGTGCGTTAATGCGATAGTGGGGCGCGTCATTTCAGCTTAGACGATCTATACATGTAAGAAAGAGGTTATTTTTATTTCGGTAATCGGTATTGGTTCTTTTCAACTTAGAATAATTATTAAATAAAAAGTAGTAAAAAACTAAATGTTGTAACCGAAAAAATAGGGAACCCCGTATTGATTATACCGGTTTATCAGTCAGTCCCTGGTTGATCGAAGGTCCCTGGTTATAAGTTTATAAGTAGGTACTATGTAAATATTAGTGATGCAACGAAAGTGTCATATCGGAACCAAAAACGGAAACAGAAACGGATGCGAAGGGGAATTACTACTTAAAAATTACAAATAAAACTTTTAATTAACATTCAAAATTAAGTAGCGGTAAGTCATACTTTATGAATATGTAGTAGTTTAACCGCTTTTACACCTAACAATCTGTTCCGGTGTTGTTCATATATAAGTCCAACTCCGCTAAATAATTGCTCACTGGCGATGCTGCGTATAAACCAAACCTAAATTGGCACTGAAATATGGGCAGACCCTTTAGAGAGCCAAAGATTTAAATCTTTGTAAAGAGCCACATTTACGTTTAACGAGTAGAAAATTTAGTACAGCCCTAGCACAATAGTACGATGTAAACGAACTTTGAATCAAAAATGCTCTTAAATGTCTTTAAAAATAATTAATATAAACTTCAAGTAAAAAATAAATACTTGATATAAATTTCACGTAAACGTAACTGCTTAATTAATTTTACAAATCTAAGTTGTAACAAAGGCATTTAGTAATAACAAGTTTTAACCAGAGAAACTCGTTTTAACTAAACATGGGTTTTAATTTTAAAATAGGAATACATTTTGTAAATAAATAGGTATGCAATTCCACTAACCACTTGATTTTTAGTTTGCGATGAAAGTTTTACAGTTTCAACTAATTTCTCGAACTCTGCAAACTCTTCCGCGTGTATCGCTTTAAGATGGCTCTTTAAAGCGGTAGTTGTGCGGCCTTTTCGAGAGTATATTTTATCACATAATTTACACCTGGCTGCTAAATCATCAATCTCAACATAATAGTTCCAAACGGGACTTGTTTTTGGCTTCATGATTGCACTTAAGTTACACACGAATCAAATTACTAATTAACTAAAAAAAAAACAATAACAAAAAATCTTACGCACTTACACTCACGTCACGACGTACAATAAAGTTAAAAAGTATGTAATCAAACCCGTTTGGACAAGTGCCAAAAGCACGTGCCCAGCTCGCTTGTGGTTGGCTGAAATGCCCCTCCCCGCTCTTACACGCGCTCCACTATCGAATGATGCGCGCGTCCCTCGTCCGCTGCGTCACATGAGTGGTTAAACGGAATTTTATCTAATCATGTGGCTGCTCGCTGAGTTCCGTTCAAACTTCCGTTATAAAACTTGCGGAAACAGAAGCACAAACGGATATTAAAAACCATGTAGAACTTCCGCAGTTGCGGAAACAGAAACAGATTTCTGTTGCATCACTAGTAAATATAGGTAGAAGTTATTCCAAACAGAAAAACGTGTCACACTCGCATGTTGTTGACAGCGATGGCCGATGGCCTGTACTGCAAAGAGTATAGTAAGTATATACAGGCTGTACTGTAGTCTTGTGTAGTTCGCGAACGTTGAACGATTAGGAAACGTATCTTGGCAATGTACTAAAAGAAACGTTTCCGAACGCTTATTGCTAATCGGTTTTACAGCTCTTTTCGTACACCTATACTTGCAAGACACCAATATCAAACGTAAACGTAACTCCAGAATCGGTCAGTAGCCACTCAAAGACAAGAGCACAAATTAATAATTAATTACTTAACGTAGACAAGAGCCAATAAATGCCTCTCTGATTCAGTCAGTGACTGACTGAGATAACTATTCCACATAGATATAATTTAAACAGGTTAATAGAAGATGACTGAAAAGAACTAATAGAACGAACTAGTTCACTGTCCGAAATGAACTAGTACGGAGCGATGATCGCTCCTTACTAGTTCATCTTTAGAATGACCGAGCAGCTTATCTATTCACATTTCACAAGACTAATGGCCTGCGCGAGTATAAAAAGTACTGTGTGTGCGAGCGAGCGCACCGTGAACTGGGGTATTCGCTGCAGCGCTAAAAAATTGTTGTCATCCAACCAATCTATTAAAACATGAAGCGCTAGATCGCTTACAGAGTATAGTTTTTAGTTTTTACACGACCAAATCGTAGTGAGCGCCAGGAATTTCATGGCGCGCCCGAGCTTTCACATCTCGATTTTACAATACAGTAGTGACACAGCTTTTGTACCTTCAAAATTTTGTAATGTATAGTTAAATAAATAAAAATATATATATATATATATATATATATATATACATATATATATATATATATATATATATATATATATATATATATATATATATATATATATATATATATATATATATATATTTAGAAGAAGTTTTACCATATAAACATTGCCTGTAAAGCATTATCTGGAACTAATATTTTTTTAATATTAACTATTATCAGAAGACTGTTAAGAAAGGTACTTTCAAAATAAAAAAAAACACTTCTAGCTATTACATTAGAACAAGTTAATCCTATACCTTTAAAGTAGCAATTCTTGTATATTTAATTCTATAATCTAATATCACATTTTGATCACAGATTTTTCGTTGATCGTATTTGTCTTCTTAAAAAAGAAATCGTTCTCTCTTTTAAGACCTTCTTTGCCTAAATAGTACGGGAAATTGTTATTCGTCGAGAGGTAGAATAATATACAGGGTGTTAGTGTAAACACCGTTGTCCTTGAAAGCAGTGGTTTGATTTCACTTATAGAACTGTTACGCGCTCCAGTCGACGATATACTAGCGCCATCTAGTGTCAGGAACGAGAGCGAGTAGAGCGATGCAGAAAATGACATCACAAATCTCTCAACCAACAGCGCCATCCGAAGAACTAAGTTTCTAGAAAATCTATACTCGCAAACTCGTCCCTTTGCGCGCATTTACCTGAATATTCGGGATGTTTCTTTGCTAATTTAAATAAATAGGCACTGCAAGATGCGACCGTAGTAGAGTTGAACTCGGCGACACAAGCGAAGCTTCGGAGCGGAATTAAGTGAATTAGTGTGTTTAATTATTAGTGTTTTTAACTTTAATTTGTGTAAAGTAAATTAAAGTGTTAATTTAGGTAATTCTATCGGCAATTTTTATTGTCACGAACCCTAAGCTCGTAACAATTGGTGTCAGAAGTGGGATAAAATCATGCCGATTTTACCTAAGGAGGAAACGGAGGGTGTCCGTACCCGAAGTCAACGCCAGCAGGAGACGGACCAACGAAGATTTGGTGGTGCAACGCCGCAGACGTCGGAGGGCCAGCCACCGGCTGCAGGCCCGTCGGTAGCTCCTACATCTGCTGCACCTGACTTAGGTGCTCTGATGGCGATGCTACAGGAGCAGGCTCGCCGACAGGAGGAGCAGGCCCGTCAGTTGAAAGAGCAGCTACAGAGCGGACAAGAGCGTTTAGAAGAGCAACTACAACGCGATAAGGAAGAGCAGATGCTCCTCATGAAGGACCTTCACGCTATCTTCGGAAAAGAGATACGGGAGGTGAAGGATAAGGTTGCTCAACATGACAACCGCCTGTCGGAGGCCGAAACCCGAATCGACCAAGTAAACAATCGGGTTGACAACGTAATGGCTGACGTGAAGAAAACGCTGGACGACCTCATACTTGGGGATGGAACAACAGCTCCCGTAGTAGCTACAACACCTTCGCTACGTGGATTCAAAGTGCCGCCGTTTGACGGTACCTCTTCCTGGTCAGCCTACAAGATCCAGTTCGAGGCTGTTATGAAGTCGAACGGCTGGAATAAAAGTCAGGCCATGACTGCTCTCACACTACGCCTGCGCGACCAGGCCTTAACAGTTCTGGAAGCTCTCGGTGAGGAAGTGACTTATGAGCAACTCCTTGAGGCATTGGAGGCGAGATATGGCGACGCTCACCTGGAACACGTCTTTCGTGCGCAGCTTAAAGATCGCGTGCAGCGCATCAACGAAAACCTGCAGCAGTGGGCTCTAGAGGTGAAGAAGCTGGTGCGAAAAGCATACCGGTCTGTACCTGCGCTCATTGAAGGGAACCTGGTGCAGACATTCATCGACGGCATCCGTGACCTGGAAGTCAGAGCTGCTGTGAGGCTCGGGCACCACGAGACGCTTAAGGACGCCTTGGCCCATGCACTGGAGGTAGAAGCCGTGCGGCAGGATCATCGTTCCCATCGCGTCAGGGAGGTTGCAGCAGCTACATTTCGCGACCGCAACAAAGGATACAGCCCAAGGTGCTATGGCTGTGGGGAAAAGGGCCATCTTCGATCCAGCTGCCCCAAGCGAACCCTAGAAAGGGAAGGTGAACGATCTCAGGAGGGTAGTGCGGCCAACAGCACCGCGCACTGCGGGGCGGGTGCTGGCTGATGTTAAAAGAGCCCCAAGGATCTCGATCTCACAAACCCATGATGGGAACAGTCTAATCATCAAAAGCGAGGTCAACGGAATGCCGTGTAAACTGACCATAGACACTGGAGCCTCTCGTACGGTTGTTAGTTCCCAACTTATAAGTCAGTTCCTTGGGGACTCCGCATACAACCGAGAACGCATTAATTTGGTAACAGCCACCGGTCAGCGTATACCCGTCCGTGGAGAGAAGGAGATGGAGTTGAAGCTTGGCAACGTGATCTACCTGCATAATGTCATCGTGGCTGATATAATGGACGACTGCATCCTAGGCCTAGACTTTATGAGGAATAATTGTTGTGAGATCGACGTTAAGCAAGGTGTTTTGAAATGTGGACGGGAGGAACTTTTTATGGAAGGTGCGTTACCAGGGAACGTGTACAGCATTAGGAAGATTGTTCTTCCGCCTAGATCGGAAACGATTGTTCCGGTTAGTCTTCCTCGAAACGCTGGGCAAGCTCACCGTTGTGTACTTGTGGAAAGGGTAAACAATGACCTTCCATGGAAAGTAGCTCGAACCTTGGTCAGGACCACTGACATCTCAGGAGTACGTGTGCTGAATCTTTGCGACCGGGAACAGATTATAGAAAAAGGCACACTGATTGGTACTTGTGAGGAAGTGGATTGGTTACGTTGGTGCCAATATCTATCGACTGGGACCCCCAGCAAGGATGCAGAAACGAGAGTGACCACACTTTTGGAAGACTGTCGCAGTGTTCTCTCCCCGAACGAATTGGTCAAGGCGAAGAAGTTGTTACTCAAGTACGCCGATGTATTCTCGTCAAACGATGCTGACATAGGAAAGACTGGCTTAGTTCAACACAAAATAAACACAGGAGAAGAATTGCCTATCCGTCAGCGGCCAAGAAGATTGCCGGTAGCACGTGAAAAGGAAGTGGAAACCATGATTGAAGGAATGGTGAAGGATGGTGTTATTGAACCTTCCTCTAGTCCATGGTGTTCACCCGTGGTACTGGTAAAGAAGAAGGATGGCAGCATGCGGTTTTGTGTTGACTACCGCCGTCTGAACGACGTTACTAAGAAGGATAGCTATCCCTTGCCAAGAATTGACGACACCCTGGACATGCTTACAGGAGTAAAGTGGTTTAGCACGCTGGACCTAAAAAGTGGCTACTGGCAAGTTGAAATTGACCCTAAGGATAAGGAGAAAACTGCGTTCTCGACGGGAAAGGGTCTGTGGAAATTTAAAGTGATGCCGTTTGGGTTGTGCAATGCTCCAGCAACGTTTGAAAGGCTGATGGAGCTTGTACTTACCGGGCTAATTGGCGATGCCTGTCTGGTCTACTTGGATGACATCATTATCGTGGGCCGTACGTTTGAGGAACACCTTCAGAACCTGGAACGCGTGCTCATGAAGATTCAGAGTGCCAACCTCAAGTTGAGTCCGAAGAAATGTTCATTATTTAAACGACAAGTTAACTTTTTAGAGTATGTAGTGTCGGAAGAAGGTATCCGTACGGATCCGGAGAAAATCGCCGCTGTCAAGGGTTGGCCGGTTCCATAAGACAAGACGCAGGTTAGAGCATTTTTGGGTTTGTGCTCCTATTATCGGCGATTTGTGAAGAACTTTGCAGATATAGCCAAACCTCTGCACAAGCTAACCGAGAAGAAGCGACATTTCTGCTAGGATGAAAGTTGCAATATCGCATTCCAGGAGCTCAAGGACCGTCTGTGCAAAACACCTATTTTGGGATACCCTGATGCAAGCAAAGAATTCATAGTTGACACAGACGCAAGTGATATAGGACTTGGCGGTGTGTTGTCTCAACGGAATGGTGACCAGGAGGTCGTGATAGCGTACTTCAGCAAGTCGTTGTCAAAACCGGAAAGGAACTATTGTGTCACAAGACGCGAATTGCTCGCTGTGGTAAAGTCGTTGCAGCATTTTAGCAAATATCTTCTGGGACGAAAATTTCACTTAAGAACTGACCATGCTGCACTAAAATGGCTATTGCAGTTTAAAAATCCAGAAGGACAAATTGCGAGGTGGATTGAACTACTGCAGGAATACAACTTTGAGATCGAAAATCGCAGCGGAAAATCTCACGGCAACGCAGATGCATTGTCAAGAAGACCTTGTCCTGAAGATTGCAACCATTGTACTAGGCAAGAGAGTAAGGAAGTGGTATCCGTGAGGATGCTCAGGGCAGAACACCTCAGCAACGAGTGGAAGGACAGCTTACAACGTGCACAGCAGGAAGATCCGGACATCAAGCCGATCCTGGAATGGATGAAGGCCAGTGCTCCCAAGCCCAAGTGGAGCGACGTCTCAGCGATGAGTTCGACCACTAAAAGCTATTGGGCCCAGTGGGACAGCTTGCTGCTTCAGGATGGAGTTCTGTGCCGTAAATGGGAAAATGCTCGGGGAGACAGCTGTCATTCACAAATGGTTGTCCCTAAAGCTAAAGTACCGGATGTTCTACAGCTGTACCATAATGATTATTCAGGAGGCCATCTGGGAGTTAAACGAACTCTACTGAAGATCCGAGAACGGTTTTACTGGGTCCACTGTCAAAACGATGTCGAGGACTGGTGTCGCAAATGTACAAGTTGTGCGGCTGTAAAGGGACCTCAGACTCGTAGTAGAGGTGCATTGAAGTTGTACAATGTTGGTGCACCATGGGAGAGAATAGCCATTGACGTGGCGGGGCCGTTTCCGGAGAGTGAAAGCGGTAACAAGTATTTCATGGTTGTGATGGATTACTTCACTAAGTGGCCAGAAGTCTTCGCCATTCCAAATCAAGAAGCTTCAATAGTTGCTGATAAGCTAGTTCATGAAGTCTTCTGTCGTTTTGGTGTACCTTTAGAGATTCACAGCGATCAAGGAAGGAATTTTGAGTCTCAAATACTCCAGGAAACTTGCCGAGTTATGGGTACTCATAAAACAAGAACGACTTCTTATCACCCGCAATCTGATGGAATGGTAGAACGATTTAATCAGACATTGGAGAGGTACCTAGCAAAAGTTGTAGACAATCGGCAACGAGATTGGGACAAGCACATACAACCGTTTTTGTTGTCATATCGAAGCGCTGTTCACGAAAGTACAGCAGTGACACCAGCTTTCGCAAACTTTGGAAGAGAATTACGGCTGCCTACAGACCTGATCACCGGGATACCACCTGATGCCCCACGCAGTATAACCGATTATGCAAATGACTTGCGGAACAAAATGAATGACATTTATGAGCACGTCAGACAATCGGGCCAGCAAATGTCTGAGAAAATGAAAACCCGGTACGACCGCAAAATGAACAATAAAGGGTTCAACGAAGGTTCATTAGTGTGGTTGCACAATCCAGTCCGCAGCAAAGGGAAATCTCCTAAGCTTCAAGCTAAATGGGACGGCCCGTACCGGATTGTAACCAGGATCAACGATGTGACCTACCGGATACAGAAAGGCGTAAGAGGGACTCCTAAGATCGTCCATGTGGATCGCTTGGCGCGTTATCATGGGACCGATAATGCTCGGGACGAGCATGTCTTAGGAGGGGGCAGTGTTACGCGCTCCAGTCGACGATATACTAGCGCCATCTAGTGTCAGGAACGAGAGCGAGTAGATCGTTGCAGAAAATGACATCACAGATCTCTCAACCGACAGCGCCATCCGAAGAACTAAGTTTCTAGAAAATCTATACTCGCAAACTCGTCCCTTTGCGCGCATTTACCTGAATATTCGGGATGTTTCTTTGCTAATTTAAATAAATAGGCGCTGCAAGATGCGACCGTAGTAGAGTTGAACTCGGCGACACAAGCGAAGCTTCGGAGCGGAATTAAGTGAATTAGTGTGTTTAATTATTGGTGTTTTTAACTTTAATTTGTGTAAAGTAAATTAAAGTGTTAATTTAGGTAATTCTATCGGCAATTTTTATTGTCACGAACCCTAAGCTCGTACAGTAACAGAACGTAAATTCAATGAAAAATAACAGCATTTTTTTAGTAAAATCTCAATTTTTCCTTAATTCCTCAATTTTTGCCTGTCCTAAGTTAAAATGAAAGTAATAAGAAAAAGTTACATCACAGGTTATGTGTACGTACTGTGTTTTTATGTTGAATGTTGTGTAGGTAGCTAGCGCGGGCGGTGATCTTTACAGTGATTACGTTACTCGGGCGCATAGGGTATCCATGAATTTACGGACGGTGTCGGACAGAAACTTTTTAAATTTTATGAAAGAAAATAGCGTTGTTTTTTTAAAAAAATCATTCAATTTACTTTCTAAAACTGAACCCAAACCACTGGTTTCAAGGACAACGGTTTTTACACTGACACCCTGTATAATCGGAATCTCGGAAACGGCTCCAACGATTTTCATAAAATTTAGTGTCCAGGGAGTTTCGGGGTAATAAATCGATCTAGCTAGGATTTATTTTTAGAAAATGTCCTTTTGTCCGTGTTTTCAGGAAATAAAAAAACTGCTACAATATAAGAAGGTAAATTTTGCAACTACTACTAACGATCGTAATAGCTCAGGTGAGATGTCTGGCGGGTGTGATAATAGAGTTCAGTGGTTCGCGTCCCGTCTTGAGTCCGACTTTTTTCTCCTTTTTTTTCAAATTCCCTTCTTTTGTGAGAAAATCTATTATTTCGAGCCCTTTTCTTAGTAATTTTTAAAAATAAGAAAAATTTTAATTAAACTAATTGTACTCATGATTTTCATTCAAATAACCAGTTCAGTTTTTTCTATTATGTCAATAAGATCAAAAAATATTATTCATGTAATTTGTATCTAAATGTAACTTAAAAAAAACCCGAGTAAAGCTCGGTCATCCGGGTACTAATAATAGTATGTATTCTTCGGAGCCAGTCAGGTAATAAATACTTTGAATTCTAGTGTAATCAATGAATTATGTTCTATATTTCGGAAAACTTTTTCGGATGGATACAAAGAAAAAATGTAGTGTAGTGTAGATGTCGCTTATGTCGAGTCATTGATGGAAACTTAATAAAATAATTATTTTACTCATAATTATCATATTAAATCTATTTATAACTAATAAATAGTTAAAAATACATTTTAAGTAATATTTGCATGCCAAATTGGTAGAATGTACGGATCTTTCATGTACTTCTATCAATTCCTTTATATCCTTACTGTGAATTCCTACATTCAACGCAAATAAATAAATATTCTATTCTATTATATTCAAAGCTTACATAACAAAAATGTATGGCGTGCGCTGCGAAAACTATTGACTAAGTATACATGATGTACATAATGTACAACATGGTTATAGTGCCTATGAGACATACTTGCAAAATTTAATACCAGGGCTTCAAAGTACGAGTATGGAAAAATACCAGGGTTTAAAAATTCTTGAAAGTATTTGTTAGTATCAATATAGGTACCTACCTATATATGAATGAATGACTAATTCTAGTCGGGCCACAATTTTGATTGAACATTTTAATTATTTCGTTAACGAAATGAATATCTTTACTTCCTAGGTACTTTTTAAATCACAGGCTTAGGATGGTGCGTTAATTTGCAGTGGCGTATTGGATGTCCTTAATTGTGTAGGTATTTTTTTATTTTTTTGTGAGCCCGTACCTCTTGACATTCCACATCTTGCTCCCTTCTCACTAAATCAACAGAAATATGTTTTCTCTGTACATGTTTGGTAAGATTTGACACTCCAGATTTGTACGATATAATTACTTTGCACATCTTGCATTCGGCTTTATTTTCTCCTTTGTCCACAAAATGATCCCACGCCAAACTTTTCTTAGGAGCCATACTTATGGATTTGTATGTACGTGTAGATCTATTTACTATTAACAACAAAAACCTATCTTTACACAAAACCACTATTTACACACTATTAACAGTTTAAAAATCGTCATTTCCAACTAATAAACACTAATGTTCAGTTTTATTTATTTATCTACTTAAACACAAATTAATAAAAGTTTAAAAAAACGTCACTAATTTCACACGCGAAATAACTAGTTAGGTATCTGTTTAAAAATTACGCTACGGTCAGTAGGTTACGGAATCAGTTCACAATAACAACCGAATTTACAAAAAATCGAAACACAACTTTTATATCCCGGAATATAAACATAATTGTTATTACTTACAAATAAGTAAAATACACGCAATAATGTTTCTTTTACATATGGATATAAGGGTGAATGGTGCGAAATAGCCAAAAGAAATTTTTTGAATAGCATGTTTACGCAATTATGCTTCTTAATTTTGATTCCTTTAAGTTAGCTTATATGTTAGTAGATTGACAAGTTCCCGACCCGATAGGATGACACGTACTATAAGTACCGCACATTTCGTTTCAAGCATTCGTCCTTCGTCAAAAATACTTGCTTGGACTCGACAACCCACTCCTTGCGCGTACCCCCCCCCCCCCTGCCAATGCGTCGAGCGAGCCCCGCGACGACGCTAGCGACGTGTCCAGCCGCGGTGTCAAAAATTTGAAAATACACTTGCATAGGAATTCGACCCGTATTCCATATTATCTCAGTATGAATAAGGATCAAAGTCGTATAAATAAAAAAATACTTACGAAGTTCAAAGTATTTCTTATTCACAAATACGATTGAGTTTCTTATTCCTATTAAAATACGGATCATTTTCCTATGCAAGAATTTTCATGTGTAGTGTTCAAGTTCTTCGAGCATCTGACATACAACACAACTTTCATACTTACCAAGTATTTTTTATTACCAGGGCGCCCTACTTTAAAGTGAAAACTTTTTTTGTGACAAACGAGCACACAGTCCACCTGATGGTAAGTGGATGCTGTGGCCCATAGACATCCACATATATTCTAAACTAAATTCAAATGCGTTCTCACCCTCTGGAGATTAAGATGGAATGCCTCGATTTCAGTAAAAAGGGTCTCCGGTTCTGTACACTCACCATTCGAAACACAGCATTACACTGCTACACGCCGGTATTCTGTGAGAGCGTGGTACTGCCCCGATCGAGCCGACCCATTTGTGCTACAACTACTATAATATAGCTGCAGCGTGACTCTACCACGTAATAAGCATCTCATTGAGTCTTTCATTGTTTCTTAAAGATTAAATAATAGGATTGATCATTTTTTATTAAATGCTACTTTCTGAGTAAAGTATATAGATTAGGTTATAGGTTACTTATATTTGCATTAGCTTAGATTCATGCATTACATTGTATTCGGCTATGTAATACGATTTAAATAAAGACAAAGGATCAAATGACATCTAACCTCTCCCAAAGGTTTACACCGCGGACTGGATAGGAGCCAGTTCTAGCATGGGCATCAGGAATACGCCACACTGCAGCAGCCGATTCCGGAAAAAAGTGTACGTGACGGACCCCTACCCGCTCGGGAACGCGATAACTTGGACCTCGATTTATGGAGTGACTATGGTTTTGTTTCCGAAAATTCGTGTAAGTGTTTTAAATGATTTGCAAGAAAGTGCTTAATATATTATAACAATTTATGTTAAGTATGTAGGTATGATTAGTTAATAATTGAGAAAATAATTATTGTCCTTATTTATTTTAATATTCTGTGCAAGATATAAAAGTTTATTTAACTAAAATTGGACCTTAGCGTAGAAAGAAAGAAATAGGTCAAACTAAGCAAAACGAAGCGGATGTAGTTTTTTGTCAGCTTGAGCATATTTTGTCTGAAGTAACATCGGATATAGATAAATCTGAGATAATTGCTGAAGATATTATTAAAAAAACGATTAGATATACATGTCATTTACGGTGATATAAATAAGTTAGTTACGAGTCATATTTCTGACACTACGAGTAAAGGTTCCGAAACTGCAACTATGGCTGACAAAATATCTTTTGATTTTAAAACAGCGATCAGTTTGATTCCTATCATGACTGGTCAAGAACACGTCAGCAAACAATTAATCGATGGTATAGACATGTATAATTCTAGAATAGAATAGAATAGAATATTTTTTTATTCAATATAGGTTACAAGTAATTCTTATTGAAAGTCAATTTTTTACTTTACCACTGGATCGGAAAAAACCTCTATCCTGGGAATAACCATCAAGAAACCCAGCGGGACCTTGTTTTTTTAAAATAAATTTTACAATGCCAATGGTCACAAAAATTTATTGTAGAAACAGCTTGGAAGCGACCACCTCAAAATCTCTAAACTTGACGAAGCGTCCAAAAATCATTGATAGATTTTGTTATAAAAACGAGGCTACTTAACTTACTTAATTACTTAACGCTTAGCTGCTATTAAAAGAATGCTACGGTACTGTCGATTCATTGAATTGGTACAGAAAAAGTCTGCAGTTGCAGTCTTGCAAGCACACTTACAAAACGTTAAGGAGGGTCATAGGTCAATTGAGGCGTTTGGTACCTAATGAACTAGAAGATATTTTTTCTAATTTGACGTTAGCGTAAGCCGATGGCAACAGTTCAAAGTATTTAATTCTTCGCTCTATAAATGAAAAAGTAGCAATAAAGCGTTTCGCTGATGGATTAGCTAACCTAAGGCTGAGTATTATTATTGCGTCAAAGGAATTTGATTCTCTTTCAGAGGCGATTCGCACTGCTCTGGATGAACAAACAATGTCCTCCAGTAGTGAACCAATAATGAATTTTCGTCATAACGCATCTAGATCTTTTTATAGAAATAATAATAATTCTTATCGTGGGAAAAACACATACTATAATTCGCATAATAATTCAATGCAGTCGCATTACGGCGCCTCTACACGTTGGCCAACACAGTGGCGAATGTAGTGGCCAATATCATTGGCCAACGTGTAGACGGGGTGTTTGGGCTTCATTCGCGCAAGTTGGCGCGAGATCCGAGTGGTGTCGGTTTTTCACAAAAGATCAAAGGATTGTTGGCAGAGTTTGGTCGCCGCGTCCACACGTTGGCCGCGCGTTTAGTTTTCTACCTAGGCTGCACTAAAAGTATCGTGAATGGAATATTTCCACTGTTCCTGTCGTATTAAAATCTTTTTAATTGAAAACTCCTTAGTTTTAAAAATCGAATACCACTTATTTATTTAAAAAAAGATTCTCGGTCTTGTCACAAGGTTTTGTCAAACTTGTTTAGTCGTTGAGAAAATAGAATCGACTCGAGAAAATTCAAGACAATGATTTATTACGACTTTCGAAGTGGTTTAACACAAAAACAGTGTGTTGACCGGAAGATTTCTGCATTTGGTGATGAAGCCCCATCCAAAACCACAATTTATCGCTGGTTTGCAGAATTTCAACGTGGACGTGTCAAGCTCAGTGATGATCCCCGTCAAGGTCGTCCAAAAACTGCAGTCACCCAAGAAAACGTTGATGCTGTGCGTAAGCTGATTGAGGAAGATCGACATGTGACATACCGCGAAATTCAGGCAATTTTAGACATTGGCATGAGTCAAATACAAATAATCTTGCATGAACAATTAGGTGTAAAAAGTTGTTTTCCCGATGGATACCGCATTCGCTCTGTGAAGAGCAAAAAGCGGCTCGCGTTACTTGGTGCGTCAGAACTCTCGAAGGATTCCACGCAGGATCCTCAAATGCTGTATACAACATCGTATCAGGTGACGAATCATGAATATACGCGTACGAACCCGAAACAAAAAACCAGTCACGAGTTTGGGTGTTCGAAAATGAGTTAAACCTAACAAAAATTGTTCGTTCACGGAGTGTTGCAAAAAAATGGTGGCCACGTTTGTCTCCAAAACCGGCCATGTTACGACTATTCCTCTTGAGGGACAAAGAACGGTTAATGCGAAATGGTATGCTAGCATTTGTTTACCACAGGTCGTTTCTGAACTTCGTAAGGAGAACTGCAACCGCCGCACCATCCTCCATCACGACAATGCGAGTTCTCACACCGCACACAGAACAAAAGAGTTTTTAGAGCAAGAAAACATAGAATTATTAGACAATCCGCCGTACAGCCCCGACCTAAGCCCTAATGATTTCTATGTTTTCCCTAAAATAAAGAATAAATTGCGTGGACAGAGATTTTCATCACCTGAAGAAGCTGTGAACGCCTACAAAACAGCCATTTTGAAGACCTTAACTTCCGAATGGAATGATTGCTTCAATGATTGGTTCCATCGTATGGAAAAATGTGTGAAATTTCGCGGAGAATGCTTCAAAAAGCAAGACATACATTTTTAAATAGTAATGTTGTGTCACTTCCTTGATTCCCGAAATTTTCAGTGCCGCCCTCGTACAAGCTCCCAGAGTGATTACACGCATCTGATTTAAATTTTATATTCAAGCTTTGTAAGGTGGATGCCCCAATTTTAGTGCCAATATAAGCCTTTTAGTGCCAATTTCAACTTTAAACATTCCTACTACTTTAATTAGCGCGATTTAATTATTATTGAACATTTGTTTTAATCAATAAGCTATTTATCAAAAAAAAATTAACGTTTTTTTACAATCAGATTATTACGAAAACAATTTTAAAATGAAAAAAAAAATTAAGCACGTCGTTTATACGTGGTAGAACCATGCGATTATATTAGAAGTATAGTTGCAGCACGAAGGTCGGCTCGACCGGGGAAGGACCACGCTCTCTCAGAATATCAGCGTAAAATAGTAGCTTAATGATGCTGTGTTTCGTATAGTGAGTGTAGAGAACCAGAGACCTTTTTTAAAGGAAACGAGGCATTTCATCTTAGTCCTCACGGGTGACAACGCATCTGCATTTTGATTTGTAATCGAGGATAGATGTAGATGTCTACGGGCCGCAGCAACCACTTACCATCAGGTGGACTGTGTGCTAGTTTGTTACCCTGTCCTATAAAAAACGTCGATTTCTTATAATTTAATCGTGCAAGATTTCGTATCATCATCATCATTACAGCTGTTCACAAGTCCACTACTGAACATCCACAGACTGCCGCAAAGCATGGTCCTGAGCCACTTTGCTCGTCATGAGTTTTTCATTTATGTTCTAAGTTATAATTAGTACCTATTATTAAGTCAGTGCTAATTATATTTATTGCTATTGTTTTTGTCTTTCTCAAAAAATAATTAAACTACCAAATAAATTATAAGGTGTTTTTTATATACATCAAATGTCTGATAGAAATGCAAGTACATATTTTGCTAAACTTTAAAATCAAAACCCAATTTTAAAACATAGACTAATCGGTTAAAACTCCTTTAACTTTAAAATAAGTTAAGTTCTTATTAATGGTATTTATTCCAGTTTATGATGCATGTAAAGAATAAATAAAGCTAATCGTATATCGTATATCTATTTACAGCCCCAATAATATCCACTATTATTTTATAATTCTTTTATAAAAACGTTAACCTCACACTAGGATTTCCTCCCGTATCGCGCAGGCAGTTTACAAACATAAATTGCACAAGGACACACATCCAGACCCGAAACAATTATTTGTAGGACATACAAATACTTGTTCCGTGCGGGATCAAACCCGCGGCGCCCGGCGCAGCCACTCATTGCTGAGCCACTGCGCCACGGTGCTTATAAATTCGTCCGCACATAGGCCCGAACCGAAGTAAACTGAATTAACTGAACGACCTCCCAACGTGTGGACGTCGTCACCAACTCTCGGCCAATATATTCGCCACTCCATTCGCCACTGTGTTGGCCAACGAGTAGAGGCGACATTATATTATTGAGCGCACATTTGCGCCGTAACAAGGTCACGGCCACAAGAGAACAAAGCGGTCATGCTGCGCCCGCTCGTGGCCCAGCTAAGAGCTGCAACGCCTTGCAAGTTCCATGCGTTAGGCATCGCAGAACTCACATAGGTGCGAAAATATGGTCAGTCGATCATAGTCAGAATAGGTATTCCACCTAAGTAACTAAATTAACATTTCGCAATGTATTTTGTTACTCTTTTTGACATCCCTTAGTAACAACGGAAAGTTCGCCGTAACGTAGTTAGGAAAAAACTTCGATCAACAATGTATTGTTGATGAAGGGGAAAAAGATGTAAATACGGACACTCTCGCGCAGCGATAGTTTTATTTGGCTTGCGAACGCGATTTATCTAATTAATAATAATTATGTAGCTATTTATGCAGTAATTATGTAGGCTATTATATTAAACGTGGAGAAGAAGTCAGCATCAAAGGACTGCAACTCCTATACGTAGTACTATTATTTATTCCGTGATTTAGTCTTTCCAGTATCCACGCAACAATAATTATAGTAGGAACAACGTTTTGCCATTTAAATTTATCAAATAAATGGGTAATATACATAATATACGATGTGTTCGGTTACCGGTGTCGGAGCTTTTAATTCTATAAAATATAATCAATTTCATCGACAAATCATGTCTCAAATCTCATTTAGACCTAGCTGCATTTAAATGGCAGCCATTTAAATTTTTCAGTGTCACCACCTCGACCCCGCGCATTAGAATTACAATATTCACCGACGTAGAAGCCCTACATTCTTAAAAGATGTCTCATTCGGTAGATAAAGATACGCGTAATAAAATAAAAGCAAACTTTTGACTGCAAAATTGTATTTAGATCATAAAAAATCTTAGAAAAGAAAAAAAAATTAAAAACATCGGTTATTTTTTCACATTTGCGGCTTTAAGAGGATCGAGTAAGCCAGCTCAAATTCTAATTTCGTCCCCACTTGCCCGCGCGTCGTATGCTATGTACTTATTTCATTAGGTTTACCATATTTATGCCTGTATCTTAACGCCAAGCCAGTCGCTTCTTATTTTTATTACGGTTATTTACTATTTTAATTTTACGTCGTCCTGATGCGTAATGTATATTCTGATCGTAAGCGACACAACCTCCCCGTTCAAAGGCCGAAGCGAAGTGACCGTGCGGCAGGAATCACGTTTCAAAAGGCCGATAGTTTAGGTAATTTCTTTTTACAGTGAAAATAACGGTATTTAAAAAAAGTAAATAACATAAGCACTGCTTTATAGTTAGTTCAGTTAGTATGCAAAGTTTCATGATCTTATTTAAAGTATTTTATGAATAACAGCGATTTATTGTTTATTTTGGAAGTAACTTTGGATTTTTTTTCTATCGAGAAAATTTTACGAAATCGTATTTTCGTCTAACATAATTCTTAACATTAATCCTCAACCTTACCATATATTTATTTCAAAATTAATGCTGCAATATTTTCGGCATAACGAAGGATCTTGCTAAGCCATTTGAGATTATATTTCCCCTTAACGCTTAATGAAAAAAAGTAACTCATTTACCTAATGATTTTTTACATTAATCAGATAGATCAGAACATTTTCTAACCAAAAACATAAAAATCTTAATTGTCATTGTCAGCCTTAGCGAATAAGTAAGACTTAGCGGTCAGCCGCCGTAGTCTACATTATCCGAAGATGCCTCGTGTAGAGGCGAAACACGTGTCGTATTATCGTCGATGGTGTGTCTTGCCTGGAATAGTGGTGTTGGGAGTAGTGGTGCTGGGACTAGTGGTGACGGAGTTAGTGCATGCAATTGAGGGAGGGCGGGAGGTGCTCTTCAATCCAGGTAAGACACATCATTGTATTTGTTTAGCGGAAGGTTGCGAAGAAATTTATATTTTTATTTTTTAATTATAAATGTATCAATATCGGAGTTTTATACATAAGTTTATTTATGGATATATCGAAAATAATTTAATTTATTATAGAACTTTATTTTAACATTCGACTTAAAATATGAATGTAAACTTAATAATTTTACTAAGGAAACACACTTAAATAAGATTGCTCTGTTTAAGGGCCAATATGTTTATGAGGCTACTCTCTCTTTCATCTGTCTCTGAAAAATATACAGTAATAATAAACTTATTATCATTTTAGCTGCATGAATTTTAAAAACAATGATCTTAAAAGAGATTAGCCAAATACACCCTCGGTACACAGTCATCGGGTATCAAGCATGCACATATAATTAAAAAAAAATTGGCTGCAAATTGTTGAGTTCTTTGGATTCCAACCAATCCTCCCAATTAATGCTACCCATTTTTTTTTAAATAAAGAATCGAGAAGGAATCTTTTTGACAAATAGCAAAATAAAATTACGTTTTTGATCGCCAATCGAACATTTAATTTCATCCCTCTTTTTCTTGTGTGGGCAAGTCTATCGATGCTTAATAAACATTCTATATAAATGTCGACATTAATTTTGATATAATTGAGTCAATTCCCACCGTACATGTAAAATAGCAAATTTTCAAAATTAATAAAATAATTGATTATTTCCATTATTGACAACACGTCACTCACGGAACATTCAACCATTTTGGAAAAAATATAAATAACAAAAATTAAAATAAAAATACAAAATATCTACGACCTTATTTCTTGCGTGCCGACCTGTTGTAGGCCATACAAATACTTGTTCCATGCGGGATTCGAACCCGAGGTTTATAGCGTTGTAATTCAATTGCTAAGCCGCTGCAGAACAGAGCTGTCAAATTTTATTTTATTTATATAAAATAACAAAATGGTTTAATTAAAATAAAATTACATAAATAATGGTAAAAATATAGACATCGGATACCTGCGTACATGGGTGGGACAGGGGTTGGGAGAGGGGAGAGTTCAGGGAAACCCCACCTACCCTTCCCCCCTTGCGGAAATATATAGTTTATGAAATTATGAGCAATGATATTTTTTTTGTAAAATCAACCTCATTTTTACACAGGAATAATCATAAAGTTACTTCAGCAACAGCTTTGGCGCTGCGGGAAGGGCAGTCCCTTCGCCCTTGCGTAGTAAATGAGGGTAAATAATCTTACGCTCACCAATGTCGCTAGTTGACATTGACGTGAAGTTTTTTGTTACACAATGTTATTTAATTGATATTTTAGTTTTTAATAAAAGTTTATCAGTTTCTAGAGTATTATATTAATACACAAAACAATGCCACTGTGGTTTTTTCTTTGATTGTTTGCACATTGTTAACAATTTTTTTGATTTTTCTATTTTAATGAATATCTGTGGTTTGGTTTATTTATTTTTAATCTAATTAATACAAAATATAACTAATGGTACAGAAAGAAACATTAGCCTTTACAATTTTCGAACAAATTAACTTCCCGACTATGAAATCTGTCAAAATATTACACCTCATTTTAAGTGGCGCCGCCCTGGTGGCAAAAATAGTCGTGGATACCCTCATTGCGGGCACTCATGCTCACCTGCGCTGCTTCGGCTTATTGGCGGGGGCCACTCTTTCTCCACGCTTACGGCTTTACAAAAATACTATGGGTAGGGCAGACAAGGCTACGAGAAGTCAGGGCATGCTGTTTCGGTTTAAGAACAGATTAAACCAATTAATTTTGATTATAATTTTGTTTTCTGAAAAACCTCTTAGCTTCTCTCTACTGTGACTCAATTTGTTGTATATGAGTCTCGTCTTAGCCACAATTGGATTGTCTTTGGTCCGAGTAATGCATTTTTTCGTGGGTGTATCTATGTTAAAAAAACAAATCAACATATTTCGTTATATGCAATTATTAGTGTGATTTATGTGTGTAAAAAGTGTGAGCTTAACCCTGACAAATCTAAATTGAAAACAAAATTAAAAAATGAAGTACTAGACGTCTACTTCATAATACTAGACCAAATTGACATATTTGCATTTTGTTATAAGAACTTTTTAGTTAAATTTAACAAAACACATTTCCGACATCTCAAAACATTGTAATAGGTTTAAGCTTAACCCTAACAAGCATCCTAAACTAAACACATAATTAAAATCAAGTACCGCATATCTATAGCCAACCCTAAATAAAGATAATTACCTAATTAACAAACTAAACTGATAATTTATCTTCTTAATTGAAGAAGATGATGCACTGTGATATTTATGTATATAATTTTATGTAAATAAATGAATGATATACACAATATATGCTATTAAAATATATAATGACTTTTGTCATTGATTAATAATTGAAAAGTTTCCCCGTAATACAAAAGAAGTTTCACTTCTAGCTGCTTCGGTATGGAGTGCCACCGAACCCTTGCAAGAACACAAAGTTTCCTTGCTGCTGCTTTGGCTCTGAACTCAATGACCCGCCTATAGTTGAGGTTCAGAGAAAATTCAACCCTTAACAACTGAAGGCGGTCAGTGTACTCCAAGGATACATTTCGGAAAGTAGGAGCCAGAGTAAGCGAGCTTCTTTTAGCAGTGAAAAGACACACTTGTGTTTTGGAGGCGTTGAATACCACGAGATTTGCATCACTCTATTCGGAGACTGCCTGTAGTGTGAGATTCACACACTCAACCATAGCCTCTTTTTCGGACTGGATTTGATCCCGACTGGCCAAGGCACTTGGTTGGTATCCTCCACAATCATGTTATCGTCTGCACACGCATAGATCCCAGGCATAAGCAGGTCATTAATAGTATGCGGCATACAATTTATAATATAGTTCCGCATTGTTTTTTGCCTTTTGCGTGACACTTAAGGCAACTCTATTAACTGCAGGTTTACCTGATTTGTACTAGCCGCTGATATGGCTCCAGTGGAAGAAGTGGTCGAATCCGATGCATTACCTATGGCAGATGTACTCGGAAGTACCAAATTTTGTTCAATAGTCGTCCTTTGAGTTCCTGGAGTAGTGGTTCTTTGCGGCAAATAAATTGAAGAATGCCTTCTCTTCAAATGAGCACTTAAGTTGCCTGTAGTAGATTTATACGATAATGTTAGTTGACAATATTTACAGACAGCAAGGTACACGGAGTTGTCTATTTTATCAAAGTGAGACCATAATTCACTAGCCTTACGCGACATTTTGAAAGTCTATTTACAAGTGATAAAAGTCTAAATCCAAACTATACTATGCAATATTTTCACTTACATATAATTGTTCAGATTAAAACTAATGTACAAAATGCACACAAATATTGCAAATAAATGTACAAACGCAACGTCAAAAATTAATAAATTTATAGATATTATTATCTTGGTGAACGGCACGGTCTATTGTCCTAAAAATTATTCAAATTTCACAACTCACACAACTTAAAAATTAGGCAATTTCAACCGCTTTAAGTAATTATATTCACTTTGTACATTGTGCAACGCGAGTAAAAACTACCAAAACATCGCAACGAAATCCATATTCGCTTCATCTCTTTCTAACTTTCTATACCAATATATAATACCGTTGTAAGAACAAGAAACAACAAATATCAACGAAAGACACCGGTTAGTTCGTGAGCTGTGTTGGCATATTGTTCCAGTTTCCGTTTTAAGTTTTTCGTATGTTTTGGTTACTTGGTTTTGTGGTTGGATATTGGGTATGTTCCGAAATACAACGCAGTGCACTTGTACTGTCCAATGCAAATGACGTCATGAACCGACGCTATACTGGTGATGATTCGTTCCAAAACATTGGACAGTATATGACGTCATACTTTTGCGCCCTTTGGAAAAGTGTTGGCGATTACTTTGTCATTTTGTGCTCCAAAAATCATTATATCCTCCTAATGGATATACCATCAATTATTCTATAATTTTTTGTATTTGAATAAATAGAAACCAAATTCTGGCATGCTTCATTCGGCAAATACACAATTAAAAATTGTTTTATTATGGCCGGATATCCGACACAATATGGCGGCGGCACGCTAGTACAATAAAGTGTCAAATGATACGTCATTTGCATTGGACAGTACACTGCGTTGTATAGTGCCACCAACTTATCTGTTCAGGTGGACAAAATAGGAACTAAGGCCGCCATTTTGTAAATGACATTTTTATAAAATATAAATAATATATATAATAACACTAATTCTCACTAATTTTAATATATTAACACGAAATTTGCTTTATTTTATATTATGTGTACCTAATGAATATGTAGTCACCTATTTCCTCGGCGAATTTCTTAAATGGCAATAGTAAGCACTCCACTAGCGACTCTGTAAACTGAACAGATAAGTTGGTGGCACCATTATATTTCGGAACATACCCATTATGTGCTTACGGTTATGTACTTAGGTTTATCGATACGATATGAATATTTTGATAGCATAACGTTATTTAATTACGTTTTGATCATAGAATTATATATTACTCGGTAACTTTGAGTATTCAACCAACAACAACTATACTATATACTTAGTTTAATTAATACTCAAAGTAGGCATGTCGATCTAAAATTGAATAATCGAAAAACCGATTCTTTGGCGTAAAATAATTGATTTTTTAGATAGCTTCGGAGCACCGCATCGATTCACTGAATCGATCCAAAAACCTCTCGAATCGAACTGATCATCTGATTCAAGAACTAGCGATAAAATTCCCAAACTGGCTGGGGTAAGATACCGCAGTTTTTTAATCTTTTGCTGTTGGGGGACGCAAAAAGAATCGGTCGTACTTGGTTGATAATTTGAACGCAATATATGTTTGAATAAAATAAATATTTATAAACGCATCCAATGATATCGAAAACTTGTCATTTCATTTTCATTTCTAAAATTCTAATTCTAATCATAGAGTGCGCGCAAGATAACTATGCGCGCGACTGATGGCGTGCTTAATGTTGCCAGCTTAACTAATATTTTTTCCTTCGTTTAATCTTATTACTGGAATTGTATAATTATATCAAATTACATAAATTACCTAATTGATTACCAAATCTCAATTAAAAAAACTGTAATGTTCAGCCTAAACTTACAAAGACCCAATAATTTTTTAAACCCCATATTTATTGTTTAAGATCCGCGTAATAAATATATTTCTTGATTCTAACTTTCATAAGTTTGATACCTCACTACACAAGTTTAACTACGCCACTACAATTTTTTTACACAATTACAGGTACCTATTATATGCGTGTATAAAAAGGACTAATACTAAGATTAATGACTACTGATATTTTGTCTATAATAAATTTTTCCAAAAAGGTATTTTGAAACAACTGAAATAGCATTATATTATTTATTATAAAGAAAGAAATAAAAAGTCCAAGGAAACCTTGTAAATCTTTTATTGAATACCTATTATTATTTATAAATTTGGTGTAACAATGGTCCTGCAGTGGATCAACGCATTCCATTCGCATATCTTCGTCAGAATCCATGCTAGAGTCTTCATCAGATGACTCGGATGTGTCACCTGTAACATTAATTACAAATTCATCCATTTCCATATCCATCAGCCTATCTGATTGGAAATATTTATCTTCTATTTTTTCTACATGTTGGCATACGTTGAACCATTCTTCTGTCGTTACTGTTCTAAACGCCGCGTCAGTAATAGCAGCTATTTCGCTAGGAGCTTGAGTGATATTTTTCTCTGCAATGCGTCTCTTTACTATTGCCCAAATTTTTTCTATGGGATTTAAATCGCAGTGGTAAGGCGGCAAACGGAGAACCTCATGTCCATATTCATTTAGCATTTGATCTATTTCGTACTGTGGGTCTCCTTTGTATTTTTTAATTAATTCGTGTAATTGCGCTTTTGTCCAACAGTCTTCAAATGTAATACCATTTCTCGTAAGCCATCCTTGGAGCTCTGCTTTTGTATTGCCAATTGTATGACTACTATATGTATGATGCATCATCCATCACTACAATGCAATTCGTTGGAAGATTCGGCACAATTTTTTCTTTCATCCACCGCATGAAGTTAGCTGAATTCATATCGTCATGATAGTCATTCGATTTGGAGTTAGACCTGAACAGCAGCAGTCCGTTTTCAACAAACCCAGTTTTACCTCCACCATGGGCTATTATCCATCTTGCACCGACGCTATCAGAAGCAAGAATACCAGGCTGTTCCTTCGATTGCCAACATTTTTGAAGGTGGTATGAAGCATGTATATACGTTTCGTCAACATAAATTACCGGTCGATTTTCTACCTGACGATTCTTGCGCAACCTCAGAATATATTTTGCTCTCCAAGCTGCAATATCACTGCGTTCTACCAATACTTTTCGTTTAGACTGGCACCTTTTGTATTTGTAGCCCATAGTCTTTAAAATACTCCTCAACGATGTTCTGCCATATTTAAAACCAATATCAGTTTTCAATTCCAACCAAAGTTTATTTATGATAGGAATTTCCTTCTTCACGACGTAAAATGATTGAATTAAATGCCTTATAGCGCACATATCGAAATCGTCTAAATCATAAATTTTTTTCCTTCGGTTCCTAGTTTTTCCCGGCGTCACAATTTTAGAAGATGAAGCTTCTGCTATATTACCCTCTTGACTTATCTGGGTGACGGTGCGTTCAGAAACACCTAAAAAAAAAACAATGCATTATAAATACATGATATTAATGACACGAGGAAATTAAAAAGGAACAAATAGAGAAAATTGGGGAATTTTATTGTAATGGCATCCCTAAAAATTACCTGTTAAATATGCAACGCGGGCTCTAACTTTGGAAAACGGTACTATAGGCCCGTTATTGTCTCGTTCTTCTTCACAAGCACGTTTGACCTTCAAAATAACATCCCCGCCAGCACTTTTAATCACTTTCGGCGTAATGATAACAATTAATTACTGCAAAAAAGAATAAAAACAGGACACTTACCACTCTGTTTAGACACTTGTCATAGACGTGGGCGTTATTTCACGTCACTAGATACAGTAACTGGCTACGCGGCATGTAACCGAATCACTAGTTTCGAGTCATATTAGAACTAGTGATTTTTGTAAATGCGTTACTTATTACTGTTAACCGTGATTATTCCGAGAGTCGACTGTCGGCCGGTCAAACGGAAAGCGCACATGTGGCATACAACAGTAAACAAAACAGCGTTTGTAACAGTATTATTGTACTTTTAATTTTCATACGTAAGACTATATACATAGACAGTAAAATAGAGTGATCTCTGTTTGTAAGTAATTTCAACGGTCGATTCCGGGAAGCGGGAGTCACATTGAACTTAAGTAAAATAATTTTTAAAACATTTTTGACGGAGTCATGAACTCGTTTATTCATAAAATCAAAATAAAACTAAAAATATATACAAAAAATTTCAATGTTTATAATATTATAAAACTTAAAAACTGTGTGTAAATAGCCAAACAAACAAACAAATTAGTATTAGTAGTACAGTGTATATAAAAGTGCAAAAACAAATGATAGTGAAAACGTTGAAAAAGTGTAAATAAACTGTAAATATCAATAATCATTGTATAAACAATCAAATTGACTTGCCTGCATTAATAATTTTATGAAAATCTTAGTGTCATAGTAAACGCAAATCAATCATAAATACATTTAATGCAGTCAGTCCTAAACCTGAATAAAGTATGAAGGGAAGTTAATTTATTGATTTAACAGTATACAGTTACTGTATAGCTACAAGTACAGGTTGTGATTAAATTTGTTTTCGTTTCGTGTGTAACTGTATAGTTGGTGGTGATATTTATGCAAACAATCACAGTAGCCGAACAAAAATAGCCAGTTACAAAAATCACTAGTTTTGAAACATGTGACGCCGACCAAGTCACTGGTTCCGTTACGTTTCTTGAAAATGACGTAACGACCCACGTCTAACTTGTCATAAACAGTAAGATGGCGGCACACGATTAGTTCCAATTTTGGCCGCGCGCAGAGTTATCTTGCGCGCACTATACCTGTGAATGTTGGTCTAAATTAATCTGTGCTGTGAACAAAGACAACATATACCTACATACTACAATATATTACAATAGCCACAGAGTACTTTCTAATATACTGATAATAGCTGTGAACCTGTTCGAACTGTGAACTTGTGAATTTACTTTATTTATTATCAAAAAACATACATACTGTGAGCTGTAAGTACAGACAGTGTACTTTTTAAATACCTAGATACTGTAAATAAATATTATACGTTGAAGTTTATAGAGGTTTATAGTAAGGAAATAACCATTATTGTGTTCTTGTAGCTTTCATTTCAATTTGATAAATAGTGAGTTATTAGATTGAAACAGATTTATCGAGAAATGTACGTTGCAGTTTGCCCTTTTGTTGAAGTATTCAAGCCTAAAATGTCAAATAAAAGTGATACATGGAATCACATTGTAAAAAAAGGATCGAGTGGCGTACGACTCCTAACACAAGCGTTTCAAGCTTACCAGGAGTGGTTAAAAGGAATATTAGTAATGTTAATTAATAAGATTACTAATATTTACAAAAAATATTAACGTTCAGTTAAAGAAAAAAATCGCAAATTCTTGAAATTTCATGTTTGAAAATGTCGCGATTAATCGAAAATCGATCTTTTAATCCTCGATTTAATCGATTCTAGTACCTTCGATTCGAATCGATTCAGAGATCGATTTTTTTAAGTGAATCGAAATGCCTAACTCAAAGCCCGGTATCCCGGTAGAAATGCAGTGTATGGTACAATATACAGGCGTCATCAAAGTCAAAGTCAGTCAAAGTGTACTCATGGACATAACCATGAAGGTTAAAGAACTACATATTTATTTATCTATGGTTAAAGAACAGGAGAATGATCACTACGTACTAAAGCAAAGCCCGCCTGTCCCTGAAAATTTGTAGAATTTATAGCGGTGCTGGCGTCGGTGAGTTGTGGCTGCGAAGTTATCTGTCTATGAGTACAAGTAGATGAAGTTAGTTGAATAATGTACAAATTTTCTTCGTGGCAGTGGTGAGAAAATAATCGTGCTCCGTGCGTGTGGTCTGATGCAACTGGTCACTCGCCCACGCGGATTCCAAATATGAAATCCGATCTTACACCTTCTCTATTGAACCTTCTGCTTACCTCTCATCCAGATGGCTATCAGGTCTTCGTCAAAACCCCATTTTGGCTCTTCGCATCACTGCCTTATCCTGAGTATACAGTGCCCGATCGGGAGGTTTCCGCCGTCTGTGGCCCTAAAGGTTAGTGAACTGGATTTGAATGCGGGTTTTTTTTTCGCATAAACGTATTTGCTTCACGTTGGATGATCCCAAAAAAATCGTTGTTAAGTTTGTCGCCGATGTGATACTTCAAGGGATTGAACTTTTTATCCCTTTATCTGAAGTGCCTATCGGTGACAGATCCAGGTCTTGATTTGAATGTTCCTGCAAAATAGCGTCGCGTCAAAAGCAGGAGTGTTACAAGGCTTGAGTTGACGCATCGGTAAATACTAGCGCACTCAAAAAGAAGTACAACGCTGCCTCCAGGTCCTTCAAAAGTATTATCGCTAGTAAAAAGTCGGTTCACATTGGGAGAATAGGCGAGAAACTAGCTCGCCTTCCTTCAGGAACTAGTGTATTCTGATCTCTCGCCAAGGTTGCCCAAGGGAATTCCTGTAAGTCATCAATTTTTGCGCAGGGAATATGACTCGCTGAAAGCTGATCTTTTAGATTTTCTTTTTGCATCCAATCACGACCCCCAACCACCCCACGGTGTGCCATTTACACAGTGCTCGGTGCTCAAAACGTTCTTGTCCCTAGACGTCAACAAGTCGAGTGGGGCCGATGGAATCCCCCCAATTGGGCTACAAAGTTGACACTGGTTCTTACGCATCCTTTCCGATTCCTTTACTTTTTAGCCTTTTATGTAATAACCCTAGTGTAATGTTCGGGTGGTCGGAAGGGGTTTTTAAATGACAACCAGCAGCGTGACAATATATCGAAGTATATTTATTTATTACAGCAGACTATACGACTACTCAGACTTGATGTGACCGAATGACTTAACAGACTATCGTAACGGACTGTCGTACTGGAGTAACTGTCGTGTCGAAATGACTTACTGAACCATAGATTACTGTATATATACTAGAGATAGATGTGCGACTCAAGTTTAATTTTAGTTAAAGTTCTTGTTTTGCCTAATAGATGGCGTTAAAATATTGGTGCTTTGGGCTCGCCCTTTTTTTTTTGCACTTTAATATTTTTATTTTATATACAACCACTAATTACATTGCGCAAGTGCTGCAATGTAATTAATAGTTGTTTATGTTTCTCGTGGTAATTGTAAGTTCCTATACCAAAAAATAAAAAAACAGGTTATTTTTAAAACGTTTATTGTTTAAAAATTCTTTGCTTAGTTATTGAATAACATTAGATGTGTTAAATTTAACAGTATTTGCACAATATCAATTGATTTCTTTATAAAATGTCCCTACTAGTTAGTAAATATCTTATATTACAGAGAATAGAACATTTTTTTAAATTAAATATAGATTATTACATAATACTTATTGGAAATCGTGTTTTATTTACCACCGATACCAATGTCCTGGGAAGAACCAACAAGAAACCCAGCGTGACTTTTTTTTAAACATATTTCACTTTACAATATCATTTTTTAAATAAATTTTAATAGTACATACAAGCATGATTACGATCACCTCATACCCAGGAGTTATTTTATGTATTCTTTGATATTATAATAACACTTTTTGTACATTTTTCCTTTAATAAAACATTTCAAATTGTTAATTGACAAATTTTGAACATTTTCTGAAATTTTGTTGTGAAAGCGTATAATACATTGCCCCATAAAGCACTACTGACTCAGTGGATTCTAGTAACTGGTATTACAAGCTTATGTTTGTTCCTAGTGTTTAAAGTTTGAACATCTTTATTCTTATAAAAGCTATTTATAACACTTTTTGTACATTTTTCCTTTCATAAAACATTTCAAGCAAATTTTGTACATTTTCTGCAATTTTGTTGTAAAAGCGTATAACACATTGCCCCCATAAAAGCACTACTGACTCAGTGGATTCTAGTAACTGGTATTACAAGCCTATTTTTGTTCCTAGTGTTTAAAGTTTGAACATCTTTATTCTTATGAAAGCTATTTATAACACTTTTTGTACATTTTTCCTTTAATAAAACATTTCAAGTTGTTAATTGACAATTTTTGTACATTTTCTGCAATTTTGTTGCAAAAGCGTATAATACATTGCCCTATAAAGCACTACTGACTCAGTGGATTCTAGTAACTGGTATTACAAGCCTATTTTTGTTCCTAGTGTTTAAAGTTTGAACATCTTTATTCTTATGAAAGCTATTTATAACAGTTTTGTACATTTTTCCTTTAATAAAACATTTTTGTTAATTGACAAATTTTGTACTTTTTCTGAAATTTTGTTGTAAAAGCGTATAATACATTGTCCCATAACAGAACTACTGACTCAGTGGATTCTAGTAATTGGTATTACAAGTTTATGTTTGTTCCTGGTGTTTTCTTTATTCTTATGAAAGCTATTTATGTTTTTATGTACGTACATATTATATTACATTTTCATAAATATATTGCTATGCCAAAGTTAATGTGTTTATTTCTTTAAATTTTTTAAAAGGCTCCTTAAAATTTAAGATAAAAATTGACCGTGCGGCTCTCTTTTATAATCAAAATATGGCTTCAATATCAGTCACATGACCCCAATATTAATACAGGGAAACAGTGGTATCATCCACAAGACTCAACTCCCTCCCATTTAAGAGCACATTGGTAATTGAATCCTCTCCAAAGGTTTGCTCCTCTTCCATAATTTTATGAATTAGTATTTAAAATTAATTAATTTAATAAAAAAGATACATTTTGGAGCAGCATTATTAATCTTTAAAATGTGAACTTGATAATGTTATCATACTTTAGTAACATAACAAATCTTTTTAAATGTGTGTAATAACCACAATTTTAAAAAATACAAATAATTTACAAAAGTGACTTTCTTATGCCCACTTTACCATTGTTTTACATGTGTAATCATTATATTTTTTTTATTACAAAACGAGCATTTTATATATTATAACATACTCATACATTATACGACTTTATAAACTATTTGCGAAATTATAATCAATCTAATAAATTGGGGAATTCTGATAGTCAAAAATAGCCAAAGTTTTATTCTACACCCACGAATTCCTGAATATGCAGTTAGTACAAGTAAAACATGAATGTCGTGGAAGATGATAAAACTTTGAAGACAAATTGTTTAGGAATTTCAATAAAAAGAAAAAAGCCTTACAAGATATATATGTTTAAGGAAATTGTTCACTTTGTCCTCAAGACGGACATTAAAAATGTCCTTAAATAAATACTAATTAAACCAGGTATAAACTTAATTATATTTAGGCAAATGAAAGAACAAAGCTTGAACATGGCAGATTGCTTGTGTTTCTTAATGTTTGATGAGATGCTAGTGTTCTAAACTACATTACAATACAACTGTCATAGGTTCCGAAGACTGAGGATGTTAAGAGTGAGAATATAACCATAAACATGTTTTGGTTTGATGATAAAGGAGATAAAGCTCATATTAAGCTATCAATTTGTTATAGATTTTTGCAAAAATGCTACGATGCCAGCAATTAAAAAAATATATATAATAAAAGATTTATAACAAACATGATTAAATGTTGTCTATGATTACATATACATAACATTCATAAACACCCACGCCTGTCACCCAGAGGGGTAGGCAGAGACTACAGACTTCCATTTGGCACGATCCTGACACACCTCTCTTGCCTCCTTCACATCCATACACCTACGCATACATGCTCGTCGGTTAAGGGTACTCCTAATTTGGCCCGTTTTCAATAAATCGCCAATTTGGTCAATAAATTTTCGCCTAGGACGTCCCTTTCCGACTCTACCATTCACTTCTGCACCATAAATTTTCTTTGTCACTCTTTCCTCATTCATTCTTTCCACATGACCAAACCACCGAAGCATTCCTTTCTTAATCCTGGTCACCACATCATCTTGCAAACAATTTTACATTTATTTTTTACATTATTACACAATTCCTTACCCTGTCATTCAGATTCATGATGATGTGGTAGAGCCATGCTGCAGTTATATTAGTAGTATAGTTGTAGCACGAATGGGTCGGCTCGACCGGGGAAGGACCACGCTCTCACAGAATACCAGCGTAAAATAGTACCTTAATGCTGCTGTGTTTCGTATGGTGAGTGTAGAGAACCGGAGACCCTTTTTACGGGAAACGAGGCATTCCATCTTAGTCCTCACGGGTGACAACGCATCTGAATTTTGATTCTTGATCAAGGATAGATGTAGATGTCTATGGGCCACAGCAACCACTTACCATCAGGTGGACTGTATGCTCGTTTGTCACCCCATGCTATAAAAAAAAAAAAAAAAAATTCAGCCCTAACATACTCCTTAACGACCGCATTTCTACTGCGTTTATTCTACTCTTCGTCTAACCTTCGTCTTACTTGCGTTCACTTTCATACCCCTTTCTTTTAATGATCCGTTTATTAATGTAACCATCATTTGCAACTCTGCCGCCGACGACGCAAGAATAACTTGATCATCGGCGTACAAAAGGCATTTGACGGTTAACTCACCCATTCTTAATCCGCATTCTTCAACTTTCAAATTTTGCAAACAACTGTCCATAAATAGGTTGAACAGCCACGGGGAAGCCACACAGCCCTCTCTGACACCCTTATGGATATCAAACCAGTCCGAGTAGACCCCGTTGATCCTAACACAAGCACTAGAGTCCCTATAAAGAGACTCCAATGCCCGTATCAAGCCAGCGCTCAACCCAAATGAGTTCAGTGTTTGCCATAGCAAATCCCTATCCACTCTGTCATAGGCCTTTTCCAAGTCCATGAACGCACAAAAAACCTTCTGGTTTTTGGCCAGAAACTTCTCCGCGATCATGCGCATGGAAAAGACTTGATCTGTACATCCCATTCCCTTTCTAAATCCCTCCATGATTAATTTACAATTAATACCAAAGTAAGCAATAATTAAGTTAATAGGACAAAAAACAGCAAGAATGCTTTTGAAATTTAAAATTAGAAATAATTCTCTTTGTTTGATCCTACACTTATCGAAAGGGGAAATTTTATTTGAAAATAATTAAGATTTATACGCATGAATGACATAGTAGACTGCTAAATGGGAGCATTTAAAATTAATTACTACTTTTAGATATTGATGCGGGAGAAAATGAACTACTGGATGATGGATAAGTAAGCTGACAGATACCTCAGTGTAACCTGATAAAACACCTAAAATTAAGAGTAAAGTACGAAATTTAACCAACGTGTATTAGTAATAGTGTAATAGTAGGTGGTATTAGACTTTGCGCAAATAAGTTTTTACAACTAAAACATATTACTAACCCCAAGAGAGCAAAGATACTGCAGATATGACTGACTGCCTGAAGTTAGTCACTTTTGTTTGATTTTGTTTAATTCCTTTAATCAAAGATTTAATAAAAAGTGTCTAAAACATAATTCGGAACATATATGCCGTGAAACAAAGTTTTACCTATTACAATGAAATTTCAGGAAGTTAAAAAAGAGATGGAAGTGTGTGTCATCATTTTAAACAGTTTCCATAAATAAAAATTGAACAATATCTTATGTTAATACGACAAAAGATTTGTTTCAATATCTATATGATAACAACATATTAAGTTAGTTAATGTGTTAATTTAACTAAAACTCTGCTGAATACTTTCTCCTTAGTAAAAAAACCACGAAGCAGAAAACACGAATCCTACTTGCCAACAATTTAAAGTGTATTCAATAAACTGTTGTTCAATAATTTAAATTATTCCTTGGTGAAAAGTTGTAAGCAAGATGCTAATAATATATTATAAAATCTGGAATATTTACTGGTAAAAATGTCCTCCACGCCAAAGAAAGAGGTACTAATTAAAAGAAATTTTACTGCTCACAATTTGGCAGTTAGCAAATTTGCAGAAACTAAAACTAAAATATTTGTATTTTAAAAGTTATAAAAAGATGAAAATTAATGTAGGTATGTAAATAATGTAATAATGACCTTTGTAATACAACTCCACACCAAGCAAATTCATTAAATTTGTAATGTTTCAAGAAAAACGCTTTTGTGACTTTCACAAAACTTTACGATGTATTGAAGATTATAACAAAAATAATTAAAAACATTTGACCAATGATTCCCCGGAAATGGGATATTTTAAATCATTAAATTGTTAATAAATATCAAATTTGAATTTCTAACATGACATAAACAAAAAAGTAAGGACCCTTATCATTAATTTGATGATCAAAATAATTATACATAGTTCAGACCCTCAAAGATGGCCTAAGAGCTTGTGTAATAATTATAAATAAAATATTAAAAGGCAGACATATTAAAATCAATAATGATAAAATAAAACTTCAAACATTAAAATATTTTTAAACTCTTAGAAATACCAAAAATAGAAGTGGTTATAATAAGGGTTTTTCTCTCCAAAATATCAAAATTAAGGTGTCATCGAACAGCTTATGTGATTATTTATCTACTTTACTTAAGGCCCCGATCAAAACCTTGCGAAAGTGTGTTTTTCAGAGACTATTATCTCTTTAGTTATGAGAAATAAACTACATCCAAAAGCACATTATTAAAGTGTTCGATATCCTATCATCACATTCCACGTTTTAATTAGTTTTTATGTGTTATCTATACATTTAAAACTTATTTTTAAAAATGAATAAAATTATTGATAACATGCATCTGTTGTTAAAGGCAATACTCTAATCATTTGAGGATTACACATTACATACTATTGGATAGATAATTTAAAAATCTATATTATTTCTTAAGTTCGTCTTTCTTTCTTAATTTAAATAATTCCAAATATTTGAGCGTATTTATTACGCGATATATTGTAGCGAGATCGCGTGGATTGTATATAACCGACCGCTCAAGGTCGTTCGCAAGGAGTAGCGCCATAAGCATCTCAATTAGTAAGTTTAGAAAGTTAAAAGTACATCATAATGTGATATAGAGATAAATATCTATGAGTCAGATAGTATTTTTTAGCTTGAATTTTTATTTTGTCATTTTCATCAATTTTAACATGTCTACACTGCAATATTTTCATGACATTCATGCACCAGCTGTGAATAATTAAACTGATTATATAATTAATTATAAAGGTTTTTAAGCTTTCTTTTTTTTTATAGAATAGGCTGACAAACGAGCACACAGTCCACCTGATGGTAAGTGGTTGCTGCGGCCCATAGACATCTACATCTATCTTCCATTACAAATCAAAATGCAGATGCGTTGTCACCCGTGAGGACTGAGATGGAATGCCTCATTTCCAGTAAAAAGGGTCTCCGGTTCTCTACACTCACCATACGAAATACAGCAGCATTAAGCTACTATTTCACGCTGGTATTCTGTGAGAGCGTGGTCCTTCCCCGGTCGAGCCGACCCATTCGTGCTACAACTATACTACTAATATAACTGCAGCATGGCTCTACTACGTAAAAAATTATGCTTTTTACATGACAAAAATTCGAATTCCACACCAAGATCTATTAATAATTTAATTCTATCACATATACCACTGTAGGGGCCGTTTTGTAAAGCATTTTTTATTATTTTAATCACATTTTCAACACACTAAAAAGTTTTGGGAAGGTCTCATAAGTGATCTTCGCGTGACATCCACAGATAAAATGTAATTGTCTACTTGTGGCGGAGTTGTATCACACAATTCATTATTACATGTAAAACATGATTTGCAAACTTTAATTTTTGACTTTTTAATAACTTGCCCTTCCACATACCTTTTTGTCTCCGTGACAATTTTATTTGCAAATTCTTGCGAATCATTACCTGCCAATTTTTGAACTATAGTCTATATTAATTCTATTTTCCTTTGGGGACAGGTGTAATTCATTTTTTGCCAGCAGGCAATCCAAATTATTTAAAACTTTATTAAAGTCTTCCTCACAATTTGCCCCCAAGGAATGTGTTGAACTCAAATTAATTTTGAACTTAAATTAAACTAAATGGGAGCATAAATAATAATTACAGTTAGATATTAATGCGGGAGAAAATGAACTACTGAATGATGGACATGTAAGCTGACAGATATCTCAGTGTAACCTGACAAAATACCTAAATTTAAGAATAAAGCACGAATTTTAACCAACGTGTATCAGATGGTCTAATATTTTGTGCAAGTAAGTCTTTACAATTGAAAAATTAATAATTAATGTAAAATAAATATTTGTCTGTAACAACTTTGTTATGATTTTATTTTCAAAACATTATTAATTACCCCAAGAGAGCAAAGATACTGCAGATATTACTGACTGACTGAAGTTAGTCACTTTTGTTTGATTTTATTTAATTCCTTTAATCAAAGATTTTATAAAAAGTGTCTAAAACATTATTCAGAATATGTATGCTGTGAAACAAAGTTTTACCTATTACAATGAGATTTAAGGAAGTTAAAAAAGATATGGAAACAATTTTTGTCTTCGCCAATTTCATTGCTGCTTTTATTTGACATTTTTGTTTTCTAATTTTGCTTTTTAAAATCATGATTTTGTTAATTATTTTTTTTCATTTTCACATCTGTACACCTTTCTTGTAATCAATGTACCTGAAAAAAGTACGACAATCAGGTATGCATATAGAGATCAAATGAAACAATGACGGCATAGATCAAATTGTATTGGTTTCTCCTTTTTTAATAAATGATTTTGAATTGCAAGTTGTGCCTTAGGATAAAATAATAAATAAATGATATAATATATATTATGCAATATGCTATTAGAATGCTTTTGGAGCTGGCGCAGTGCTGCAGTGTACACAGTGCAAAAATGTAGCATTTCCACTGCATGGCTTGCGGCTCAGTGATAACAAAAGGAGGATGGCCAAATCGTACCAGACAACGAAATTACAGCGTCCCAATATGAAATATTTATGTAAAATACCTTATTGTTAAGGTATAACTCTCTAAGTAGCCACAAAAAAAAGTTATTAATTTATTTCTATTGTTGTAACTGTTCAAAATTATTTCAAATAATAGTTTCAGAACACACCTAATGACGATTCATTTCATGTGTGAAAGGACTTGGTATTCAAAGACTATAATTATTCACGTTTTTATGAATAGTTGTTAATTTTAATTCAATTCAATTAGTATGTAGACATCAAATCAACTACTATGCTGATTTATTATGTACTGGATTAATATCAATCATTATTAATCAGTTCCACGTCATTGACCATCTTATGTACCATGTTTTTAAGCAATACATTTTCTATTCTAAGAATATGTATTTTTATAGAATAAGGGTGACAAAGGAGCACACATTCCAATAGCAAAGTGCAATCGGCAAGTGCATGCTGAAGCTCATAGACACCTAAATTAATAATATAATATATAAGAATCAAAATGCAGACACCGCTTGTCACCCCTACCCCATGAAATTCCTTGTTTCCAGTAAAAAGGGTCTGATTCTCTACGCTCACTGTAAGAAACAGAGCATCATTAAGCTGGTATTTTGCGCTGTTAGTCTGTGAGAGCGTAATTCTTCCCCATTCGAGCTGACTCATTCGTGCTACAACCATAACATAGTTGAAGCTTGGCACGTAATAAGGTATAATAGAATATAAGATATAATGAGTTCATATCTATACCCTTTCCGAAAAATTGGGTTAGTTTTACAGGAACATTACAGTGATGTATTTGATATTTAAGTCTAATTAAAGAGTTTAATTAACTTAGACAGTTTCATGTATTTTTGTACTTAAGCTGTGCATAACTGCTTAAGTGCAACTGAATGTCTGTGGAAATTGTTTTCGCTAATTTAAAACTCACATTTAATTGTACACACATCATGTATTTTTCTAAAAAGCTGTATGTTTTCCTTATATAAATAACTGAGTAATAATGTCCTCCAGACCGAATTAGGGCCACGGCAGCCTGCCTCAACGGAGGCTAGCCATCGGCGCAGGACAGGATTATAGTGCCCAAGTGTATGCGCAAGCACAGGTGCACTCTCTACTCCCTCACTTTCATAATCCGATGGGATGGTAAACTGACAAGACCGGAGAGAGATCAGGCGCAGGACCAACGGCTTTACGTGCTTTCCGAGGCATGGGGTGAGGCACCGCCAACTTCCTGGCTCCGGGCAATTACTGAGAATTTCTCGACGGAAAACTCAATAATTAATTTTTTGGTCTGACCCGGGATTCGAACCCAGGATCTCATGATCAGCAGTCGCACTACTACAACCACTAGACCAACGAGGCAGTCTGAACTGAGTAATTAATTAATTAGTTAAATAATTAATCGACCATAATTTTAATATCAAAAATTTTAAATTAACAAGTAATCATCAGGTTACGTTATTTATAAGATTATTGAAAATACCAGGATTCAATTAATTTGAGAAACATCCACTTTAATTTAATTTAACATTCAACATGTTGAGCAGGAGTGCCGGTGTCACACAAACACTGATGTGAACCGAGGACGTTGTCATGAGGTGCAATTGCCACTTAAGGATGTGATTATGTTAATATTATTATCCCTCATGATAATGTATCCATATATGGGTAAATAATAATATATAATAATATAAATTGTCATCATTTTTTTTAAAACCACTGCTAAACACTGATTAATAACGCTAATTACCCCCCTCACTTATCGCTTACACTTTTAGGCTACATCGCAGTCGGATAAAGCGGCCAAGCAAGGTTTTTCGTTATTAATTAAAATGTGCAATAAATTGCCCTTAGAAATAAAGACTTCCATTAAACGCGTTTCGACAATTGACAAAAACATAATTTTTGAATCACGCTTTCTACAATATAGAAGAATATACGAAATGTTCATTTTTTGACTTGCTTGACATGTAAATGTAGATGAATTTTAATTTGTAATTTTAATAATCTAATGTAATGTAATATCATTTGCATTGATTGTAATTTTGACAAACCAATTGTTGTGTGTAAATATGGAACCCTAAAAATGTAAAATATTATTAATTTACTATCTAGGGCTTTATAACCACTTACTAACAGGTGGAGTTGTAGTAGTTGTTGTCAAGTTATACACTGACATACCATTGTCTTTAATTTAAAAGTGAGTAAGCTTTTTTTTTTCTTATTTTATTTAGGGATTTTTGTTAGTTAACATGTCAATCCTATTAAAATCTATATGTTGCTATTAATCTGCACATACTCAATGCAATATCCAAGGTGGGGGCATGTAGGATGCCCTGTGTAATACCTATATTGTCCACATTTATCTTATATGTCCTTCCAAATAATTCCCTTTCCCCTAGTTGCCGTTCACATTCCATCAAAAAGTTATGTAAGTTTTCTATTACTCCACAAGTTTCACATTAGATGGAATCAGTTCTTTTCATCAAATAAGAAATCTTTTTCATGGAATGTGACCTGTTCTTATTCTAGATATTAATTTAATAGAATTTTTTTTTAATTTTGTATCTACAAACCAAGGTATTCGAGGTGGTTCACTCTGTATTGTTTAGTACCAAACACCTTTCATTTTAGAGCGTTCATTGAAAAATTCTTTCAATTTGTTATGACATTAATTTTTGAATTTTGGTAGTACTTCTGAGTAGCAAGGGTCAATATTATATTCTACACCATTTATACAAGCAGAGTTCACTAATCTATCTGCCTTGTCATTACCCAATATTTGGTCTATGTGCTGGAATCCACTGCACTCTTGCACATGTGTCGCGTAGACTGAACTGATATATTATTTGGGAAAGTATGCAATAGGCTTTCGAAACACCTACGATTCCAGAGGCAGATCGAGCCAAATATTGGATAGCAGTTTTCCTGTCCGAGTATATAATAATTTAGTTACAGTTATAGCTTGCAGCATACTTTAGGGCTTCGGATATTGCAATGAGTTCAAAGGTCATAATACAAATGTCATTAGTAACTTTATAAGATTTAGAAACTGCTTGATATGGGTCGAAAAAAGCTGCCCCTTGCAACTTTAGCACTCTTTGATCCGTCTGTGTAGATTTTGTGCCAATCGTGATATTTATTTTCAAGTTCTTCAATAACATTTACTTTAACGGAATTTATTCCTACCCCTATCCTATCCAATCCTATCCTTTAGTTATTGATAAGACAGTACTTTACTATCTATGGCTTTATAACCACTGACCATCAGGTGGGGTTGTAGTAGTTGTCGCAGTCAAGCTATACACTGACATACCTATAATAAGTAAAAACATAAAGTTTGCTTGCCCACCTTTACTAATATTACAATCATGAAAGTGAGTTTCTTTAGTCTGCACTGCTAAAACAATTGCTAATTAACATGACAATGAGTAAGTTTTTAATAAACTTACCAAGGTCTTTTAGTTCGAGGATATAGAAAACGGTCCTCAAAGTGCCGATCGCAAATGCGGTAGTTATAGTAAAATTCACGATCGGTTTTATATTTTAGATGTTCCAGCTATACTTTTCAACTGCTGAAACCTTTCTAGTGAGGTATTCTGGTTTCGGAACATAGTGTAAAACATCTGGAATAATAAAATATAATCATTAATTCCGAGGCGAGAGGGAAACTGAAACAGGAGATGGGCAAAAACCCGTCTGCCAAGCGTGGCAGCTATGGCAAATAGTACCTATGAGGCAATCCGTGGAGGTGCCTTGAACCTTCAATTTCTTAGATATTAGCTGTTAGCTGTTGTTAAAAAAGTCCTTACTTGGTCACATTTAAAAACACATTGCCATTTTTCTTCTTCTTCACATTTTTGCACACATTAAAAAAACACTGGGTCGCAAATATTTATTTTAATACAAGAAAGCATATAAACAAACGAGGAATCAGAATAATTTGAAATTAATATTAATATCAAATTAACCTCAACTATCAGTGACCGCCATTAAACATCCATTAACTGCGTAGGTAGTGGCGTGGTGCGTCTAATTTAGTCTAGTGCTTAGGAATGTAGATGGCAGCACAAAAAAAATATGATTTTGTTCTCAAAATAATGTTCTAAGTTGCACGCCCATGTACTGAACTAACTATTACATTGGGGTGGAGGACCTTATAAATTAGAACAAATTCAAATTCAAATTCAAATTTATTTATTTGTGAATACAGGTAATGAGACAGAATAGATCTTATATGTATATGTTAAAAATATGTTCGCTGCATTCGACCCTTGTATACAAATATTAGTTACAATTAAATTATTATATATTATTTCATTTTATTATTTATATTATAATTATATGAGAAAATTCGATGTAATAATTAATTAAAATGGGATATTTACAATAATATGTTGTCCAATCTAAAGTCAAATTAATTATATTTTGTGAATGTCATTATAATATGCCTACTGATGCGTCACTTAAATATTCATCTATTGAGTAGTAGCATTTCTCAATTAGAAATGTTCTAAATTCTTTTTTAAATTTATGAATATTTTCCATTTCATGAAACATAGATGGAACCTTATTATATATTTTAGACAATATACCAAAAACGCTTTTTCTAAGTAAAGCTGTCTTTGATGAGATTGTATGCATTTTATTTTTACGTCGGTTGTTCGTTATTAGATAATCATTAAATATTTCAGGATTAGTTTTTACAAATATTACAACTTCATAAATATACATTGCGGGAAATGTCAATAACTTAAATTTTTTAAATTGTGGTTTACAGCTTTCTGTACTCGATATGCTTGCAATAGCACGCACACACTTTTTTTGTGCTTTAAATATATCTTCGCGCCTTGTGGCATTGCCCCAAAAAATTATACCGTAGCGCACAGTAGAAGATACGAAGCCGTGATATACCGTCCGTAAAGCATCTACATTAACTACTTTGGATAATACATGTAAAGCGTATGAAAATTGGTTTAACTTTTTGCAAATATATTCTGTATGAGTCTCCCACTTTAAGTTGTTGTCAATATAAAGACCTAAGAATTTTGCTGCTTTGGTTTCACTAACCTTCTCACCATCGTAATTAATATTAAGTAAATCAAGGGGCCATTTTCGTTGATAGAAATTCATTATTTGAGTCTTTTTTAGGTTTATTATTAAATTATTTGACTTAAGCCAGCTAATTATACTCTTCAGGCTGTTATTAATTTCATTTTCATAATTATTTATGTCTGTACATGTAAACACCATAGAGCTATCATCTGCAAATAGAGTCATAGGAAAGCTTACGCTGTTAGGTAAATCATTAATATATACTAAAAACAATAAAGGACCAAGTACGCTTCCTTGAGGAACACTAAAATTTGGGGATCGAGGATAGGACCAATAAATATATTCATTTTTAGTCTTTGGACAAATCCGTGATACTTGAGTAATTTGAATTCTGTTTGTTAAGTAGGATTTTATAAGATCAAGTGTCTTGCCTCTTACACCGTATTTATTTAATTTTATAATTAACAAGTCATGCCTGACAAAATCAAAGGCCTTCGAAATGTCCATATATAGGGCTGTCACTGGTAATTTTCTGTCAACATTTGTAAATACTTGGTATAAAAATTCATAAATTGCTACATTAATAGATTTGTAACAATGTAAACAATACTATGAGAAAAGTAAACAAACAACTCTGGACTCTGTACTTGTTAACTGGTTGAGCGACGGGCCTAAGGTTACCGAATTCCAATTCCCCGGTCGAGCCTTAACCTTATTACGCGAGATGTTACACCAAATGGACTGTGTATGCGGATGGCTTCTCCCGTCTCTACAAAATGGCGACTATAGAATGCGGTTTTCCTGACAATGCACTCGCTCTTCCCTAAACGAACTATTGCTTGCCAAAATCTATAAAGGAACCCCGCTCGATCGCCCTAGGAGAAAATAAAATTGGAGCGGATTAACTAATAAATACAATTATGTCAAGCGGTCTTATAACTGGAAGTTACTCACCGGGGTGTTGCTTCGATGCGGCTTGGGCACTTTGTTGCTGCGGTGCGACTTCTGGCGGATCTCCTGGGGCCCCAGAGATGCGTTCCTGTCCGATGATGCGATGGAAGAGAGCGGTGCGCGACTATATCTCACACGAGGTGAGGCGGTTTCTCCCGGAGTTCGACTACTCCGGGCTAAGGCGGTTGAAGTAGCGGTGCGCGCGGGCAAGAGCCTTCTAGTACACTACTGTCCTAGGCGGTGTGGTTCCAACGAAGAGCGCGAAGGGAAGAGGGTGCGCGTGGGCCACGCGCGCGTTTATATTAGTTCGGTTGCGAAGATCACGTGACATTCTAGAACTATCTTCTTTCCCCTCTCACCCCACCACCCCGGTGTGTCGAAAGGGACAACAGGTGAAGGAAAGGTCGAAGGAAGGACAGATCTTGGCAAGAATACCGTCGAATAAAACAAAATTGCGAATGGTTTTCCGCGCAACCATTAACAATCATTGGTAATTACTAAGTTGTTTACTAAACTTTATCATAAATTTCACATTTAAGTATAGTTTGATTACAAAAATAGAGTAAATATTACACTAGTAATATTGCATTTATAACTATCTTCCTACATCAGAAGTGAGATTAAAGCTTTCCTTAATAACACTACATGTTTGATTAAAATAATATTTTTATTAAACTTTTAAAATGTATGTTATATCGACTGGTTAACGTTTTGGCTAAATTTTGTACGAGAATAAGATAATAGAAATGTCGCTTAAATTCTATTTTATTGATATATAATAGTGAAATAATGGAAAAATTTAATAGTAAACTAAAGATTTAATTCTGCTTAGTTTCGATCAAAGATCTGTTTAAAATTTTAATTCTTGCATTATACTGTTGTATTGTATATGATAGGTATTGATGGAAACTGTATTTAACATTTTAGGGTTTGTGACCATAAGAAATAGTTCATAGAATAGTAATATTATGTTTTATATTTTATTAATGCTTTATGTTATCCGAATGTTTAATTGTTTTTTTATGATATGCCTGCTTAATTTGTACTTTTTGTGAAATACAGTTGTTTTGTGCTATTATTATGGGAAATAAAGTTATGATATAATATATGGAAATATAATATTGAAAATTATCGCTTTATATGGGGGGTGGGTGTTTTGGCGCCTGCGTCTTCTTACGGTTTATCTCGGGAGTACCTTAGTAAGTTGTTCAATTTTCAATTCGTTCGGGACAATTCGGGACCAGATGCAGTTTCCAGTTAAAAATCAAGAAAAAAAACGAAATTAGGAATAGTAACACATTTCCAAGGGGCAGTTACGAATAATTGCTGTTTTATTTCATCAGTGCCCACCCTATGAGTAGGGAAGTAAGGAGATATACGGTCCACTAAGTTTATGGCTGACGTCTGGACAGGGAGCATCCCTTGAGGCCCGTAATTAGTCGTCAACTACTTTCTTTTGAAAGAGTGGTTAAGGTTCTAAGTCGGTGTGGTATAGGGAATGGTAACTGGTTGATCACTGTTAAGGACGTGAGTTGAAAAGGAAGACTATCCTTTTCAACAGGTCCTTCGCCGCCGGATTATGACTACGTGGACATTGAGGACATCCTTTTCAAGTGGTATCTATCGGTTTTGGCTTAGAACATTTACTAAGTGCACAGCTGATGTTATAAACAATTTGCTAGGAACTAGTAAACATGAACGCCAAATATGTCATGAATAGGTCAGATTTTTTAGTACATAATCGAAGATTATCATACTCTATAGTAATATTATAAAGAGAGAGTGCGAATTCATGAGTTTGTATATAGGTGGAGGAGGGTAATCTTCAGAACCACTGCACTTAGTTCAAAAATTCTTTCATCATTTGAAGGGTGTATTACTCCTGATGAACATAGACTACGTAATGGGCGTATATATAAATTATAGGAGGATATTAGTCAGCGTATATATAAATTATAGGATGAACAGTTGGAAAACGTAGTGCGTTGCGTCATAAGTTAAAGTTACTCGAAAGTGACGTATGGCTTTTTTTAAAGGATAAGAGTGACAAACGAGCACACAGTCCATCTGATGGTAAGTTGCTGCATGGCCCACTGACATCTACATCAATCGTCGATTAAATAACTATGTTTAACGATGAGGGAATGTCTTGTTTCGAATAGGATCAAACTCAAGTTTTTTCTACACACTATCTGTTTCTATCGCTAGTGAATGAAAGTTGTAAGAGCAAGCGAGAAGCATGCATATCTTTCATTACGTAGGTGCAAGGTGGCCGAGTTCAGCAGCTGGCTCATGTTGCAGCTAACATTTTTAAAATCAACTTACGCGCGCCTTAAGTTATCAAAACTTATTTTTCTCTTGTAAGTATTTAGGCACTTTTGATATTTATTTTTGAATTTGACTGCCTTGTTGGTCTCGTGGTTATAGTAGCCAATCATGAGGTCCTGGGGTCGAAGCCAAGGTCGGGACAAAAAAATTATTGAGTTTTCCGTCAAGAAATTCTCAGGAGCAGTCCGGAGTCAGAAAGTTGGTGGTGTCTCACTCTCGAGCCTCGGAAAGCACGTAAAGTCGTTGGTTGGTGGGTTTTTTTTCACGTATAATGTCAAAGACCTTAAAACGTTCAGTGCGAGTAGACCTCCCAGTGTTAGTTACTGCCTATTAATGCAATATCAGAATATACTGGTTAGTCGTAAAATACTTGGTCAATAAAAGAAAAAGATTTAAAATAAGGAGCATTTCTCATTGCTGCTCTTTTATTAATATTGTTACGAGCTTGAGGTTCGTGACAATAAAAACTGCCGATTGAATTACCAAAATTTACACTTTAATTTTCTTTACATGAATTAAAACTTAAAACACTAATAATTAACCACACTGATTCACTTTATTTCGCTCTGAAGGTTCGCTTGTCTCGCCAAATTCAATACTGCCCCGATCGCGTATTGCAGCGCCTTTAAATAGGCCTTTTCACCGAAACATCCAGAATATTCAAGTAAATACGCGCGCTTACGACCAGGCGCCTAAAGTTCGAGTAGAGGGCTTCTAGAACGCTTAGTTCTTCAAATCGATACTAGATGGCGCTGTCGGTTGAAAGATTAGTCATGTCATTTTCTGGAAAGCTCTCCTCGCTCTGTTACTCGACACTAGATGGCGCTAGTGCCAGACGTCAACTTAGGCGCGCAACACTACCCCCTCCTAAGACATGCTCGTCCCGAGCATTATCGGCCCCATAATAACGCGCCAAGCGATCCACATGGACGATCTTAGGAGTCCCTCTTGCGCCTTTCTGTATCCGATAGGTTACATCGTTGATCCTGGTCACAATCCGGTACGGGCCGTCCCATTTAGCTTGAAGCTTAGGAGATTTCCCTTTGCTGCGGACTGGATTGTGCAACCACACCAGTGAACCTTCGTCGAACCCTTTGTTGTTCATTTTGCGGTCATACCGGGTTTTCATCTTTTCGGACATTTGCTGGCCCGATTGTCTGACGTGGTCATAAACGTCATTCATTTTGTTTCGCAGGTCATTTGCATAATCGGTTATACTGCGTGGGGCATCAGGTGGTATCCCGGTGATCAGATCTGCAGGCAGCCGTAATTCTCTTCCAAAGTTTGCGAAAGCTGGTGTCACTTATGTACTTTCGTGAACAGCGCTTCGATATGACAACAAAAACGGTTGTATGTGCTTGTCCCAATCTTGTTGCCGATTGTCTACAACTTTTGCTAGGTACCTCTCCAATGTCTGATTAAATCGTTCTACCATTCCATCAGATTGCGGGTGATAAGAAGTCGTTCTCGTTTTATGAGCACCCATAACTCGGCAAGCTTCCTGGAATATTTGAGACTCAAAATTCCTTCCTTGATCGCTGTGAATCTCTGAAGGTACTCCAAAACGACAGAAGACTTCATGAACTAGTTTATCTGCAACTGTTGAAGCTTCTTGATTTGGAATGGCGAAGACTTCTGACCACTTAGTGAAGTAATCCATCACAACCATGAAATACTTGTTACCGCTTTCACTCTCCGGAAACGGCCCCGCCACGTCAATGGCTATTCTCTCCCATGGTGCAACAACATTGTACAACTTCAATGCACCTCTACTACGAGTCTGAGGTCCCTTTACAGCCGCACAACTTGTACATTTGCGACACCAGTTCTCGACATCGTTTCGACAGTGGACCCAGTAAACCCGTTCTCAGATCTTCAGTAGAGTTCGTTTAACTCCCAGAAGGCTTCCTGAATATTTCCTACTTCCGGTACTCTAGCTTTAGGGACAACCATTTGCAAATGACAGCTGTCTCCCCGAACATTTTCCCATTTACGGTATAGAACTCCATCCTGAAGCAGCAAGCTGTCCCACTGGGCCCAATAGCTTTTAGTGGTCGAACTCATCGCTGGGACGTCACTCCATTCGGGCTTGGGAGCACTGACCTTCATCCATTGCAGAATCGGCTTGATGTCCGGATCTTCCTGCTGTGCACGTTGTAAGCTGTCCTTCCACTCGTTGCTGAGGTGGTCTGTCCTGAGCATCCTCACGGATACCACTTCCTTACTCTCTTGCCTAGTACAGTGTTTGCAATCTTCAGAACAAGGTCTTCTTGAAAATGCATCTGCGTTGCCATGAGATTTCCCGCTGCGATGTTCGATCTCAAAGTCGTATTCCTGCAGCAGTTCAATCCACCTCGCAACTTGTCCTTCTGGATTTTTAAACTGCAATAACCATTTTTGTGCAGCATGGTCAGTTCGTAAGTGAAATTTTCGCCCCAGAACATATTTGCTAAAATGCTGCAACGACTTTACCATAGCTAGCAATTCGCGTCTTGTGACACAATAGTTCCTTTCCGGTTTTGACAACGACTTGCTGAAGTACGCTATCACGACCTCTTGGTCACCATTCCGTTGAGACAACACACCGCCAAGTCCTATATCACTTGCGTCTGTGTCAACTATAAATTCTATCCCGAAATAGGTGTTTTGCACAGACGGTCCCTGAGCTTCTGAAATGCGATATTGCAACTTTCATCCCAGCAGAAATGTCGCTTCCCCTCGATTAGCTTATGCAGAGGTTTGGCTATATCTGCAAAGTTCTTCACAAATCGCCGGTAATAGGAACACAAACCTGAAATGTACTGGATAACTCGGTATTTAAAAGATAAAATACGGTGTGACTTCATAACATGTATTGAGCGACAGGCTAGTGAAGACGCGCGGTGGCGCCTACCTACATAATACAATATTAATCTATACCTACATATATCTCACCTCCCTTCTTAATATATGGTATTATCAGATATTATTAAGTAAAGTACATAAATTATGTTATCACAAATTTACTTATAATAATACCTTAATTATATAATACATTATCTATAAATCTAATAACTTGCTAAACTTGAAACCTAACAACAGGTTTACGAACTCGCCCGGATCGGGCTCGAGGCGGTTCAGGCGACGGTGCACTAGGTGACGTTGGCGGTGTACTATATTCGATTCCAGGACTTTTAATGTGTTCACTCGAAACCCGTTTCCTCTCCTTTCCCGAATCACCCACAACCGTAGTCGGAGATGTGTCCGGGCCGTCGTCCTCCTTCGACATTCCGTCTCTCGCCGAGCCACTACTATCAGATATTTGTACCCTCATTGACTCGCTTTGCTCAGGTATTTGTACCCCCATTGACTCGCTTTGCTCCTCAGGGTGTGGTATGTCGTACAACCCTGATCTGCGCTTGATTTGATCAACGTGCTTAACTATTTGTCGACTGTCCCCCTTGTCCACCGCATATCTCCTCGAACCTTCGCCATGAACTATCGTTCCCTTCACTCACCTATCCTTGTCACCGTACTCTCGCACCCACACAGGTTCCCCCGGTGCAAACGAGCGCTGCACCCCGCCCGTGTACTCCACTTGCTTACTTTGAGCCTGATTTACCTTATTTATGAGCGCGCGATTGCTTCGTAATAAGTCTAGCCGTGATCGTAACGTTCGTTTTTGTAACAGCATTGAAGGGCTTTCACCTGTGCTGCTATGTATACTGTTACGATAAGTAAGTAAAAAGGTTTGCAACGCGGTGTCGACATCGATTGATTCCCTATGTGCTTTTTTTATTGCTTTTTTACAAATATTTACAGCATTTTCCGCGGCGCCATTCGAAGACGGGTGATAAGCGGGCGAGAAACGTTGCTGAATACCATTTCGTGTTAAAAACTCCTTAAATTCCGCGCTAGTGAAGGGTGGCCCTTGATCCGATACTAGCTCTAGTGGTAAGCCGAATCTTGCGAACGTACACCGTAATAACCGCTGTACCTTACCTACTGCTACTACTTACCTGTAACCTTAATAACCGCTGTAGCATTTGTTTTTGGCATTTCAAACACTTCTAGCCATTTCGTACTGGAGTCTATTAAAATGAGAAATTTTTTTCCGTTAAAAGGGCCTAAAAAATCTATATGGGGTCTGCTCCATGGCTGCAAATGGTACGGCCAAGGCTGCGGTGGGGCGCGCGGGGGTGCTTGTGACTCCACCGCGCGCGTCTCACATGCTCGGCATTCGGATTCGACGTCTGTATCTATATTAGGCCACCATACGGAACTTCGAGCTATGGACTTAGTTTTAACAATGCCCATGTGACCAGTATGTAATTGCATAAGTATTTTTTTTCTTAAAGTGCGCGGTATCACTAAGCGGTAACCCCACATAATACAGCCCCTATCTATGTATAGTTCATTACGTTTAATATAATATTGCAACACTTCTTTTGGGCAGGACGCGTGCCATCCGGACTGAACATAGGTTAAAATTCTACTTAATTCCGGATCGCTTGCTGTTGCCGTTCTGACGTCATCATTTGTGACCGGGAAAAAATTTTCTACGAAATTAATGTAATTCATTCCCTCCGACTTCGGAAGCCGTTTATGTACCGGTTGCGGCAAACGAGATAACGCATCTGCACAATTTTTGTGTGAACTTACATATTCTATGTCATAATTGTATCCCGACAATAATACTGCCCAACACTGTAATCTCGAAGCGGCCATAACTGGAATGCCCACTTTACTGCCGAAAATATACGTCAAGGGTTTGTGACCAGTCCTTAAAACGAATTTTCTACCATATAAGTACTGATGAAACTTTTTAATATCGAATATTATTGCTAAGGCCTCTCGATCTATCTGCGCATAGGCCCGCTCGGCCGCGCTGAGTGTTCGCGACGCATATGCGATCGGCCGCTCTCCCTCCTCAGTGATATGCGATATCACGGCGCCGACTCCGATTCCGCTGGCGTCTGCAGTCAGTACCACGGCTAAGTCTAACGTATAATAAGCAAGCACTTCGCTCGAACTTAATATTTTTTTTACTTCATTGAATGCCAATTGACACTCAGTACTCCACAGGAATGGAACCCCGGTTTTTAGCAAACGATATAACGGGGCCAGCAATGAACTAGCATTTCGTACGAATTTACCATAATACATTACTAGCCCGATGAAAGATCGCAGTTCTGAAATATTGGTGGGTGCAGGCGTGTTTACAATTGCCCGGACTTTTTCCGGACATGTGTGAACGCCCTCTTTACTAATGACGTGCCCTAAATAGTTAATAGATTCTGCGAAAAATACACATTTTTCTTTCTTAACGCGCAACCCGTAAGACTGCAATCGCTCGAACACTTTATATAAATTTTTTATGTGACTACGACTATCAGGACTCGTTATAATCACGTCATCTAAAAATACACCCACGTTCGGTAACCCTGTCAATAATTCTTCTAAGTGTTTTTGAAAAATCCCCGGACTCGACGACAAACCGTAAACTAGTCGATTGTACATGTATTATTCACGTATATATACGTGATTTATTCTTATATGTATTGATAACCGTATACTTTTTTGATTCGTCAAGCTCAAACTGAGCGTACGCCTGAGATAAATCAATCTTACTGAAACGTTCACCGCCATGTAAACGCGATAACAAATCATCTATGCGTGGCAAGGGGTAACGGTCGACTTCTAGCACTTTATTCAGTGTTAATTTATAATCAGCGCATATTCTAATATTACCATCCTTTTTGAGAACGGGTACAATGGGTGTGGCCCAGTCGGAGCGCTCCACCGGCGTGAGGACGCCGTCTCGCACCAACTGCTCGAGCGCTCGCTCCACCGGTTCCCGCAGCGCACACGCCAGAGGGCGCGCGCGCATGAACACTGGCCGCGCCCCCTGCCGCAGGTGGATGCTAACCCGCCCGCCGCTGAACCGTCCAAGCCCATCCGCAAATACTTCACTGAATCTATACATAAAATTACTTTCGTCAAAATCCTTATAATTAACATTGTTTACATCGTGATACTGAAACACTGGTAGTTAAATTTTAAGTTCGGCTATCCACTGTCGACCCAAAAGAACGGTTTTACCATCTCTGATTATGAACAAATTTAATTTTTTTTGTGTATTTTTATACCTCACTAGTGGCGTAGCCACCCCCACCGGACGAACTATTTCACCTGTGTAATATCTAAGTAAAACATTACATTTGCTGATAGGTAAATCACTAAAATTATGTTTGTAAAATTTGTAACTTATACAAGATACGGCGCTACCCGTGTCACACTCCATGTCAATATCCTTTCCGTGAACGTTGACTGAAATACAATCGGTTAAGTAGTTTTGGATTCGGTCACCGCCGGCACCAATGAAATATAATATTTGTAATAATTTAAACTATAAAAATATTATAATTCATTTATTAATAAATAATAATAATTTCTTTTTTTTTCTTTGCATGTAAGGAAAATATTTTTTGAGAGTTCTTATTAACTAACGAGGGTATAACACCCATTTTTAAAAAGTGTATTAAATGAATCCTAAAGTGATAATGAATATATACTTTTTATATAATTTTTTTAAACCGAATAGTGCCGTAAAAATCTTCCTCACAAGTACCAACCAGTGTGCCTTTTTCTATAATCTGCTCCTGGTCACAAAGGTTCAGCATACGTACTCCTGAGATGTCAGTGGTTCTGACCAAGGTTCGAGTTACTTTCTATGGAAGGTCATTGTTTACCCTTTCCACAAGTACACAACGGTGAGCTTGCCCAGCGTTTCGAGGAAGACTAACCGGCACAATCGTTTCCGATATCGGCGGAAGAACAATCTTCTTAATGCTGTACACGTACCCTGGTAACGCATCTTCCATAAAAAGTTCCTCCTGTCCACATTTCAAAACACCTTGCTTAACGTCGATCTCATAACAATTATACATAACATAAACACTCACGCCTGTCACCCAGAGGGGTAGGCAGAGACTACAGACTTCCATTTAGCACGATCCTGACATACCTTTCTCGCCTCTTCCACATTCATATACCTACGCATACATGCTCGTCGGTTAAGGGTACTCCTAATTTGGCCCATTTTTAGTATATCGCCAATTTGGTCGACAAACTTCCGCCTAGGACGTCCCTTTCCGACTCTTCCATTCACTTCTGCAACATATATTTGCTTTGTCAGTCTTTCCGCATTCATTCTTTCTACATGACCAAACCACCGAAGCATTCCTTTCTTAATCCTGGTCACCGCATCATCTTGCAAACCACACTCTTCTTTTATCACACAGTTTCTCACCCTGTCACTCAGATTCAGCCCTAACATACTCCTTAGCGACCGCATTTCTACCGCATTTATTCTACTCTCGTGCTTCTTCTGCCACACCCAACTTTCACTACCATACGTTAAAGTAGGGACTAATACAGCACTGTGAATTGCCATACGTGCCTTTTTTGACACATTCTGACTTTTCACAATAGAGTGTAGAGCCCCATTTACTTTATTTCCTGCATTCACTCGTCGTTCAATGTCCTTATCATATCTCGCATCCCTGCTGAATACACATCCCAAATATACGAACTCATCCACTTGCTCAATTAACTCTCCTTCTATTCTTATTTCACATACCGTTTTGCTTTCATCTCTTTCAAAAACCATCACTTTCGTCTTACTCGCGTTCACTTTCATTCCCCTTTCTTTTAATGACCTGTTCATTAATGTAACCATCATTTGCAACTCGGCCGCCGACGACGCAAGTATGACTTGATCATCGGCGTACAAAAGGCATTTGATGGTTAACTCACCCATTCTTACCCCGCATTCTTCAACTTTCAAATTTTCCAAACAGCTGTCCATAAATAGGTTGAACAGCCACGGGGAAGCTACACAGCCCTGTCTGACACCTTTATGGATGCCAAACCAGTCCGAGTAGACCCCGTTGATTCTAACACAAGCACTCGAGTCCCTATACAGAGACTTTAATGCCTGTATCAAACCAGCGCTCAACCTAAATGCGTTCAGCGTTTGCCATAACACATCCCTGTCCACTCTGTCATAAGCCTTTTCCAAGTCCATGAACGCACAAAAAACTCTTTGGTTTTTCGCCAAAAACTTCTCCGCGATCATGCGCATGGAAAAGACTTGATCTGTACACCCCATTCGCTTTCTAAATCCCGCTTGCACATCCCAAATTTTTTCATCAGTTTCTTTCATAACTCTTTCAATTAGTACCTTAGCATACAGTTTTCCCACAATGCTAAGAAGGCTGATACCACGGTAGTTTTTACAGTCCTGCTGTGACCCTTTTCCCTTATATATTGGGACTATCACGGCTTTGCACCAGTCTCCCGGTACCCGCTTTAGTTCCCAACATAAATTAAACAAGGTGTACAGCAGGCCTGCCACCACGTCCTCTCCAGCCCTTAGCATTTCGAGTGAAACTCTATCATATCCGGCTGCCTTACCTACTTTCATGCTTTTCATTGCTTTCATTATTTCATCCATACTTATCTCCTTATCCCTTTCATCTTCTTTCGGAATTTCTATTTCATTTAGTTCACACTTCTCCTCACTCATAAATTCGCTTTCAAAATATTCCTTCCATCTCTTTAGACTCAACACTTCATCATTCAGGATACAGCCATTCTCGTCTCGTATCGCATTCAATCTAGGCTGTTTTGAAAGTCCCCTGGTATTTCTTACGAGTTTCCAGAACATTTTAATATTTGCCTGGAAGTTATCCGATATTCTTCTATCATTCCTATCCGTTCTTTCTTGCTTTTTCCTTTCAACTAATTCTTTTACTCTCTTATTTAAACGTTTAAACTCTGCCTTTTTCCTTTCATTCTCATCATTCTTACCGCCAGAGTTACCAGCTTTGGTCGCTAGTAAATCTAGCCATGCCCTCTTCTTTGCTTCAACTTCCATACGTACCTCGTCATCCCACCATAACGTATTGTCTTTCCTTTCATTCATTCTCTTACTAACACCACATACTTCGGTAGCTGCATCCACTAAACCTTTCTTAACATTATGCCACACATTCTCCAAGTCTAACTCATTCACACACAACTCATCCAAATTACTTATATTTTCTCTCAGTCTGCATTTGTACTTGTCTTTCACATCTTCATCTTGTAACCTCTCAATTCTTATACGCTCATAACAATTATTCCTCATAAAGTCTAGGCCCAGGATGCAGTCGTCCATTATATCAGCTACGATGACATTATGCAGGTAGATCACGTTGCCTAGCTTCAACTCCATCTCCTTCTCTCCATGGACGGGTATACGCTGACTGGTGCCTGTTACCAAATTAATGCGTTCTCGGTTGTATGCGGAGTCCGCAAGGAACTGACTTAAAAGTTGGGAACTAACAACCGTACGAGAGGCTCCAGTGTCTATGGTCAGATTACACGGAATTCCGTTGACCTCGCCGTTGATGATTAGACTGTTCCCATCATGGGTTTGTGAGATCGAGATCCTTGGGGCGCTTTTTACATCAACCAGCACCCGCCCCGCAGTTCTGGCTTCTACTCGTTTCCCTGCTGCTGCTGGGCGGTGCTGTTGCCCGCACTACCTTCCTGAGATCATTCACCTTCCCTTTCTAGGTTTCGCTTAGGGCAACTGGATCGAAGATGGCCCCTTTCCCCACAACCATAGCACCTAGGTCTGTACCCTTCAATACGATCGCGAACTGTAGCTGCTGCAACCTCCCTGACGCGATGGGAACGATGATCCTGCCGCACGGCTTCCACCTCCAGTGCATGGGCCAAGGTATCCTTAAGCGTTTCGTGGTGCCCGAGCCTCACAGCAGCTCTGACTTCAAGGTCGCGGATGCCGTCGATGAATGTCTGCACCAGGTCCCCTTCAGTGAGCGCAGGTACATACCGGTATGGTTTTCGCACCAGCTTCGCCACCTCTAGAGCCCACTGCTGCAGGTTTTCATTGATGCGCTGCACGCGATCTTTAAGCTGCCCACGAAAGACGTGTTCCAGGTGAGTGTCGCCATATCTCGCCTCCAATGCCTCAAGGAGCTGCTCATAAGTCACTTCCTCACCGAAAGTTTCCAGACCACTTAAGGCCTGGTCGCGCAGGCCTTGTGTGAGAGCAGTCGTGGCCTGACTTTTATTCCAGCCGTTCGCCTTCATAACGGCTTCAAACTGGATTTTGTAGGCTGATCAGGAAGAAGTCCCGTCGAACGGTGGCACTTCGAACCCGCGTAGCGAAGGTGTTGTAGCTACTACGGGAGCTGTAATTCCATCCCCCAGTTTGAGGTCGTCCAGCGTTTTCTTCACGTCAGCCATCACGTTGTTAACCCGATTGTTCACTTGGTCGATTCGGGTTTCAGCTTTCTCGATTCGGGTTTCAGCTTTCGCGATTTGGGTTTCAGCTTCCGAAAGGCGGTTGTCATGCTGAGCAACCCTATCCTTCACCTCCTTTATCTCCTTCCCGAAGGTCACGTGAAGGTCCTTCATGAGGAGCATCTGCTCTTCCAACAAACGGGCCTGTGCCTCTTGTCCGCCCCGCAGCTGCTCTTCCAACTGACGGACCTCTTCCTCCTGTCGGCGAGCCTGTTCCTCCTGCAGCTCTTTCAACCAACGGCCTTGTTCCTCCTGTCCGCCTAGCAGCTGCTCTTCCAATCGGCGTGCCTGTTTCGCCTGCTGGTGGGCCTGTTCCTCCTGTCGGCAGGCCTGTTCCTGCAGCATCATCATGAGTGCACCTAAGTCAGGTGCTGCAGTTGTAGGAGCTGCAGACGGGCCAGTCTCCGTGGCTGGCCGTTGGCCCCCCGACGTCTGCGGCGTTGCACCACGAAATCTTCTCTGGTCCGTCTCCTGCTGGCGTTGAGTTCGGGTACGGACATCCTCCGTTTCCTCCTTAGGTAAAATCAGCATGATTTTATCCCACTTCTGACACCAATTGTTACGAGCTTGAGGTTCGTGACAATAAAAACTGCCGATTGAATTACCAAAATTTACACTTTAATTTTCATTACACCAATTAAAACTTAAAACACTAATAATTAACCCCACTGATTCACTTTATTTCGCTCTGAAACTTCACTTGTCTCGCCAAATTCAATACTGCCCCGATCGCGTATTGCAGCGCCTTTAAATAGGCCTTTTCACCGAAACATCCAGAATATTCAAGTAAATACGCGTGCCAATCGACCAGGCGCCGAAAGTTCGAGAAAGCTTAGTTCTTCAATTCGATACTAGATGGCGTTGTCGGTTGAAAGATTAGTCATGTCGTTTTCTTGGAAGCTCTCCTCGCTCTATTACCCGACACGAGATGGCGCTATTGCCAGACGTCAACTAAGGCGCGTAACAATATTGACGTCGCTTGTCGCATGTTTGTAAATAGCAAAAAAAAAGTGAAACAGAAAATGGTAAGTAGGTAAATTACCATTCGTTTCAGATTTTTATTTTAGTGATTTCGATCTTTCCTTCATACTTTTACGGGCTTAGGACCGTCTAATATGCTGTAGTTGAGTAAAATTACATGTTAAATTTTATCTCTCATTAGAATGAATTGATATACAGTTCTAATAATATTTTTTATGCCTACCTTATACTACAACATCTTAGCGTATTTAAAAGATCGAAATCAGCTTATTTACAAGCTACAATGATTGATATTTACAAAATTATACTACATTATTTTTATTTACAAATAAAATTTCCTTTTTTAGCGATGCGTAATTGTTTTTTAATATTTATAAATTATTTCAAAAATCAAAAGATTTTTTTAATTCTTGGTAACATGTAAAATAATGGTAAATATAAATAAGAGGCTTATTAATTGTTTCCTAAAATTGTAGCATATTAAAATATTTCTTCGGAAGATATTTTAGTTTTTGTTTTAAAGAACAACCCGGGGACAGTGAACACATACTAGAAAGATTACTAGGAGATCAAAAATATTATACAAATCTATATAATATTTAATATAGATAACTGTTCTACTCGAGCAAACAGGGCCTCGGGCGGCAACCACAAGTCATAAATATATTGACGTTACACATGGACAAGCCTGTATATTCCAAGACCTTTGCCTATCTTTTTGGTTGGCTGAAAAAATTCGATTGAACTGAAAGTTGTTTTCATAGATTACTGAGTTATTGACTATGTACTAGAGAGTTGTTTTGTATTTCTAATTTGTATATTTAAAGATATTTTAATGTTGATCTGAAAGGTTTATAAATAAAATTTAACATAATGAATCCTCAAACGAAGTCAACTGCCTTATCTGCGGATCTAAATAATTTCATATATGGAGTTTCTAGAAGAAATTTCCAAAATGCACCGGAGTTAACCAAGATAGGCATTTCGCTTTTAAAACACTTTCCTGCTGCTAGAGACGCTGTTTTGGAATATTTTGCAATGGTGTTTCATGATGCAGTCAATGTGTCAATTAATCAAGTGGATTACGAGGCGAGTTTTATTGTTGATTTATATATGATGCTAACTTTTTAGTTTGTAGGCATAGGTTGATATTCTGCAAACACGGGAGTCTAACCGCTCAGATGCCCACTATGCAATTTGATTATGTCATTAAAGTGCCCACAGCGCGAGTTGTGACTACGCGTCAATTGTCACTAATTGCATAGATAAAATAAGGAGGGTCCTGCTTGGGGTTACACAAAAACATATTACCTATGTGTTAAGTTTTTTTAATAACTGAGCAAGTATTTGTATTTTGTGTTGTTGAATGAATGAGTCATTGAACCTGGGTATTATAATTTAATTTATTAACACCTTGTTTTTAAATAAAGACCCCTAAAGTTGGAAATAGTGAATTTTGAGCGCAACTTTTGCAAAGCTGTTATAAATCAAATCAATGTAGGGATTTTTAATTCAAAAAACCTTATTGAGAACATACAAAGTAAAAAAAATAATTTAAAAGATACCTATCGTAGTACAAAAACATGCTATTACAACAGTTTAAACTTACCAAACATTTAGGCGGCGCGCAGCGTAAATATGGTTAAACTTAAGATCTGTTTATAGCATTAATAAAAACTCAAATATTCACAAATAATTGAAGTTGAAATTTCGTTTGGCAGGAATTTGGGGGAGTAAGGTGTTTTATTTGGTAAAGGTTTGATCCTCGATTATAATATTACCACTCACAGTAAAAGGTAGTGCACCATTTTTGTAAAAAATCAAAAAGAAAATCCCATAGAACTAACCTTAAACTGATAACTCAAAATGCATTAAGGGTGTGGGAGGTGGGGGAGTTGTAGAGCAGACATACTAAGTTTTTTTTATAAATTTTTAAAAATCTAATTTTGAGGTTATATTTTTGTCTATAAACCTGATTTATTGGGGGAGAGAGTAAGGGGAGGAAAGCACCACATAGCGTAGTCTAGGGAAGCCCAGTCGACGGAGTGATCGGGCTTCCCTCGACTCCTACTTCTGAATGGTTTACAAAAAAATAACCAAGAAGGTAATGGAGGGGTCTATTCGCTTGCTTCGCTCGCTCACTCAAACCCGCCATCCCCTTCTAACCTAACCTGTCCGAGTCGGGGTGCCCTAAGTCCCAAGCTTGCTCGCAAGACCGAGCGAAGCAAGCTCGTTGTGCAAACTCAGTGCAAGCTCAAGGTGCAAACTCAACAAAACGCCAAAACTATTTGATATGACGGGCGGGGGCTGCTCTCCCTCCGTGCCTACAGCTTTACAAAAACACTAGGCGTAGGGCAGAGAAGCAGGCAAGCAAGGCAGATTCGGGGCATGCCGATATCGATACTTTTAGTACAGATTCGATCAGATTAGATATCTATAACATCAGTTTGCCTTTGCTACCACCATAGCCACAAAATTCTGTATGCTATCCAGCTTCCACAGTAATATCGTAAATTTTTTTCTCAGAAGGGCTGAGGCTCAGAGCTGTAGTCAGTTAATAATAAAAATTTTCCATACTTTACGCATTTTAGGTTATAATAGTTTTTATTTATTTTTTCGATAACTGTGCATCACCTTTTATTGTGAGTGGTATTATTATAATCGGGGACCAAACTTCTACCAAATAAAACAACTTACAACCCCAAATTCCTGCCAAACGATTCTAAATCCAACCCATAATTGATACTAATACAAAAGTTATTTCATCCTTAACAGATCTGTTAAAAATTGTAGCAGTATCTGTTATCAATATTGAAAAACATTAGGTAAAGACAATCAAATGCCGTTATTCCGAATTTTTTATACCACATACCTATGTTAATAATTGGCAGTGATTCTAAACTCATTAGTATTAATTCCCTTTCAAAAAAGGTATCACATGTATAGTTTGTGAGAATTTTATCGAACAAATATGTTCAAACAAAAAATTCCGTAAAGTAAGAAGCGATAAGGTCGGTTACACACTAGGTACAAATTCCGACGTGTTTACTGGCTTTAGATGGGTGATTTAAAGCTTAAAGGTGTAAAATATAATACTTAAAAGGTAAAAAGTACAATACTATGAATAAAACCTGTATTCATTGAAATATAGCTCTTTTTTTAACACTGTACCCAAATGTGCGTTTGTAAACCACTGGTACACAGTTGAAAAATATTGTTAACCAGGAGTTAACAGGTCAGTTTAGGGAGGATATGTGTTGTAAACCAGTTAACAGGGTCATGTCAGCGCCTAATAGACACTAGGCATGAGACCGATATATCAAAATATAACTACTAACATTATGTTACCAAAACACCATATCGTATCGATAAACTTAAGTACATAACTGTTATCTTATGTCCAACCAAACCCAACTACCTAACTAACATACGAAAAGGAAACGTAAACTGTGGAGCGATATGCCAAAATGGAGAAAGGCCCACTAACTAACCGTGTTTTGTGTTGATATTCATCGCTTCCCGTTCTTGCAATGATAGTATAAATAAGTGTAGAATACGGAAGCGAATATGGATATTGTTGCGATGTTTTGGTAGTTCACACACAATGCAATGCACATCGTGAAATATAATATATACTTAATGCAGTAAGGTTAAATTTTAAATGGTTAAAATTGCCTAAATTTTAAGTTTGTGTAGTTGTGAGTTATCAAACTGTAAACCATCTTTAGGTCATTAGACACAAGGCTTAGATCGGTATGACCATATTATATTTTGTCAATGTTCTGGATGGAAAGTTTTGAATTTTTTTCAAAATGCAACAATTACGCAGTTGATCATGATAGCCCATGCTATTAGATATTTTCTGTAAAATATTAATTTTTGACATTGAGTTCGCGCATTTATTTGCAGTATTTTTATGTATTTTGTACATTAGTTTTAATTCAGACATTTATTTGTACAACGACAATAATATAGTATAGTGTAGTTTAAGTTGATTTAGACTCTCTAAATAATTTTTGTAAAAAGACTTTCAAAATGTTGCATAAGGCTGGTGAAACATGGTCTCACTTTGTAAATATAATAAACATTGTGCTATTAATCTACTACTGGGAACTTAAGTTCTAACTCAAGAAAGTTTTCTGCTAATCCTGGACATGAAGAATAATCGCCAACTTAAATAATCATTAATAAATAAACTACCTTTAATCGTCTAAGTAATTCATATAATAAATGTTTGCACTGCTTTTACAGTTTGTAGTTAAACCATTGCCACTTATATCAGTATCTGAAAACGGTTTTCAATAACAGGTTGCAGGAAAAAACTGAAAACGACCATGCTTAATAGAAACTATAGTTTTGAAATACCTGACAACTACATTTTTTAATATGTATCATGATCTGGAATTGTATCACTTCCTATTTCAATCATACTATATCATCAATTTATATATAGCATTTTAGCATATCATAATACCAGTAACTTCTTGTCTGATAAACATTTGTCAAATAGGTATACGAACTTTGGTAAGGTTTAAAATGAAATCACCAGAATTAAGGGGTAGTGGGGAGGGCGGTATGGGAGTTGCTTATATATTTTTTATAAATTTTTAAAAATCTCATTTTGAGGTTATGTTTTCGTAATGATTTTGGGGGGAGAGAGTTGGCGGAGGGAAGCCCCACGCCGCTCAACATAGAGCAGTCGAGGGAAGCCCGGATGACAGAGCCCATTTCACGGGGTTCCTACTTCTGAGTGGTTTATAAAAAAATAACCACGAAGAGGATGGCGTGGTCAATTCGCTTGCTCAAACCCGCCATCCCCTTCTAACCTAACCTGTCTGAGTCGGGGTGCCCTAAGTCCCGAACTCGCTTCGCTCGCTCTTACACTCAATAAAATGCCAAATTATTAACTTTTAAAATTACTTTAAATTATAAACATAATTTATAGCTACAACCATATTATGTAAAAAAGGATCCAGAGGGGTAGCGAAGTCATCGAAAAACAGGTGGAGGCAGATAAAAATGTTAGGGATCTTCAGATAGACTCCCTTGACTGCCCCACAGTGACAGAATCCTCAAATTCAGGCGACTTAATTTCAAACCCAACCCAGAGCAATTATTGTGGCAATTATTGCCATATCTCAGATCTCTAACTAATATCAAATACTATACTTGATATTAAATTGTCATTCTACATTTCTGTTTTCACTCCCATAACATTTCAGAAATAGAGGTGCCTGAGAACCAGTGCTACATTGAATTGTAATTCTTTGTCCGTAAAAGCTGAGATACCTCAAATGGCATACATAAATTTAGCTTTTAAGCTTTTTAGTCAAGGAAAGGTTTTTTCTTTAATGTAGCAATAAAGTGATAGAATTTAATTTATTCAATAATATAGTTAACTATGATTTATTACTCATATCATATTGCTGTTGCAGGCTGATGATGAGGATGTTAGTCTATACCTTCTGTGTACTAAATATCGGGAATTTGTCAATAAAACAAAAAATACAAATTATTCATCTAAATTTATTTTATCGCCTTCAAAGTAGGCCCCATCGCTTGCAATACAACATATCCAACGCTTCACCCAGTCTTCCATACATTTTTCATAGGCTATTTGCGGTATGGCCTTTAGCTCATTCAGCGAATTTTTTGTTATGGCTTCTATCGACTCAAAACGTTTTCATCGAAGTGGTAATTTTAACTTGGGAAATAAAAAAAGTCAGACGGAGCCATATCAGGTGAATACGGTGCTTGGTCGAGAACTTTTGTTGAATTTTTCGCTAAAAACTCTTTCACTATAATGGCTGTGTGTGATGGTGCATTATCATGGTGCAGCATCCATGAGTTGTGTTGCCACAAATCTGGACGTTTTCGGTGGATACTCTCACGCAAACGCTTCATGAAGCCTAAATTATATTCTTTATTCACTGTTTCTCCCTTTGGAAGAAATTCGAAGTGAACCACACCACGGTAGTCAAAAAAAAATGTCAGCATCACCTTGATTTTGGAGCGACTTTGCCGCGGTTTTTTGGGTTTCGGCTCGTTTTCGAGACGCCATTCTGAAGACTGTTGGCTTGTTTGCATGTCGTACTCATAAACCCGTGTCTCGTCGCCAGTTATTATACGTAATATAGAGGTCGGATCCGTAGAAGCTCGGGAAACCATGTCTTCAGCGACATGCTTTCGCTGCGCTCTTTGAACAAAATTGAGCTCTTTTGGAATTAGTCGAGCGGCGACGCGTTTCATGCCTAAAATGTCAATGAGAATGTTGTGGACGGACTTAAAAGATATGTTCACCTCACTAGCCAACTCTCTCAGACTCATACGTCGATTTTCGAGCACTAGCTTCTTGATTTGGTCTATGTTTTCTTTGGTCGTAGCGGTTGAAGGTCTACCAGAACGAGGCAAGTCTACTACTACTTCTCGGCCTTCTTTAAAAGCCTTATGCCATTCATAAGCCCTTGTTTTCGATATACACGATTCGCCGTAGGTATTTCGCAACATTTTTAATGATTCACCACATGAAATATCATTCGAAACACAAAATTTAAGGCACACTCTTTGTTCAACAATATTTTCCATTATAAAAATCGCAGAGAACTCAAAACTATGACCAACAAAAAGTGTAGTTTAAAACAAATTAAATGACAGATCCCGCTCAAACTTTGCGCGCTAAATCAGTACAGTGCTACCAACATGCAGTAAAAAAATTAGAACGACCTCTTACGCGGGTCTTTTAGTAGTACATATAATAAATCTGTGGAAAAGTTGTGTCTGTAATTCGAGTTTTTTCTGAGAAAAATAAAGGGATTAAACAAAGGGCACTGAAGCCAAATTAGTGGTCTGTGTATTAAAGATTCACGCAAAAACTACTGAACAGATTTCCATGAAATTTTATATATAGGTAGTTAGTGATCCGGGGCTACACACACGCTACTTTTTATCCGATTACGGAACTTCAAAAAAGGAGGGTTAGGTATTTTCCTTCCTTTAGATGTTAATTTCTATTTTGAAGAATTTCTAAAGAAAGTGTATTAATTGACTTTCAATAAGTACTTACTCTTGTAATCTATATTGAATTTATATTAATGAAAGTTATTCTATTTTATTCTTTTCTATTAACACTGCTAGATTCCTCACTACTATTGTTTCTTCTAATTAGGTCCTATTAATGCTGTAGATGTAGAAATAAACAGAGCAATCAGGCAAGACTACGAAAGACATAGAAGAATAATCATAGAGAGAAATATGGCAACATATAAAAGTTCAAAGAGAGCCCTTTAAGAGCTGTCAACGCATAAAACTTGGATACAAGGTCTACAAGATGGAAAAGACTACAATATGGATACTAAATAGAAATTTAACACATTTACGATTTGCTGATGACATAGCTCTATTTGGTGAATCTGCGACTGAATTAGATATCATGCTTCAGAGCCTGAACATCCAAAGCCAAAAAGCAGGACTTCAAATGAATACATCTAAAACAAAAATAATTACAAACAGCTCCAAAAAAAAAAAAACAATCAAAATAGAAGGAAAATCCATTGAATATGTTGATGATTATGTATATTTACGCAAGTTGATATCTTTCGAACTAAACAACACTGAAAAAGAAATAGACAGAAGAATAAATATAGCGTGGAAAAAATATTGGGCTCAAAAAGAAATTTTCAAAGAAAATTACAGCCTAAGAATGAAAACGGTCATAATGGACTCGTGTATCCTCCCAAGTCTAACATATGCAAGCCAAACATGGGTGTACACTGAAAGAGTGAAAAACAAAATTTTGTCTTGCCAACATGCTATGGGGAGGAGCATCCTTAAACTAACGAGAATACAAAAAACAAGAAACATAGATATTCGAAAGAAAACGAAATTAGCGGATGCACTTCAGCATAGTCAAATACAAAAAAGTAAATGGGCAGGACATATAGCTAGATACCAGGACAAAAGATGGACCTACCAAACAACAAAATGGAAGGGCCCATTTGGCAAGAGAAGTGTAGGTCGGCAAAGGAAAAGATGGGTGGATGACATTATTAACATAGCAGGAGAAGAATGGATGCAAATTGCCAAAAACCGTGAAGAATGGTTCAAATTGGAGGAGGATTTTACCCAAGAGGGACTACATAAAACAAGAAGAACTTTCTAATAGTTCTATGTATTTATTTATAATTTTGATAACTCTGTAAATGTGTAGAGAAATAAAGCTTGTGGTATTAGTAGTGTATTCTAATCTGGTTGGGCTGAATAAATATATAAAAGGAAATGATAAATATACATAAATATATATTTCATATAGCAGCACAAATAAATAAGTAATACATAAATAGTATATAAAAATAAAGCTTTATTATTATGATTATTATTATTATAATGCTGTAGATAAATCGAATAGGGTTCAATTTTCTTATGAAATAATGAGAACTCATTTATTAATTATTATTAACCTCCATTCCATTCGCTTGACACCAAATCACTTGAGCATCAAAATATTTTTGTAGATTAGTTAGTTTAGTAACAGTTGCACTGTGTGTATATCAATAACTTTCCACAAATTTAGGTCTGGGAACAGCCAAGGGGAGGTATATATTATCTTAAAGCTATTTACTTGTGATTTTAAAATCTATTACAAAGACAAAAATGTAATTTCATTGGATTAGGATTTACACAAGCATTTTAGATAAATGAATAATCACAGAACTTGATAATTGTTCTGTGAGTTTTCTTAAGGACTAAGTTTTGAACACATTATAATTTATATTAGGGCTGGAGTGCTATTTTAAAATTGTGTTTTTAAGTCTAATATAATGTAGCTATGTGTAATAATTATAATTTTGAAATATGTTTATAGGTTGATTCAAGTGTCAATGGATCTTTAGAGAGTGTAAGCATGATTGGACCAGAACTATGCAATCTTGGGGAAGCATGGGCTCCCTTTATTGCGCCATGGTGTATCAATCTGATTATGAATATAGCAACTGATAAGGCTAACCTACCAAGTAAGATTATTTATTAATATTTTGTGTAATCTAATCCGCCTTGGAACAGATAATTTAACAATATACAACATGTAACTCATAACATGTAGCAACAGTTTGAGAAAATAGTTTGTTCAGAATTGTTTACTGAATCGATTCCTATCATTTTAATATAGGTAATTTCTTATCCCAAAAATAATTAAAGCTACGTAATTTACAGTCACACTAAATCTGTATAGTCAAAACAAACTGAAATGGACCGTAAACACCGTAAAAACTGTAAATTGTGTTAACTCCCAAAACCATAAAAAGTATGAAAATCTTTCGAAGATAAGGCATAATATACGATTATTCAAACCTAACACTCCATCGATTATTAACCTAAAATTTTATGAACTTACTTTACGACCTTTGGTTACACGCATTCAGCGTAGTAGTTGCTGTAAAATAATCAAAATAAGTAAAAAACATTATGTCACATCGGTCTTCCTATCGGGTTGAAACGGTTGACAAATTGGAGAATAAACTATAATAACAATTCGCCAATCCACATTATTGTCGATAGTGGATCTGCACAAGCACATAACTAGCTCGTCGCAAGATACAGCGGCCGTACTACGCCATATACAACATGTAACATAATTAACGCACTTTGAGAAAGTAGTTTGTTCAGATTCGTTTACTGAATCGATTCCTATCATTTTTAATATAGGTAATTTTTTATCCCAAAAATAATTAAAACTACGTAAATTACAGTCACACTAAATCTGTACAGTCAAAAAAAAAACTGAAACGGACCGTAACTTAAGGCAATAAGACTTAAGAGTGCAGTTTTATTTGTATTGTTACTAATTCTGTCTTTCAATAAAAATAAAGAAAAATGAACTTTATTTCAAGCATGTTAAAGTCTATGCGTTCGTGGATTTGTACTGTGACCACAACATTCTTCCGTAATTATTAGTTAGTATAACTAATTTGATAAATAATCAGTGCATAAAAATGCTTAACTAAAAATTCACTGTATGTATTATGTTATTATAATTACGTTACATATTGTATATAAATAACATAATTTGAATAATTTTTTTCCGTAAGATTATGTATAGTAATATAAACAACTGCTCTAGGGTACAATCATAGGATGAATACATAGAATTTTATTTGAATGGTGATGACAAAATGGGGCAATACTATAAAATGTTTTGCTTAAGGACAAAGATTGCGTCGCTATTTGGAATTCATTAGCTTGTGCTATCATCCTCACAGGATTACAAATTCTTGAAATCTTGGAACACAATTACTAATGAAATTAATAGCAAGCATCCACACTTAGATAAGTTATAAAAAACCTGATAGAAACCTAAATATTATAGACATGAGAATGAGGTGTTATATATGTTTAACAATGAAATTCCTGTTGGACATTCTCGAGATTATATTAATTTTGTTATATTATACAAATTAACTATACAAGCGTAAAAAATAATATAAAGAGATTGTTTAATTTGAATTTAATATAATTATAGGTTTAATTTTAAATCCATGGTTTAAAAAACATTTAGTTTATGTCTAAATATATAATATATTAATAGTATGTATATATAATTTGTTCTACTGTACTTGTATGAAATACGAATAACAATTAGATTAAATTCTGTTAATATAGCTTATCAGAGGTACAGGAAATCATCTTTCTGAATATGCACATTATAGTTTAAAAGTTTTAAGAGTTAAAACTACGTATTTATAAGAAAGTTAATATTCCATTGTTTATGATTAAATAAAACGATGTGTCAAACCTCTCAAAGCTTTTATAAATGACACGTTAATATAATAAATCTTTTTATTTTCAGATGCTACATTACAATCAATTGATCCTGTCAGAGTACTCTTAGATATCACAACACAAAACTTAACTTTGTTGAATTCAGAGGAAAGAGCAAAATGTATTGATATGATGTTAGGTAATTTTTTTTAAAATTATACCTATAACAAAATACAATAGGGTTCCTGGCTCAAGAAAATGCATGTCTTTCTTATTTGAATAACCATATGTTTTTGTAGTTGGATCATTTCTGCACAACGGTCAGTATGGCGCTTGGGAGCTATTTTTCAATAAACAGACATTTCGTAAAAATTTGCCTCATAGGGCCATCTATTGGGGATTTATATATTTGTCATACTTGCCACGCTTGGCGGGTGGGTTGGCATTTGGCAACCGTGGTTTTTAATTATTTTGATTTTTTATTAAGTCCATGTCACACTTATGCCGGTAGTTGTTGGGAGCACTAAGCACGAAGTTGTTGACGAGTACGTTTACTTGGGACAAATAGTCCGGCTAGGTAAGTCCATTTTCGACCGAGAGGTCAATCGACGGATTCAACTCGGCTGGGCAGCGTTCGGGAAATTACAACGCATCTTCTCGTCAGGTATACCTCAAAACCTGAAAACTAAGTTGTACAACCAGTGCGTGTTGCCAGTGATGACATATGGAACTGAGACGTGGTCCTTCACTGCTGGCCGTATGAGGACGCTCAAAGTCGCTCAGCGAGCTATGGAGAGGGCTATGCTCGGAGTTTCTCTGCGTGATAAACTTAGAAATGAGAATATCCGCAGTAGAACCAGAGTGACCGACATAGCCCAACGGATTAGTAAGCTGAAGTGGCAATGGGCCGGCCATATAGCTCGAAGAACCGACGACCGTTGGGGGAAAAAAGGTTCTCGAGTGGCAGCCTCGTACCGGTAGACGAAGTGTAGGGCGACCCCCCACTAGATGGAGTGACGACCTGGTAAGACATGCAGGAGGTCGATGGATGCAGGTGGCTCAGGACCGTGCTTTGTGGCATACCTTGGGGGAGGCCTATGTTCAGCAGTGAACTTGTAAAGGGCTGTAATGATGATGATGATGATAATAATAATAATAATAATTGGGTTATTGGATTTACCAACGTCGCCAATTTGCTGTCACTAACACTACAGTAGAAAAAAAATGCAACAATATTTGCAGTGCCCACTTGAAAAAAATTGCACCCAAGCGCTCTATGTTTGAGCATTAACATGCAATATACAATATTTATTTTTTAATGTAAAATATTAAATAATCTAATTACTTATAAGTCGTACGGATAAAAAATGGGATTGTAAATGGCGGCTCATCGGGCCCGTACTGTCAACATGCACAGTACCAATAGCGAAAACCCGCTAATAAAGGTGTATAGTTATAACGTTATAATGGATTAACGCAGGGTGGATGAAATGGCGACAGGTCACAGCCACAACGTGCGATCCCCGAATGCCAATAAGGCTGAAGGGGAAAATTTACAAATCTCATGTATGGAAGTGAATGCTGGGCCGTCAAGAAGAAGGATGAAAATAGACTGCATGCGAATGAAATGAGAATGTTACGATGGATGTGTGGTGTGACAAGGATGGATAAGATAAGGAATGAGTATATAAGAGGAAGCCTGAAAGTAGCGCCAGTGGTAGAAAAGGTGAGAGGAAGCAGATTGGCATGGTTTGGGCATGTGATGCGGAGGGATGAAAGTCATGTCACAATACGAGTGTTGAATATGAATGTGGAGGGACACACGGGCAGAGGAAGGCCGAATAAAAGATGGATCGATTGTGTGAAGAGTGATATGAGAATGAAAGGAGTAAGTATGGAAATGACGGCTGATAGAGAGGAATGGAACAAGAAGGTTTACTGCGCCGACCCCAGATAATGGGAAATGGTTTAGTGAATGATGAGTTATAACGTTATATTATTCCTTTAATTGGATATTTTTTATTTATAATAAAATATTTGAACATAGTTTGTAGTCCCAAGCAGGTACATTAACTTTAAAAAAACATTTATAACTAGTGACCCTCTCTGGTTTCTCCTAGGCAGAATCTATTATTGTGGCGTTATTCAGGCTTAAGATAATTATTGAAGGCCATTTATTTTATCTTATCAATATTTCTGTTTTAATAAAATCTCTAAATTATTTGGATAAAATTTATTCTAGATCACTCCTGGAATTACTCTTAATTTGTTCGCAAAGTTTTATTACAATCGTTTCAGCCATTCGAATCAGCTCGGATAGACAATCGAAAATTTTGAAAATAATTACTTATGTGTCAATAACATGTAAATATTTCATACAAAAATATTTAGAAAAAAATCAACGATAATCATGAAGAAAACTCTCAAAACACGTCGTAGCTCACAAATTAGCAAAAATGGACAGATTTTTTTTGTAGCTTATGGCATTCGTTGATTCAATGATATGTTAGACTGAAGTTATAGAATTTACGAAAAACGCATACCGCAAAGTTTATTTTTTGCAGTCTTTACCGGCGGATGTGAGTAAAGAGTTGCAATGCGAGCAAGGAGGTGAATAGAGGCGACGCCTTTATCAATCCGATTCTTTCACCGCACGAGTACTCGTAGTAGTACGAGGGTGGATTGAAAAGTACTCGGCCTAACCAAGAAAATAAACACATACTAAATCAGTTATATTTTTATTTTTCTACATAATCACCATCAAGTTCAATACACTTTTGCCACCTCCCCTTCCAAGCATTTAGACCGTTGAAAAAAAATGATTCTTCCTTAGAGTCAAAATATGCGTCTACAGCTGCTTTGACCTCGTCGTTTGTCGAAAATCTTTGACCTCCCAAGTGCTTTTTTAGGTTAGGGAACAGAAAGAAGTCTGATGGTGCCAGATCAGGTGAATACGGCGGATGCGGTAACAGTTCAAAGCCACAGTTGTGAATTTCAGCCATTGACTGTACTGACGTGTGAACACGGGCGTTATCTTGATGAAACAGGACTTTTCTTCTGAGCATTCCTCGACGTTTTTCTTTTATTTCCTCTCGTAAACGACGTAGTAAGGTGCAGTAGTAATCAGAGTTTATAGTCTGACCCCTTTCAAGATAATCAATCATAATCACACCTTTCGAGTCCCAGAATACTGAAGCCATCACCTTATTTGCCGACAAAATCGACTTTAGGGGTGGTGAACCAGGTCTTCTCCACTGTTTTGATTGTTGTTTTGTTTCCGGTGTACAGTAATGAACCCATGTTTCGTCCATAGTAACAAAACGATTCAAAAAATCATCTGCATCGGCTTCAAATAACTCCAAACAGTCGCGTGAAATAGTCAATCGCGTCCTTTTTTGTTCAACTGAAAGCAGTGGCGGAACCCACCTCGCAGACACTTTGTGGAAACCCAACTCGTTGACAATGATGTTTTGAGTTCGTTCGTAAGAGATGCCTATAATTTCGGCTATCTCTCTAATTTTTAATCTGCGGTCTCCCATTATTAAATCAAGTACTTTTAATATTTTCGTCAGTAGTTGACGTCGAAGGCCTTCCGGAGCGGGGTTCATCTTTCACACTCTCTCTACCACGCTTAAATTCTGCTATCCATTTTTTGACGGATGAATATGACAGAGCACAATCGCCTAATGTACTGACCATGTCATCATGGATGGCTTTTGATGATAGCCCCTTCTTATGGAGGTACTTAATGACGGCACGCTGCTCGATTTGCTCCATTCGCGGAAATTATGTCCGATTACTTTGTTAATAAATTTATAAAATCACAACTAATTATCGCACACGTTTCGAACTTCACACAATGAACTAGTCTGAACTGAACTAAATAATGTGGGTAGATTTGATTTTTAGAATTGAATGGACCTGTATTAGGCCGAGTACTTTTCAATCCACCTAGGTATATGATAGAGGAATGAAAGGTTTTTTTTTTCACATTTACAATGTTACATCATGTACTTGACCTAACCATCCTTCAACCTCAGACCAGAAAATGAATGTGCCGGCTCGATCAGGGAAAGATCAGGATATTACAAAATACCAGCGTAAAATAGTAGCTTAATACTGCTGTGTTTCGTATGGTGAGTGTAGAGATCCGGAGACCCTTTTTTTACTATAAACGAGGCATTCCATCTTAGTCTTCAGGGGTGACAACGCATCTGCGTTTTGATTATTAATCGAGGATAAATGTAGATGTCTATGGGCCGCAGCAACCACTTACCATCAGGTGGACTGTGTGCTCATTTGCTACCCTTATTATATAAAAAAGTATTGTGTTCTATCCTTCTTTGTTGTCGTGAGAACTCACTCAATATTTAATTTTGAATTTGATATTTTTAGGTTGTAGAGCATGTTCATGGGCAGTTGGGTGGGTGGGCAGAGCAGAGCCTGCTTTAGTGGCTCCCAGAGCGTTAGCACTCGGACCTGATGCAGCCAGGGCTGTACTGGCGCATCTCGCAAACCATCCTCCAGCGTTGTTCCATGTAAGGGCTGCTCTCCTTGAACTGTTTCAGGTAAATGCATTGATATATTTATAGTGATAAAGTAAGGATTCCGGATGTTATAATGCTCCCTTCTTCGCTGCATGCATATTTTCCCAGCACGAAGAAAGCATGCAACATTCAATAAATATCTATTTCTAACACATGCATATAAATGAAAATTATTCACTTCAAAACAAAAATCTATTGAAATTAGAAATATTAAAATGCTAATACCAGGTAATCTACTTGCATAAGAAACGGCTAGTTCTTTGGTACCAATAATACATATATTTTTTTTGAAAACCATACGAAAGACAGCAGTATTAAGCTGCTACTTTACGCTGATATTCTGTGAGAGCGTAGTCCTTCCCCGGACAAGCTCACCCATTTGTGCTACAACCATAATATAGCTGCAGCGTGTCTCTACCACATATGAATGATTTTATTTCAATATCCAACTGTTTCTGAAAATTCCGATGTCCAAATCTTTATTGTCTTATCTAATAGTGTGATGAATTGTTATGAATATTTAGGTATGGGTCTGATGGCACGGAATTGTTGATTGTGTTTGGCCAATATTTTTTGTTTTAAACCTTTTACGCATATAACTACAACAAAGTAATAATAATAAATTTAATAAAATATATCTTATATTGGAACAATTTACATTTTAGGAAGCGATCAAAGTGGACAGTCAAGCTGATAAAAAACGTGAAGTCATACCATATCTTCTAAATTTGGCTTCGAAATCGGATATAGTTTTGAAAGCTCTTACACAGGATATTGAAAACACATGTAAGTATGCTCATCGAATTTTGATTCTACGAAATAGAAAATGTAGTATTCTGCTTTCTGATGATGTTAATACTGTAAGCCTTTTGGCTTTTACAGCTTCATCGGTCTCAGAGTCTGTAAAAAGTAAATTTAAATCATTCCGCATCGTTACTAGCATAACGATGACTCTTATGACAGTGTACAGTGCACGTGGATGAGTTATCTAGCGGCCGTGCGAACAGGAGGGCCCTGGCTCTAACGGCTAATACGTGTTGTTCGATGTGAAAATTTTGTAGTTCTGATATTATGTTTAGGATGTATCTTATATCATAATTTGATTTTTTTGCTCTGTGGCAATTCCGGTTACAAGTAGTTTCATAATTTTGTCAATTTAAATATTGTAATTGATAATTTCCATCTCAAATTTAGGTTATAGTTGATAATTGCGAACAAATTGTATTGTGCAATAAATAAAAGTGGTAAATATCTAAAAAATAAATTTTTGGGGGAGGGAGGGAATGTGTTTCTATTCACAGGAGGAAATGAATGGGTTAAAATACATTTAAAAATTGTACAAGCAAAATTATTGTAGTGTTTAAAAAGAAGTCCCGCTGGGTAGCTAGTTCTTCCCAGAACAGAGGTATTTTCCGAACGAGTGGTAAATAAAATAATGACTCAATAAGTAAATGTAATAATCTATATGGAATAAACATTATTTTATTCTATTCTACATGCAAAATTGAACGAAACCTGATGTTAGTATAAATATTTTGTTTTTTAACCACGTGGGAAGATTTTATTTCATACAAAACTATTTGAAATGAAAAACTGAATATAAACTGAAGATGGAAAATACGCAAATTTATACATTTTGTTGTTTTCAAAATTGTTATTTCAAATTTCTATTTTCAAAAAGAATGGTTCCTATGATTAATTCCTTGCCTTTCATTCTATTGCACGCCTCACAACGCGCGAGCATGTGTGAGTACTCTCATGCCCGCTGTGTGTCGATTTTGCAATACAAAATTATTATTATGTCTCAATTTAGAAATCAATAAATAAGCGCTGTTCTGAAAACTAGATATATTAAATTATAAAGGCAGCGTATTTTTTTATTCATTTGTTTAGTTATATTTATAAAAAATGTAGTTATAAAATTATTAGTACGACTGTCAGTCTGTCCACGTGTTTGTATTCACGTTTTTGAAAAATTTACGCAACGAAATGAAATAAATCTTTCTGAATAAGTTTCCATTTATCCTCAGCATGATCCCTATTGCTGGTTGTTATCACACTCATATACGTTTAAAAGATATATTTTTTCAAATTAATTTTGATGAAAAAAAAAATAAAAACGCTCATAAGGTGTGCACTTTTGGATTTCTAAACAATTTTCTATTTATCATTACATTTTATTAACATTCAGTACATTTGTTCTTTTCTATCTACTGTATAATCTTTCATATAATCTTTTATCTCAGTATGCCTTATTAATTCATTTATATTTGCCATAGAGTGCGTCATAAAGAGGGGATTTTCCATAGTTACCACGTTTAACAGGCGTATTGGTAGCTGCGGTTTTTTTTTTAGTTGTTATTCCAAAGACGCTGGTGCGCATCTCCTGGTTTTACTGTGTCGCCTCTTAGAACACCCACAGGACGACAGTGGCAACCGTGTAGTGGTATTTTCTTACAAGAGTTATAATTGCCACCACGAGTCGTGAGCACACTTTTTATTGGTTGATATGACGTCGACCACAATGACGCTCAACATGATTGGTTCGTCAGCCGATTCTCGTCGTATATTGGGTTCGCACGTATCATTCGGCTACCGCGTACACTTCAGAGCAATTTTAGTGACAACTTTTTAATTACTTTATTTTTGTTAATTGTAGTTTTACCTCGTTGTTTTGTAATTGTTTTGTGTATTTCTTTTTTTTAACTGTTTTTGATATTTCTTGTTGTTATTTTTTTTTGTTAAAATTTGAGCATTCAGATTTTGGGCTGAATATGCAGAGAAGAAAGAATTCGGTGTTAAATAGACAATCCCGACAAATGGTCTATTCAGTGTTTTGTTACATGAAATAATTATGTATTGCGAAAGACATGATAGACATTTATAAACACACTGCTAAGGCGACTAATGTCTACGTAGCTACTGTACGTCGTATAGTTAAAGGAGTTAAAGACTCAGAATTTCGAAAAAAAGTCAGCGAAAATATTCAATTATGAATTGAAATAACAACAATACCTAATAATTTTGGCCGACAGTGTACCTACGCTGGCTCAACCCCCACCATAGTTCATCTGTGCTCACCTTTCGTGCCGGCAACTGTACTTTTTTCTATAAGATAAGGTAAATGTCATAGTTACTACTAGTTAGCTCAAACTTTGTCGTGTAACGTGAGAGAATCCAATAAATACTTACTTTAAAATTATTATTGTTCTAGGACATCTGAAGTTCGCTAATGCGCATTGGGCCAGCGCGGCGGACTCGTCCTGCCCTTTAAGCTCTTTCAAAAATGAGATGGGGTTTTAACTTTCTCGAAACTTATACAGCCTGTTACTTTTCCTAATTTTTTAAAAGACATTTGCCCTTGACGTGGCCTGTGGACTGCAGATCATGAAGCGATTTCAGAGGTGATGTTTTGCTAATTAAAATGTTTTCTATATTGCAGTGACGGACGAAGTAATGGAGCGGCTTTGTGCAATATGCGCAGCTCACAGGCACAGCGGGGCGTGGGAGGGAGTGGGCCCCGCTTCACTTGTGACGTTGCTGTTGCGTTCAGATATACACTGCCTCCTCTTGCTACTTAAACACGCGCAGAAAAATCTGTTTTGCAGGCAGTTGCTGGGTGAGTGATCACTTGTTTTATGTACTAAAATATAATATTATATAATTTAAATATGTATACGGTGAGCGTTAACCATCTGAGCTACCACGGCTCTGGTGGTGAGCCGTGGTAGCTCAGGTGGTTAACGCTCGCTGTAGAGCCGTGGTTGCTCAGATGGTTAACGCTCGCTATAAATATAACACGCGAGAACGCAAGAACGCGAGTAACCCGGGTTCGATCCCCGCCGGCACCAATGAAATTGTTAATTGCAACTTTAAGTGCTGATTTACCACATGCTCGGCGGTGAAGGAAAACATTGTGAGAAACCTGCATGTCTGAGAATAAGAGAAAAAAAATATTTCGTAGACATGTGAAGTTCGCCAACACACACATTGGGGCAGCGCGACGGACACTTCGCTTGCCCTATAACCCTCTCAGAAACGAGGGGAAGCCTGTGCCCAGCAGTTGGACGTATATAGGCTGTAACTTTACTTTATGTATACAGGATGGCGAATGTTTCCATACAATAAATGATAAGACTTTACACACCATTTTTATCACACACAAAAAATTCACTAGCTTAGTCCCAGGAATATTATTTTGTTTTTACACATGATGCAGATATATCTTTTTGACCAGACAAATGTCAAAAAGATCAGTAAACTATGCCTTCAATATTGTTGATTTTCTTAAGCTTTGGTCACTTGATCGTAACGCACAACGCTGCGGTATGCGGCTCGAACGCAGCGTTTAGCATCTCTGCGGAGAAGTGGTTGTTTGATTTTGCCGCAGCTACCAAAGCACACTTGTCAACATGAACAATATTTTTGAAATGTGTGCTTTTTTTGAGGAGGAGGAAGAAAGAAGTTTGTCTTTATTTTTATATAAGGACGGATAAATGCGGATTAATTATATTAAATTATCTTCAAACAAATCCAATGTCAACCCGTGACGCACACCGCAGCGTCGCAACGAGAACGACGCCGCGCAGTGCGGAGTACCCGCTCCACACTTCACCGCGCTTGCCCCTCGCCGCTGACGCATACTGCGACGGAATAAGAGACCATTCTAGACGTTTTTCATACGATTATGTGTCCGGCACCGCGTGCCGCATACCGCAGCGTGGTACATTCAATGATTTCAAAAGAAAGAATAGGCCCATCTAAATACTTTACTCATAACTTTTTCATGCAAGAAAAAGTAGCGCGTCTGTCATAATACAAACGTCATATCATAACATGACGTAACCAGGGTCGGATTTCGAAGTATAATTATTCTAATTGTACCATTATTTCATAGTTTGTAGTATGTAGTATAGTAAATTATTACGATACTCCACAGTATTAACTAAGCGAAAATACCATAGAAATATAATAAAACAGGAGAAGTGGCAAGGGGGCGTGTCTGTGTCCGCGCGCTATGATCAAAATGCTCAGCTTCTATACAAATGGCCGTCTCTGCGAATTAGTGCGCTTTCGACCGTCATCGTGAAATATTATCAGAATACCATGTTGTTCAGTGGTTACTTGTAAAAACCGAAGCCAAAACAAAAACTTTGTAAATCATGGAATCACTTACCATACCTAAGTAAAAGTATTTCATTATATTTATCTTTAAAATCATATTAAACAGCAAACCGTAAAATATTTCTTGTTCTTACTACGTTATTTTTGATTTCAAATATCACAGCCACTGTAATATTTTTGCAGTAAATACATTGCTCCATAACCACTACCTTAGTATGACGCCAAGTGACTGAACAAGCAATGTAAATGTCACAAAATGATACTTTATTTATGCATATATATGGCGTAGTACGGCCGCTGTATCTTGCGACGAGCTAGTTATGTGCTTGTGCAGATCCACTATCGACAGTAATGTGGATTGGCGAATTGTTATTATAGTTTATTCTCCAATTTGTCAACCGTTTCAACCCGATAGGAAGACCGATGTGACAATATTTTTTACTTATTTTGATTATTTTACAGCAACTACTACGCTGAATGCGTAACCAAAGGTCGTAAAGTAAGTTCATTAAATTTTAGGTTAATAATCGATGGAGTGTTAGGTTTGAATAATCGTATATTATGCCTTATCTTCGAAAGATTTTCATACTTTTTATGGTTTTGGGGTTTAACACAAGTTACAGTTTTCAAAAGCTACGAATGTTTTTTATGAATTTTAACAGTGGTAGAGCCACGCGGCAGCTTTGCTGTTGCACGTATGGGCCGCCTCAAACCGGGGTGGTACCACGACCTCACAGAATACCGGCGTGAAGTGGAAGCTCTGCTTCCGCGTTTCGTCTGGTGAGTGCAGGTGGCCGGAGGCCTAAATCCCCCCCCCCATCAACATGGTAGCGGAATTAAATAATGATTAGACTACCCCAGGAGGGTACCAGCACCCCTGGAGAATCCCTCGCTGAGCATCCACGACCATGTTTCTCCACTTCTGAGCGTGGGTGCTCAGGCTGCCCCGCGTATTCTGGGGGGGGGGGGGGTGGGGCAAAATTCCGCTCAAGACTACAACTGCTCGGGGCAAACGGAGCAACAAAACCAAGGCGACCCCTGCCACGCTGTCCGTGAATTTCTGCAATATCAGGGGACTTCACTCTAACCTAAACGCTGTCCACTACCATCTCGAGACGGCGAGGCCGGCTCTGCTCTTTCTGACCGAGACGCAGGTGTCCTCTCCGGTTGATGTCTCGTATCTCTCCTACCCGGGGTACAAACTGGAACACTCCTTTGTGCCTCGGGCTGGAGTTTGCGTTTACGTCAGAGAGGACATCTGTTCTCGACGCCTCGGCAGACTTGAAGGTTCGGACCTGTCCATCCTTTGGCTACGCGTAGACAGCGACGACCATCCGCGCGTCTACGGGTGCCTCTATAGGTCCCATAGCGGTAATGCCGAAACAGACCGACTCTTCGACCACGTCCAAATGGCTGCAGATTCGTTGCTACAGCAGATCCCCTCCGCAGAGATCGTGATCCTCGGCGACTTTAACGCCCATCACGCCGAATGGTAACCGATCATGCGGGGAGATCTGTTCATGATTTTGCCTTGGCATATGGTCTGACACAACTGGTTACTTCGCCTACGCGGATTCCAGATGTGGAGGATCATGCACCTTCCCTGTTGGACCTTCTGCTGACCTCGCACACGGACGGATATCAGATTTCCGTCGACGCCCCTTTAGGCTCCTCGGACCATTGTCTGGTCCGGAGTGTTGTGCCACTCACGCTGAAATCGCGGTTGCATTCTGCAGGCTGCCGCCGTGTTTGGCACTATAGGTCAGCCGATTGGGATGGGATGTGGTCTTTCTTTGCATCCTACCCTTGGGGGCGGGTTTGCTTCTCGCCGGATGATCCCAACGTTGTTGCGGATTCTGTTACTGATGTGGTACTTCAGGGTATGGAACTTTTTATTCCTTCCTCTGTGGTGCCCATTGGAGGCAAATCTCAGCCATGGTTTGGTCGCTCCTGTAAAATAGCATCATGCTATAAGCAGGAGTGCTACCAAGCCTGGGTTGATGCGTCAGCGTCCCGGGATGTAAACACCAGCACTCTAAAAAAGAAGTATAATTCCGCCTCCAGGTCCTTCAAAAGAGTCATTGCCAAGGCAAAGTCAGAGCACATAGGCAGAATTGGCGAGAAACTAGTTCGCCTTCCTTCTGGAACCCGTGCATTCTGGTCTCTCGCCAAGGCTGTCCGTGGGAATTTCTGTCAGCCATCTCTTCCATCTCTGCACAGGGAGGACGACTCACTGGCCCATACTGCAAAGGAGAAAGCCGATCTTCTAGGCTCTTTCTTTGCGTCTAACTCGACTCTCGATGACGGGGGGAGTACGCCGCCGACCATCCCGCGGTGTGAGTGCTCCATGCCGGAAGTGCAGTTCACACAGCGCTCGGTTCGCAAAGCACTGCTCTCCCTGGACATCTACAAGTCGAGTGGGCCTGACGGAATCCCCCCAATTGTGCTGAGGACGTGTGCTCCAGAGTTGGCACCGGTTTTAACGCGTCTTTTCCGGTACTCCTACTCCCTAGGCGTAGTCCCAAAATCATGGAAGACGGCTTTCGTCCAACCGATCCCTAAAAAAGGCGACCGCTCAATTGATTCATAAGTTCACAAGTGATTCAAAAATCTTTGATACGGTAGAGAGGATTGATATAGGTCGATAATTACATACAAGTTCTTTTTTTCCATCTTTGTAAATAGGTAATATACTTCTTTCCACTTATCGGGAAAACTCCCTGTCCTAAGTGAAGTATTATAAATTAGTTGTAAGGGATAGGATATTGAATTTGCACACTTAATTAAGAATATAGGGGTGACATTGTCAGGTCCAGCACTCTGTTTTATACCAAGTCTTTTTATTTTGTTTATTATGCATTTTTGGGATATGTATATATTGGACATTTCAGGAAGCTGTGGCTGCGAGTCGAGCAAATATACTGAGTTACTGTTGTTATTTGTTGGTGTGTTATAGACACTGGAAAAATGCGCTGCAAATAAGTTACAGGATTCTTTTGGTTCATTTGATTGTTTGTCTCCTAAATACATTGATGATGGGTATCTAGACGAGTTTTTACGTTTGTTAGAAATGTGTGTCCAAAAATATTTTTTTGTTGAAAATGTATCGGAACCCGGTGTCTTCAGTTGGCCCCTACCACACGCCAACTACTACATATGCAGATCAGTAAATGCAATAGATACACAGTCGCGCACACACTCGCATTTTATAAATCAGAACGTACTACACAATCAATTATAAACCATATCTCTGAAAGCACAGCGTGCAATTACCATTCATCGTTCTACTTACTCACACAAAAATATCGGTCACTATCGTTGTGCTGTTAAAAAGCCATTTATTTTACATATGCGTTAGTGATTGCTTAAATTGGAAAGTTAACGATTGTTTTATTTATACCAAAATTGTACTAAAATCTTTGGGCCCTGAATATAAAATAAATAAAATACCATATGCCCAGAGAATAGTGTAATAAAAGTAATAAATATGTAGGTAAAAATGTAATAAAAAATTGTAAATATGCTATCGTAGCCGATTGATGTAGTAGGTATTTTGAAACCATGCTATGGTATTTTCTCACTGACCTGTAAAGTGAAGGTATTTGTGCAGCACTTGACATTTTGATATTTTTGGGGTGGCATTCTTTGTCAAATAGTGTAATCTTAAATTAATGTATTTTTACATGACTGCTTTTATAATGTGATTATTCATAGGGGACTGCTCAAATTGGTAAAACTTAACATTAAAAAAAATTAAATTTGGCAAAGCCTTTGCCAAGAGTTCCTGTTTGACATTTTTAGTTTTAATTGCTAATTTATCATTGGCGAGACAAGCGGCTTTTATGATATTTTTCATTCTTATACAAATTACGACGACCAGTACTAGTTTTTGTAGGAAACCAGTTAGGTGGTCTTCCCGTGTTATCAATCCATTCCTTTTTAAATTAGCATCATTTGGAAAGCTGAAAGGTACGACAATAACCTATTTATATTTTCATATACCCTAAGCTTCTAAACCTCACCATGTATTAAGCAGGTTTTGCCTGGAAAGCTTTTGTTATAAAAACCCCTGCTTAGTGAAAATCTTGTTAAATATATGAAAACAAATATACGCTCATGCCTAACAAATAAATAGGAAGAATAATTATATTGACTAATTTTAAGCCAAAGTCACTATTACGATACTCTCCAAACCATGCCGGTTAGGTAGTTAACCAGTATAACCATTCATATTCAATCATGTTAAAGATCACTTATATCCCTGCCAACATGGTTTTATGCCTAAGAAGTCTACTAATACTAATTTGCTCAATTATGTTTCCAATCTTATTAATTCGGTCGACAAAAATCTTCAAGTAGATGTTATATACACTGATTTTGCCAAGGCATTTGATAAGGTAGACCATAATATACTTGTTAAAAAACTCGCATATTTTGGCATTTCCGATACATTTTTAAACTGGTGCAAATCCTATCTCGCTAATCGTAATGCCAGAGTGGTAATTGATGGCGAGTGTTCGGATTCTTTCAATGCTATTTCTGGTGTTCCACAGGGATCAAATTTAGGGCCTTTATTCTTTGTACTGTTACGAGATTGAGGTTCGGGACAATAAAAATTGCCGATAAAATTACCTAAATTAACACTTTAATTTACTTTACACAAATTGAAACTTAAAACACTAATAATTAAACTCACTAATTCACTTAATTCCGCTCCGAAGCTTCGCTTGTGTCGCCGAGTTCAACTCTGCCCCGATCGCAACATGCAGCGCCTATTTATTTAAATTAGCAAAGAAGCATCCCGAATATTCAAGTAAATGCGCGCAAAGGGACGAGTGTGCGAGTATAGATTTTCTAGAAACTTAGTTCTTCGGAGGGCGCTGTTGGTTGAGAGATTTGTGATGTCATTTTCTGCAAAGCTCCCCTCGCTCTCGTTCCTGACACTAGATGGCGCTAGTTGACTTATTCACGCAAAACTGCCCCCTCCTAAGACATGCTCGTCCCGAGCATTATCGGTCCCATAATAACGCGCCAAGCGATCCACATGGACGATCTTAGGAGTCCCTCTTGCGCCTTTCTGTATTCGGTAGGTCACATCGTTGATCCTGGTTACAATCCGGTACGGGCCGTCCCATTTAGCTTGAAGCTTAGGAGATTTCCCTTTGCTGCGGACTGGATTGTGCAACCACACTAATGAACCTTCGTTGAACCCTTTATTGTTCATTTTGCGGTCGTACCGGGTTTTCATTTACTCAGACATTTGCTGGCCCGATTGTCTGACGTGCTCATAAATGTCATTCATTTTGTTCCGCAAGTCATTTGCATAATCGGTTATACTGCGTGGAGCATCAGGTGATATCCCGGTGATCAGGTCTGCAGGCAGCCGTAATTCACTTCCAAAGTTTGCGAAAGCTGGTGTCACTGCTGTACTTTCGTGAACAGAACTTCGATATGACAACAAAAACGGATGTATGTGCTTGTCCCAATCTCGTTGCCGATTGTCTACAACTTTTGCTAGGTACCTCTCCAATGTCTGATTAAATCGTTCCACCATTCCATCAGATTGCGGGTGATAAGAAGTCGTTCTTGTTTTATGAGTACCCATAACTCGGCAAGTTTCCTGGAATATTTGAGACTCAAAATTCCTTCCTTGATCGCTGTGAATCTCTAAAGGTACTCCAAAACGACAGAAGACTTCATGAACTAGTTTATCTGCAACTGTTGAAGCTTCTTGATTTGGAATGGCGAAGACTTCTGACCACTTAGTGAAGTAATCCATCACAACCATGAAATACTTGTTACCGCTTTCACTCTCCGGAAACGGCCCCGCCACGTCAATGGCTATTCTCTCCCATGGTGCACCAACATTGTACAACTTCAATGCACCTCTACTACGAGTCTGAGGTCCCTTTACAGCCGCACAACTTGTACATTTACGACACCAGTCCTCGACATCGTTTCGACAGTGGACCCAATAAAACCGTTCTCGGATCTTCAGTAGAGTTCGTTTAACTCCCAGATGGCCTCCGGAACAATGATTATGGTACAGCTGTAGAACATCCGGTACTTTAGCTTTAGGGACAACCATTTGCTAATGACAGCTGTCTCCCCTAACATTTTCCCATTTACGGCACAGAACTCCATCCTGAAGCAGCAAGCTGTCACTGGGCCCAATAGCTTTTAGTGGTTGAACTCATTGCTGAGACGTCGCTCCACTTAGGCTTGAGAGCACTGGCCTTTATCCATTCCAGAATCGGCTTGATGTCCGGATCTTCCTGCTGTGCATGTTGTAAGCTGTCCTTCCATTCGTTGCCGAGGTGGTCCGTCCTGAGCATCCTCACGGATACCTCTTCCTTACTCTCTTGCCTAGTACAATGGTTGCAATCTTCAGGACAAGGTCTTCTTGACAATGCATCTGCGTTGCCATGAGATTTCCCGCTGCGATGTTCGTTCTCAAAGTTGTATTCCTGCAGTAGTTCAATCCACCTCGCAACTTGTCCTTCTGGATTTTTAAACTGCAATAGCCATTTTAGTGCAACATGGTCAGTTCTTAAGTGAAATTTTCGTCCCAGAAGATATTTGCTAAAATGCTGCAACGACTTTACCACAGCGAGCAATTCGCGTCTTGTGACACAATAGTTCCTTTCCGGTTTTGGTCACCATTCCGTTGAGACAACACACCGCCAAGTCATATAGGACTTGGACTTGCGTCTGTGTCAACTATAAATTCTTTGCTTGCATCAGGGTATCCCAAAATAGGTGTTTTGCACAGACGGTCCTTGAGCTCCTGGAATGCGATATTGCAACTTTCATCCCAGCAGAAATGTCGCTTCTCCTCGGTTAGCTTGTGCAGAGGTTTGGCTATATCTGCAAAGTTCTTCACAAATCGCCGATAATAGGAGCACAAACCCAAAAATGCTCTAACCTGCGTCTTGTCTTTTGGAACCGGCCAACCCTTGACAGCGGCGATTTTCTCCGGATCCGTACGGATACCTTCTTCCGACACTACATACCCTAAAAAGTTAACTTGTCGTTTGAATAGTGAACATTTCTTCGGACTCAACTTGAGGTTGGCACTCTGAATCTTCATGAGCACGCGTTCCAGGTTCTGAAGGTGTTCCTCAAACGTACGGCCCACGATGATGATGTCATCCAAGTAGACCAGACAGGCATCGCCAATTAGCCCAGTAAGTACAAGCTCCATCAGCCTTTCAAACGTTGCTGGAGCATTGCACAACCCAAACGGCATTACTTTAAATTGCCACAGACCCTTTCCCGTCGAGAACGCAGTTTTCTCCTTGTCCTTAGGGTCAATTTCAACTTGCCAGTAGCCACTTTTTAGATCCAGCGTGCTAAACCACTTTACTCCTGTAAGCATGTCCAGCGTGTCATCAATTCTTGGCAAGGGATAGCTGTCCTTCTTCGTAACGTCGTTCAGACGGCGGTAGTCAACACAAAACCGCATGCTGCCATCCTTCTTCTTCACCAGCACCACTGGTGAACACCATGGACTAGAGGAAGGTTCAATAACACCATCCTTCACCATTCCTTCAATCATGGTTTCCACTTCCTTTTCACGTGCTACCGGCAATCTTCTTGGCCGCTGACGGATAGGCAATTCTTCTCCTGTGTTTATTTTGTGTTGAACTAAGCCAGTCTTTCCTATGTCAGCATCGTTTGATGAGAATACATCGGCGTACTTGAGTTAACAACTTCTTCGCCTTGACCAATTCATTCGGGGAGAGAACACTGCGACAGTCTTCCAAAAGTGTGGTCACTCTCGTTTCTGCATCCTTGCTGGGGGTCCCAGTCGATAGATATTGGCACCGACGTAACCAATCCACTTCCTCACAAGTACCAATCAGTGTGCCTTTTTCTATAATCTGTTCCCGGTCGCAAAGGTTCAGCACACGTACTCCTGAGATGTCAGTGGTCCTGACCAAGGTTCGAGCTACTTTCCATGGAAGGTCATTGTTTACCCTTTCCACAAGTACACAACGGTGAGCTTGCCCAGCGTTTCGAGGAAGACTAACCGGAACAATCGTTTCCGATCTAGGCGGAAGAACAACCTTCCTAATGCTGTACACGTTCCCTGGTAACGCACCTTCCATAAAAAGTTCCTCCTGTTCACATTTCAAAACACCTTGCTTAACGTCGATCTCACAACAATTATTCCTCATAAAGTCTAGGCCTAGGATGCAGTCGTCCATTATATCAGCCACGATGACATTATGCAGGTAGATCACGTTGCCTAGCTTCAACTCCATCTCCTTCTCTCCACGGACGGGTATACGCTGACCGGTGGCTGTTACCAAATTAATGCGTTCTAGGTTGTATGCGGAGTCCCCAAGGAACTGACTTATAAGTTGGGAACTAACAACCGTACGAGAGGCTCCAGTGTCAGTTTACACGGCATTCCGTTGACCTCGCCCTTGATGATTAGACTGTTCCCATCATGGGTTTGTGAGATCGAGATCCTTGGGGCTCTTTTAACATCAGCCAGTACCCGCCCCGCAGTTCTGGCTTTTACTCGTTTCCCTGCTGCTGCTGGGCGGTGCTGTTGGCCGCACTACCCTCCTGAGATCGTTCACCTTCCCTTTCTAGGGTTCGCTTAGGACAGCTGGATCGAAGATGGCCCTTTTCCCCACAGCCATAGCACCTAGGGCTGTATCCTCTGTTGCGGTCGCGAACTGTAGCTGCTGCAATCTCCCTGACGCGATGGGAACGATGATCCTGCCGCACGGCTTCTACCTCCAGTGCATGGGCCAAGGCGTCCTTAAGAGTCTCGTGGTGCCCGAGCCTCACAGCAGCTCTGACTTCCAGGTCACGGATGCCGTCGATGAATGTCTGCACCAGGTTCCCTTCAATGAGCGCAGGTACAGACCGGTATGCTTTTCGCACCAGCTTCTCCACCTCTAGAGCCCACTGCTGCAGGTTTTCGTTGATGCGCTGCACGCGATCTTTAAGCTGCGCACGAAAGACGTGTTCCAGGTGAGCGTCGCCATATCTCGCCTCCAATGTCTCAAGGAGTAGCTCACACAAGGCCTGGTCGCGCAGGCCTAGTGTGAGAGCAGACATGGCCTGACTTTTATTCCAGCCGTTCGCCTTCATAACAGCCTCGAACTGGATTTTGTAGGCTGACCAGGAAGAGGTACCGTCGAACGGTGGCACCTTGAACCCACGTAGCGAAGGTGTTGTAGCTACTACGGGAGCTGTAGCTCCATCTCCAAGTTTGAGTTCGTCTAGTGATTTCTTCATGTCAGCCATTACGTTGTCAACCCGATTGTTTACTTGGTCGATTCGGGTTTCAGCTTTCTCGATTCGGTTTTCAGCTTTCGCGATTTGCGTTTCAGCATCCGACAGGCGGTTGTCATGCTGAGCAACCCTATCCTTCACCTCCTTTATCTCCTTCCCGAAGGTAGCGTGAAGGTCCTTCATGAGGAGCATCTGCTCTTCCAACCGACGGGCCTATTCCTCCTGTCCGCCCCGCAGCTGCTCTTCCAATCAGCGTGCCTGTTCCGCCTGCTGGCGAGCCTGTTCCTCCTGTCGGCGAGCCTGTTCCTCCTGCTGCTCTTTCAACAGACGGGCCTGTTCCTCCTGCTGCTCTTTCAACAGACGGGCCTGTTCCTCCTGCTGCTCTTTCAACAGACGGGCATGTTCCTCTCGTCCGCGCTGCAGCTGCTCCTGTAGCATCGCCATCAGAGCACCTAAGTCCGGTGCTGCAGATGTAGGAGCTATTGACGGGCCTGCAGCCGGCGGCTGACCCTCCGCCGTCTGCGGCGTTGCACCACCAAATCTCCTTTGGTCCGTCTCCTGCTGGCGTTGACTTCGGGTACAGACACCCTCCGTTTCCTCCTTAGGTAAAATCGGCATGATTTTATCCCACTTCTGACACCAATTGTTACGAGCTTGAGGTTCGGGACAATAAAAATTGCCGATAAAATTACCTAAATTAACACTTTAATTTACTTTACACAAATTGAAACTTGAAACACTAATAATTAAACACACTAATTCACTTAATTCCGCTCCGAAGCTTCGCTTGTGTCGCCGAGTTCAACTCTGCCCCGATCGCATCTTGCAGTGCCTATTTATTTAAATTAGCAAAGAAGCATCCCGAATATTCAAGTAAATGCGTGCAAAGGGACGAGTGTGTGAGTATAGATTTTCTGGAAACTTAGTTCTTCGGAGGGCGCTGTTGGTTGAGAGATTTTTGATGTCATTTTCTGCAAAGCTCCCCTCGCTCTCGTTCCTGACACTAGATGGCGCTAGTTGACTTATTCACGCAACAGTACTATTCATTAATGATATAGTAAGTGTATTAAAAAATTGTCAGGTTTATTTGTTTGCAGACGATTTAAAAATAGCTAAAGTTATAAAGAAAGAATCTGACGTATTAGAACTACAAGCGAATCTTGATAGACTTGTAAAATGGTGTGAAACAAATCGAATGCTGCTCAATCCGGATAAATGTAGTTTTATTAAATTCACAAGAAAAAATAATCCATTAATGAGTTCTTATAATGTTTTGGGTAAAAACCTGACGGAAACCAATTCCATTCGAGACCTGGGCGTGATATTTGATAGCAAATTAAGATTCGATAAACATATTAATTCTATAGTGATTGCTTCTTTTAGGCTGCTCGGCTTTGTTCTTAGACAGTCTAAAGATTTCTAAAAGGTAACAACAATACTTCAACTGTACAACAGCTTGGTCCGTAGCAAACTTGAATATTGTTGTCAAGTATGGTCTCCCGCTTACAAAAACCACATTGAAAGAATCGAACGTGTTCAAAAAAGACTCATTAAACACTAACGGTCTTATTCCAAAAAAATGTTTTGGTCCTGGTTTAAACCAAGACTAACAGATCCAGGTTTGTTACGGTATTAACTTTAGCACCAGTATCAAAATGTATTCTTATTCCAAAACGCAGACTATCTGTGGACTAGTTAGTACCATAATTCGTCGTGGTTTAAATATCATCCACAGATAAGAAACAAGAAATTACATTCTTTTATTCGTTCCTACAGGTTTCATTCAATGCAACGTTCTGTTTCGTTAAATATTAATATTATTTTCACACTTAATTATGCTTAAATAATTATCCATCAATACAAAAACATATTGTTATTTCTTTAGGTAAAAATCTATTGAACAATCACGACTTATACTTTTATTAAAGTGCTTTTTATAATCGTTTTCATTTTAACCACTCTACCGTGAAATGGAGTAAATTACATAGGTACCGCGAGCGCGTGAAAAAACGTTCAAAATTTTTATGTTGCGTTGCGTCCATATGTAAATGCTCTTATTTTAATACATTGCATTGATCTCAGTATTGTGGTATTGCAGATAGTAAGGTTTTATTTGGATCTATATTTATAATAATGGAACAAAAGAAAAAAAGGGGTGAAAATTGGAGTTCAGAAGAAAAAGTTAGTGAAACATCGTAATTTATTTGTTAGTGCGTAACAACGCTCTTATCCTCCTATCATCCTTATTTCGACTAATAAGAATGTTCTTATTATTATAGGAAATATTACGTACTTTTATTGTTCAATTAGCACCTATTTTAGAAGATAAGTCGACGAAAACGTGCGTAAACATGAAAAAAATAAAAGAGTGGAAGAATATAACTAATAAGTAAGTACTTATTGCATTTGTTGTGTACAAGTAGGCACGGTATTGTTTACAAGATTTATTCTTTTATTTTAGATTTAATGAGATAACAGGTAATTGCTGATCAGATGGGGAATTGAAGTTAGCTTGGAAGAGGATGAAGTTGTCGGCTAAATCAAACCTATGTACATATCATCATCATCATCATTACAGCCTTTCACAAGTCCACTGCTGAACATAGGCCTCCCCCAAGTAATGCCACAAAATTCATGTACATATAGGAGGGAACAATCAAAAACAAGGGGTGGCGAAAAACCACTATCACCTACTCCTGAGGACTTACAAATTATGGCAATTGCTCCTCACGACTTTGTCATTGAAGTTAACGATTATGATAGTGATGCACTGGTAAATAAAATTACTTATGTCTTACACATTTAATTAAAATGAAATAACTTTATTTTGTATACTAAATTGTATAAATAATCTGCCATTAAGGCATACAATTTACAATACAAAATTATTTTTCAAATATTCAAAACTTAATATACATATGTAATAATTTCTTTTCAATTAATTCATTCTTATTCAAAATTGAAATGTCATAAATTCATACATAGTGGTTTATATAACATACATCTTACTAGATTATCTACACTGGTCGACTATAATTTTCTATTTTATAATTAATAACTTGTATTACCTATTGCCCCGATCGTAATATTTCCACAGCATATAAAATACCCGATTCAGTTAAGAGCAATATTATATAGGTAATGACAGGAAAACATGATAATAAATGTTTTAGTAATTTATTTTAAAATCCAGTGACTGTGGCTACAACTACAAAAGAAATATTTGCTGACCCGCCTTGCATTAGTTTTAATAAAAATGACACACCAGTAGTTACTAACATAGAATATCCAGAACTCAATGTCGAGGTGCAAGGTAAATAATAATTATTGATTATTTATTGAAAAGCAAAATATATTATTATTATAGTTACAATCATATTATGTAATACACAAAATTGTCTCAATATTAAACATGTTTAATTTACTATAACCTTTATTTATATTAATTTTTAGAGATATCAAACGATTCAACTACGGACACAGAAATGAAAATAACCAACAATGAAACTGCTAATACAAGGGGCATTACAAAAACAAAAGACAGGAAAAAGGGCTTGCAAAATAGGTATGTTGAAATAATTACTTTAATACATCTCATACTTTTTAACATTTGAAAATTAGTATTTAATTAAACACTAAAAATGTTTCATATTTTCAAATATTAAAAAGCAAAGTTAATATTAATTGATTGAAAAATAACTATAAATATATTTCTTTTGCCTACAAGGTTAACTTCCATTCTAGTACATACTTTTATTACTCCATAATACTTAGTACATAAAAAAAAAACTTACATTAAGTATTCCATTTCATTTTACAGAAGAGGAGATATACAGCAAACAATCATAAAAAGCAATACAGATTTAAAAAAAAGACAACTAGAAATGATGGAAGAGGAACATAAATACAACATTAAAATAGCCAAATTAAAAATTAGAATTACAAATGTCTTTGTTAGAAAGTCAAAAAAATACAAGTTAAATAGCAGCTTAATGCTACTGTGTTTCATATGGTGAGTGTATAGAACCAGAATAGAATGATTTTTATTCACCACTGGTTTGGAAAATACCTCTGTCCTGGGAAGAACCAGCAAGAAACCCAACGGGACTTTTCTTTTATACATGTTTCACTTTACAAATTTTGGTTTACAATTTTTAAATTAATTTTAATAGAAACAGCAAAGCAGCGATCACCTCATTTGCAGGGGTTATTTTCATTTATGTATTCTTTGATATTATAATAACCCTTTTTATATAATTTTTCTTTAGTAAAACATTTATGTCCAAATACTTTAACACTACTCACTTTTAAGATGCAGTTAAGTCTCATGCTATCTCTATCACAAAGTCAAAGTGAATGTGACACCACAAGACTTAACAACATCTTAAAATTGAGAAGCTTTCGAGTATTTGGCTATTAAACTTTTATTGACAAATTTTGTATGAGAGACCCCTTTTACTGGAAACAAGGAATTCCATTTTAGCCCTCACAGGTGACAATGCATCTTCATTTTCATTCATAGTCGAGGATAGATGTAGATGTCTATGTGCCAGCAACTACTTACCATCAGGTGAACTGTGTGCTAGTTTGTCACCATCATCCTATTAAAAAAAATATTCAAGACTGTATCAGATACATGTTTGTAAATATTCTGATATATGAAATTATTCTTTTCAGGTACTTATTGCTGCAAATATCTGTACATATTTCAATAATAATTAAAATAAATAATTATAAACAATATTTATTTTATTAACATAACATTGGCATAATAAACTAAACCTAATTACTTAATTATCACACAGCCCTACTTCCCGTGAACCCTTGCACCTCTGGAAAGGAAATCCAGCTGTGAATGTAGCAGAGCGACAATATTCATTAAAAAATCTAAACAGATCTCTACAGCACTTTAAAGTCTATATAACATAGCTTCATATTGATGTGGAATATGCTGTACCCCACATCTTTCCCTGAAACACAATCATTATGGCTTAAATAAAAGCATTTTGCTCAATAAATTAAATATTATCACAGTACTTCCCGTGATTTATTCCATATTGGTGAAAATTGTAATATATAGTTATTATTTGACAGCTGACAACGGCTCAGCGGAAAGATTTTACTTTATAAATGAGTATTATGTCTGAAATCAAAATATAATAATTATTATAATTGTCTTATATATTTATTGACCTCTTTATTACATTATTTTTATTCAATGAAACTTGGCCCCTAAATTACAAAATAAAATAAATTAAATGTACATATAGCCTTTGACAATTGAAAAATTGTAATAATTTTATAAATTTAATAATAAATTATAAATTTTAATTATGAATTTATAGCGACAGTAGCCTAATGGCAGGGCGCGGATCGCGAACTCAAAAGGTCGTGGGTTCGAATCCGCCATTTGACTACTGTCGTGAACCACTCCTAACACAAGCATTTTCAAGCTTACCAGGAGTGGTTAAAAGGAATATTAGTAATGTTAATTAATAAGATTACTAATATTTAAAAAAAAAAGAATTGTTATATAAAATTGTAAAAAAAATGTTTACCTACTGAAAATGATTTTCAATAAACTGTCTTCTCCTAATATTTCCCCTTATTGATGGTGGAATATATCTTTGTACTATAGGTTCAGATGAATATTGTTCAGTGCTATCTACCTCACCAGAAAATACATCTTCTCTCATGTCTATGGCAATATTGTGTAGTACAGCACATGCAAACAATTGTTTTTTTTGCTGTTTCAATGTCCCCAAACATACCTCTTAACGGGCAACGAAACCGTTGCTTCCATAAACCAAAACATCTTTCCACCGTGTTCCTGGTACGGATATGACTCCTATTATATCTTTCTTCTTGTGGTGTTGTTGGGTTCAGCAGTGGTGTAAATAGGTATGGAGTACAAGGATAGCCACTGTCACCAAGTAATATTCCAGAGAATACACCAGCCTCAAACCTCTGTTTTAGTCTACATTCTCGGAATATTCTAGTTATGTACGCTGCCACGCCACCTAGTAACAATGTCCATGATTTTCAGGTTAGCATCACAAACCACCTGAAAAGTGAGAGCTCATTAGTCCTTTGTTTTACTGATATAGATTGGTTATATTTTATTGTGCACCAAAATTGTAACAGATCATATTACTATTTTAATCTACATTTTTTGCCATAAGATAGTCAAACAAATTATTTTCTATTTTGGTAAAGTAAATTAATTTAGAGACAATCACAGCTTATTTAAAATATTTGTACATTACCTGTACATTAATTGAAGAAAATACTTTTCTATTAATATATAACTGACCCCCATTAGCATTTACTTTCTTTATTCTTATGTGAGTACAGTCAATTGCGCCAATTACTGTAGGAAAATTAGCAATACTGCGGAATTTCCTAATGGTTTCCTGTTGTTCATTTAAAGAGGTAGGCATTTTAATAAATTCTCGGGACATTCGTGACAAAATTTCCACTAGTTTTTTACATGTCCTACTGACTATTGGTTGAGACACACACCATGTAAATCACCTGTATCGTCTTGAATCTACAAATAAAACAATAATATGTATTTTTTGGATTTTTATCTAGCGTTATGTTGGATACATTGACCAAGATTAATAAATAGCACTTACTTCATGGCGAGCCCAGTTGCGTAATGCACAAACTACTTGGATTTCAGGACTCAGTGGGCATCCTCGAGAGTCGTGCACTAAATCCTCACGTAAAAGATCCACAATTTGTCTATCAGGTCGCCGAGTGGTCTCTAGCATGTCCAAATCTTCTAAATCCATCAAGTCAATCATGTTTATATCCATTTTTAACGATTAAAACACGAAATGAAAATAACGTCAAATAAAGAAAAGAAGTGCTGAATTTGAGGTTGGTACCATAGTTAAACTAGGGGTCTCGGAAGTTTAACTTTAGTACCATAGATAGTCCTAGAACCAGAGATAATCTTCGTTTTGGAATAACGTTTTATTTAGTAATGGTTTAAACCTGGTACTAACTCCAGTACCATATTTAGTCCGCGTTTTGGAATAAGGCGGCTAATATTCCGTTTCAAGTCATAGTGAGTGCTACAATAACAAACTTGCTTACTTTAGGATGAAACCACTGGCAGTTCGTAGATCTCTTCTTGATTTGAAATTTCTTTATAAACTTTTCAATGGTAAAATTGATGACAGTGAGCTGTTGAGCAGATTTAATATTAACGTACCTCGGAGACCTCCTCGCAACCCATGTCCTTTCTTTAGGACTGACAGCACTCGAACAAAACTTGGACAGAATTCTCCAATAACACGTATATCACGCGTATACAATGTATGTGTAAAAATATAGCAACACTGGACATTGGTTGTGACGGGCTCACACTTTTTATGAAAAAATGTAACGACTGTTTAGAAAATTAATTATTCACTAACTTTATGCAAAACTTAACTTCTATTTATGTTATAAAAACTATTAACTTTCTTTTGTTCGTAAAACTTTTTTTTTGTTCCAACTACCATTAAAATAGGCAAATTATAAACACTGCTATTGTTTTAGAATGATGTGTTCTCCTATAGTTGGTAGTACATAGTAATTTATAGATGTAAAGCATGTTTTAGAAGCAATTTAATATGTACAACAATTGGAGATCCATATAAATAAATAAATAAATAAACTACTGGGCATATCTCCGTATTTCTTATATCTATGGAAAATACCATAATTTTACCTAAAGGGCAACTTGTATTATTATTGGGTTCTTTTACTTTTTAATATTCATATTACGATATAGAGAATTTCTGTATTGTACATGAGTACCGCGTTTTTTAATAAAATTAGAATTAGCTTCCCATCTGGTGAATTGGTGCTAGATCGATGCATTTATGTTGCTTGATACAACTACAATGACCTACCACGATAAAAACTCTAAGCTCTAAGGTCTAAGCAATCGGTTTGAAAACAGAATTTCAAAATATTTTATGAATCAGATTTTCATATTCAATTAAGCAGATATGGTTTCTTTTGTACTCTTTTCATTTTACCCTTATTGAACATAAAATATATTAGGTACCAATATTCAAAATTTAACTTACACTAAGTTTTTTAGACAAAAATTAAGCATAAATAAAAATAAAACCGGCAAAAAACGAAACGTATGGATAAACTAGACGCGTGACGCCAAAATCCATGGGAAAATCATCAACATATGGGAAAAAAGAAACATAAAAACGTGATCGTTTAATTTTTGAAAAATAGTATAGGTACCTAATTTTATTTTCCATGTTCAATATTTTTGAGGGTCTGAATCCAACCCTGGCCTAATCTTGGTAACGTAACTAAAATAACTTTAAAATAAAACTTTAAAAATGCGTTTATATAATAATTTAATATTATCAAAATGAATATAAGGTTATTTAACCGATGATACGATATTCCATGTTCCTATTTAATATTCGTGTCGTAATTTTTGATCCACAAAACCACGCAACTAGACATATTTATGACGGGCAAATCTGTCTTGCGCGCGCACCACTGTCGACCGAGTCGCGTTGGCCAGCGCACTGGTCCGTTTTAGTTATTCGGTCGGCCCGGACCTTACGCTAGTAATATATAAGTCAGTGTGCGTTACGATCAAGAGACCAAAGCTTAACGCCGTCACCACACGGCAGTTATTACGTCTTCTATTTATTTATTGGTAACTATTTCTTACAGAATATCTTCTACAAAAACTTGAGTATGAATGCCTGTTCCCTGATAGAAATGTTGCTCTGTTGACGAGTGCGGCAGAGGAGATCGGGATTGTGAGAGAAAAATTGCTAACTGGCAACCAGTTAGAACAATATTCTATTGCAAGGATACTCATTTTAGTATGTAAGTAACAATAAGGTATTTTTTGACATATCAAAGGTTGAGACTATTAAACTTCCGTATATAATAAGTTAGTCATATATATCATACCATACCATTACAGCTTTTCAAAGATTTACTTTTTTCGTAGGTTGCCTCACAACTATGGTGAATTTCCTTTACTGCTGCTTATCTCCTGGTTCAGCTTCGTTCTGTGGCCTCTTACGACACCCACGGGATGATATAGCATGGTGGGTATTCTTACACCTCCACTACACGTTGCCGTAGTAAGGGCAGTGTTATTCGATTTTCTTTTTGGAAAACAGTGACTGGAACTTAGAAAAAGTATAGTACATATATTATAGTTCTTATCACAAATATTTACATGCTACTTAACTAACATAGGAGGAACTGTACTCGGAGCTCATCTTGCCACCATTTCAAACAATAATGCGTTGGTTTACATTATTACAGCACAATACAGTTGCAGCACGAATGGGTCGGCTCGACCGGGGTAGAACCACGCTCTCAGAATACCAGCGTAAAATAGCACCTTAATGTCGCTGTGTTTCGTATGGTGAGTGTAGAAATCCGGAGAGCCTTTTTACTGGAAACGAGGCATTCCATCTCAGTCCTCAGGGCTGGCAACGCATCTGCATTTTGATTTTTAATTTAAAATAAATGTAGATGTTTATGGGCCACAGCATCCACTTAACATCAGGTGGTCTGTGTGCTCGTTTGTCACCCCTATACTATAAACATTTTTATTAATTAATCATAAACTGTTCTGGTTGCTATTTATGGTGGCGCTCCACAAAGGTATATTTTTATATCTATCCATCATCTATTACAGTATGTAACTCCAGTGATATACATAGGCCTCCCCATAGATTTCACCATAGAGGGGATTTTGCCATAGTTAAAGTTAACATATTTATGCAATATTTTAAGTGGTTATTAAGAAAATGCTGCTGCCTGTCTCCTGTTTACAGTTTCTCTCTGTCGCTTCTAACGACACCTATGGTACGATTTGGGATAGTGTATACTCTAACACTGCCACTGCACGGTCATAGGTCATTAGCCTAACGGTAGGGCGCGGATCGCGAACTTAAAAGGTCGTGGGTTCGAATTCGCCATTTGACTACTGTCCTGAACCACTACTAACACAAGCGTTTCAAGCTTACCTGGAGTGGTTAAAATCAATATCATAGTCAATCAAATCTAAGAAATACCTTTTAACGTTTCACTTTTAACGTTTCACATTAATCATTTAGCTATAACTTTGCACAAGCGTACTCACACGATTTAAAATAACCATTTACGTAAACCCGAAGAATTATAAAGTTATCTATATTTCATTACAACGTGTATAGTTTTTTTTATCACTAATTTAAATTTGAATATTTGAAACAAAGCAAAATGTTAAAAAATAACCAGTATCAACTTTTTGTACTTGACGTCGGTTCAATGATATGTCGTTATGTACATTACCGTAGTGTTTGGATGATTAAAATTCATTGTTATGCGAATAATCGGCAAAAATGTTCAAATAATCGGTAAAAATATTCAAATAAATCATTAATTTTTTAATGCATTATTTGTTTAATTTAATTTTAATTTTTAAAATTTCTTAAATTACATGAATAAAACAAGTTTTTTTTTATTTGTCAACGTAAATTTATGTAGGCAAAAAACTCATATACAAAGCCGCAATATAAAAGCTACTACGTAATTTCAATATCCCGCCATTTCGAAAGCTTACTGTGCGTATATTTTAGGATTTTGTGTTTGTCTTCTTATTTTGTGACCCGGCTTTAACTTTTTGGACTGTTTCTTCTGTATTCGTTGAAGCATGTGCCCATATCACAAAGGATCATTGGGCAAAAGTGGTAGAAAAACAAAAAAAATATTATGACTTTGAAAGAGACAATAATTTAGACTGCATTATTGAAAATCAAAAAACGACAGCTGCTAGTTGTACTGAAAGTTCCTGAATAAATTAATTTTAATTTAGTTTTAATCTTAAATTTTTATAACTGTGCCTATAGAAATAAGCAGTAACAACAAATACGTAGAAACTGATAAATCTTGTGTTTTAAATCATCCGTTTTAAACTTCCTGGTATTATTCAAACAAAACTGTAAATGATTACCAACCTTAAATAATCGATATTGATTTTTTTAAGAATCGGATATTGTATGTTCCCATTTTTTGGTTGGCATGCCTGGTGCAATAAGTCCGACAGCTGTCAAAATGTATTTCTTAGATTTGGTTGACTATAGTAATGTTAATTAATAAGACTACTAATATTTTCTACTTTAAAGAAAAAAAAAAATAAACAAAAATCTTAATATATATAAATTACGTGTCACATTGGTTGTCCGCGATGGACTCCTAAACTACTTAACCGATTTTAATCAAATTTGCACACCGTGTGCAGTTTGGTCCAACTTGAGAGATAGTTTTTTTGCCCATGAGTAACCCACATTTTTTTTTGAGAATTTGAGGGTTTAAATAGGACATGACAAGATCGTCGAAAAGGGCAGAACAACGTCTGCCTGGCAAGCTAGTATTATATAAAAAGTAATCTATGTTCAGAAATATTGGATTTCGCCCATTAAAAAATTGTGATATAGAAAGATGTATTTTAAAGTGGTGGTATATTTATATTACAGGTTATAATCTACCATCAGAATTTGTTTCCACAATTAGTTACCTTCTGCAACATTCCCGCCACGATACAACTCTCGCTCTTCTGGTACGCATTATATCGGGTACGATAACGATGCACACCCCTAACGACTCAACTGAAATTAGTACAGATACGGAAAGATACCAGAATTTTATTAAAACTGGGGTTGAATACGCATTGAGGGAGTCAATGATGTCCGACACTCAGATCAAGCGATGTTTTATAGAAGGAAATATACCAGAAGACCAAAAGACATACTTGCATTATTTCTGTTTGAATATCATTAAGTTATTGAGGTAATAGAATAACATATTACTGTTTTATTCGACATAAGCCCCTCTTGAATGAGTAATAAAGTAATTTTGTACGTGGTAGAGCAACACTGCAGCTATATTATGGTTGTAGCATGAATGGGTCGGCTCGACCGGGGAAGGACCACGCTCTCACAGAATACTAGCGTAAAATAGCAGCTTAATGTCGCTGTGTTTCGTATGGTGAGTGTAGAAATCCGGAGAGCCTTTTTACTCGAAATGAGGCATTCCATCTTAGTCCTTAATGGTGACAACGCATTTGCATTTTGATTCTTTATCGAGTATAAATGTAGATGTCTATGGGCCATAGCATCCACTTACCATCAGGTGGACTATAATTATTGTGTACATTGTTTAATTTGATACTTTCCGAACATTACATTCATTTACTACAGCTCATGGAATGTCCACTGCAGAACATAGGCCTTCCCCATAGATTTCCTCGTATGAGATATTTCCCACAGCCGCACTTCTACTGCCGTACTTGGCAGGCAAGTTGACAACCGTATTTGTTCACAATGCTGCATATTGCCTGTTTCAGTTTCCTTCCATCGCCATTTACGACACCCACGGAATGATATTGGGCCGTAGAATGGCTTACGTCGCCGCTATGCTGCAAATAAGAGAAATTTGGTTGGTTTTTGCGTTATGTCTACTCGTTGGTCTAGTGGTCGTAGTAGTGCGACTGCTGATCATGAGGACCTGTGTTCGAATCCCGGGTCGGGCCAAAAAATAACTATAAAGTTTGCCGTCAAGAAATTCTCAGTAGTTGCCCGGGGTCAGGAAGTTGGCGGTATCTCACCCCCTTGCCTCGGAAAGCACGTAAAGCCGTTGGTCCTGCGCCTCTCTCCGGTCGTGTCGGTTTACCGTCCCATCGGATTATGAGAGTGAGGGAATAGAGAGTGCACCTGTGCTTGCGCATACACTTGGACACTATAATCCTGTCCTGCGCCGAAGGCTAGTCTCCGCTGAGGCGGGCCGCCGTGGCTGAAATTCGGTCTCGAGGACATTATTATGTAAAATTACATTCTATAATATGTTAATATAAAAAAACAATGCTGTCTCTTACCCCTACTCATAAAATTTCAATTGAAACGTTCCATTTGGCCAGCATTAAAAGTATTTCCACAGGGTATTTTGCACCATGTACTGTCTCTTCTTGCCAGTTTTAACCAACTATTTCTCATATTTGAATCAGTTGGCACTTAAATCCATCACTTTCCCGGCGTTCTTACGCTCGTATTTTTCTTAGTCTGGCACTACACAACAGTGATATAGATGATAACTCATTTTTAAGCATCCAAAAATATCTTATTCTGTTGCAAAATTATTAGTTATTTACTAAATCAGTGACCTCACGAGCTGAACGGCATGGTGGCTAGCGTTTTCGCGCAATAATTTAAAACGATGGATTTTAATCCGTTTACATACATTAAGACATTGACTTATATATTACTAGCGTAAGGACCGGGCCGACCGAAGAACTAAAACGGACCAGTGCGCTGGCCTTAACATTACAGTTTAGGGCCAACGCGAATCGTTCGACAGTGGTGCGCGCGCAGGACAGATTTTATCTGTCACAAATGTCTAGTTGCGTGGTAAAAGAATGCAAAAATTACGATACAAAGATTTTAAAAAAAACCTGGGATATCGTATCATCGGTAGATAACCTTATATTAATTTTTTTTATAATTAAATTGTTATATAAACGCATTTTTAAAGTTTCATTTTACAGTAGTTTAGTTACCAAAATTAGGCCAGGGCTGGATTCAGACCCTCAAAAATATTGTACATGAAAAATTAAATTATACTATTTAAAAAAATTATGTCACGTTTGGCATTTCATGTTTATTTTTCCCATGTGCCGGGATTTTGGCGTCACGTGTCTAGTTTATCTATACGTTTTGTTTTTTGACGGTTTTATTTTTATTTCTGTTTAATTTTTGTCTAAAGAACTTGGTGTAAGTTACATTTTGAATATTGGTACCTAATATATTTTATGTTATATTCAATAATGGTAAAAATAAAAGAGTACAAAAGAAACCATATCTGCTTAATTGAATCTGAAAATCTAATTCATAAAATGTTTTGAAATTCTGTTTTCTAACTGATTGCTTCTGGAGCATAGAGTTTTTATCGTGGTAGCCCCTCATCATAGTTGTATCAGGGATGCAACATAAATGCATCGATCTAGCACCAATTTACCAGAAAGGGAGCTAATTCTAATTTTATTTAAAAAAAAACGCTGTACTCATTTACACTACAGAAATTCTCGATATGGTAGGGGTAATATTAAGATGTAAAAGGACCCAATAATAATGCAAATCGACCTATAGGTAAAATAATGGTATTTTCGCTTAGTATTATTATGATACTATGTACTACAAACTATGAAATAATGGTACAATTAGGATAATTATACTACGAAATCCGACCCTGGTTACCTACGTCGTGTTTTGATATGACGTATGTATTATGACAGACGCGCTACTTTTTCTTGTATGAAAAAGTTATAAGTAAAATGTTTAAATGGGCCTATCTTTCCTTTTGAAATCATTGCATTAAAACGAGTATTTTTATCCACTATTCAGTTTGAAAAAATTTATATAAAAATTATCGTGGTTCATTATCACAATTAAAACACTTTGAAAATGGGTGTAATACCCTATTGATATACCTACAATCTGGTTATTATAATGAAATAAGTTTACGAATTCCTCAGATGGGAGAGTTCGAACCGGGTTTCACACTTGCGCACTCGGCCAATCGGTCGCGCGGTGGAATCGAACCTGCAACGTTTCGCCGCTGCGCTTTACGAGTACGCGTCACTGCTTCGCATACGCACGCCGTACACTATGGCCTCGCTGCCTGAAATGCCCACATGCCATGCACTTGCAGAGGTAAATATTCTATATCTTTTTATGCCCGATTCCTATATTCATTTTTTAATCGATTTCAAAGAGTAGGAGGTTTACATAATGATTTCTTATATATACGCGAACACTACACTTTGATTAAAACTACTTGTACGGATTTTATCGCATTTAATTTGAATGATTTTTAATTCCCGACGTTTTGGGTGCTTTCCAGCACCCATGGTAATGGGGGACTGAGGTGACTGACGTTCCGATGTCAATGTTGTTTTTTGTGATCATATCCTAGGCGGCCCCAACCAGGGCAGGCGGGTGGCCGACCGCATTTTTAACTGTTTCCAAGTTAATAAAGATATTAATAGTTACTTTGCAACCATCCGCTTAATTAAATAAAATAATGTGTCTTACCTAGTTAGAAGAGCACCTCCCGCCCTCCCTCAATTGCGTGCACTAATCCCGTCACCACTTATCCCAGCACCACTACTCCCAGCACCACTACTCCCAACACCACTTACTCCAGGTAAGACACACCATCGACGATAATACGACACGTGTTTCGCCTCTACACGAGGCATTTTCAGGTAATGTAGACTCTACGGCGGCCGACCGCTAAGATCTTAGTAACTATTAATATCTTTATTATAATGGATTTCCGCAAAGTAACGCCTGATTCTATCAGTTATGTTTCCAAGTTATTATTAGGAAGACGCCGCTGTCCATTATAGTAGTGCATGTTCTTACATCACCACTACAAGGTAATAAAATAAGAAATAAATTCCAAATATCTATATTAAAAACTTAATAATTTGTATGGGACCACCCCCTTTTTTTTTTGCGGATGGAAAATCATTTAATGACGCCTTTCGCTCTGGGTGGAGCGTAAGGGAGTGTCAGACTTTTACTGACTAAAAACCATCCGTGTTCCTTCAGTGCCCTTACGTTCCGGAGCCGCAGTATCTCTTTCGAACAGCCCGCAGCCATGGGACCACCCCTAAAGTATAACTATTTAATAAAAAAGAATCATTAAAATCGGTTCACAAATTTCCCTGTCTAGTTTAGAAGCCAGAGGTTCTAATATAATATTAAATGTAATATTTAAACTGTATATTACTATATAGACTGTATATTGTATATAATTTATGTATTTTATACGTGGTAGAGTCACGCTGCAACTATATCATGGTTGTAGCACGAATGGGTCGGCTCGACCGAGGAAGGACCACGCTCTCACAGAATACCAGCGTAAAATAGTAGCTTAATGCTGCTGTGTTTCGTATGGCGAGTGTAGAGAACCGGAAACGCTTTTTTTACTGGAAACGAGGCATCCCATCTTAGCCCTCTCGGGTGACAACTGACAACGCATCTGCATTTTGATTCTTAATTGAGGGAAGATGTAGATGTCTATGGGCCACAGCATCCACTTACCATCGGGTGGACTGTGTGCTCGTTTGTTACCCTTATTCTACAAAAAATAATGTTATAAATTATTATTATTATTACAAATGACGAAAATACCGCGTAACCGTAACATACAAAGCGAAACATTCTCAAATGGAGAACCTCCCCTTCTTTTTAAAGTCGGCTATAAAGAATCCTGCCCAGTGACAACGACAAGTGTCCGCCAATAATTCAATATTTAGATATATTTTAATTTTGATTTACTTATTAAAATTTATTTATTATTATTGTATTTCTAGGTGCTGGACCGGATAGACATGTCTGGCATGAAAGCGCCGCCCCCAAGTGTGGAGGCGATATTAAAGGTCGTGCAAGCTACGGTCAGATACTTCTTTAGGTGCTTACACATTCAAGGTGAGAGGTTTATTTTGCACTAGCCTTCTTATTTGAGTATTAGCTAAGATATTACAAAAAAAAAGCAGCCAAGAGCGTGTCGGGCCACGCTCAGTGTAGGGTTCCGTAGTTTCCCGTCCGTCACAATAAGTGTTCCCACTTATGAGTTTAAAGGTGAGTATCCATTATGTTCGCGCTCCAGCAGCGCTCCGCGCTCCTGCAACTGCTCCCAGTAGTGGGTACTGTTGTTTCCATTCAAGCTCAAAATTATTTTCCTAGAAAGTCCTTATAAAGTTCTACTTTTCAGATTTTTTTCATATTTTCTAATCTTATGGTTCAAAAGTTAGAGGGGGGGGGGGACACATTGTTTTTACTTTTGGCGCGATTATTTCCGAAATTATTGACATTATCAAAAAATTATCTTAGTAAACCCCTATTCATTTTTAAATACCTTTGCAACAATATATCACACGTTAGGGTTGAAATTAAAAAAAAAATCGCTACCCACTTTACATATAGGGGAGCTACCCTAATAAAACATTTTTTTCCAATTTTTATTTTACCACTTTGTCGGCGTGATTGATACACATATTGGTACCAAATTTCAGCTTTCTAGTGCTAACGGTCACAGAGATTAAGCGGGGACGGACAGACGGACAGACAGACATGGCGAAACTATAGGGGTTCCTAGTTGACTACGGAACCCTAAAAAAGACAGAACGTGATGTTGGTTTAAAAGCGCGTGATTGATTCTCTTATAAAACTTCGTTTTTCAGAGGCAATATCGTAAAGGCGTGAGCAGATTTTTTGCGGAATATTATTGTTTTAGGAAGTTGAAGTCTTTTTTTAGTGCTATAAAGCAAAATTTTAATTTTTAATAGCGTTTTACGATAATATGCTATTATCGTAAAACGCTTGATATTACAGATATCTTTCAGCCCGAATACAACCACTATAATTACAAAATATATAATCCCCAAGTGCAACATAAAGCCTAAATTACGAAAATTTTGCGATTTTACATTAAAAAACAATGTTAAAAATCACTAAAAGGCATACCGATACCATAATGCCCGTAAGCGAAAGATTAATGATACTTTGTTAAATGATATTATTTTAATAATTTTGTAGTTTATTTGGTAGTAAGTAATTTTATGAACACTATAAAATTTATTACACAGGGCTAAGCGCTCGCTGTACACGCGAGCAACCCAGGTTCAATCCCCGTCGGCACCATTCGGTTCCTAGTTGACTACGGAACCCTAAAAAGTAGACTTTTCATAGGCTGTATAAGCTGATAAAGATATTCTATTTAAATGAAAATATATTCAACTTTAAAAAGAAAAAGGAACTAAATTTTGAGTACCTAAACCATATATAGAAATATTAACAATGTTTCATTAAGTAAAACAAACGAAAACACAATTCTATATTAAATATAATTCAATGAAATAAACCGTGTAGTGGCGGTTGAGAGTATCCACTACCCCATATCTTCCCGTGGGTGTCGTAAGAGGCGACAGAGGGAGGCAGGCAGGAGATGGGCAGCAGCATCTTCCTGATAACAACTGTGACGTAATAAAAAACTGCGGCTGCCAACCCGCTCGCCAAGCGTGGCAACTATGGCAAATACCCCCCAATGAATAAATACACAAACAGACGGCCCCCAGTCCCCGGCGGCCCCGCTATTCCTGGCTACGGTGGCGACCATGGTGACGGCGGGGCAGGGGGTGCTAAGAATCTCCGGTGGAGGTTCGGTTGCCACCTACGACGACTCGACGTGGCAACATATAACGCACGCACCCTGAGGACTGACGAGAAGATACTGAAGCTGGAAGAAGAGGTAGACAAGTTGCGCTGGCATATTATTGGATTATCCGAGGTCCGAAGAGAGGGGGAGGACACGGTAATCCTCGAGTCCGGCAACTTGTTCTATCACCGGGAGGGCGACCATCTGTCCCAAGGAGGTGTCGGATTTATCGTCCACAAGTCTCTCGTCAACAACGTTGTAAAGATTGGGAGTGTGTCGACGAGGGTCGCGTACCTGATACTCAGAATCACCAAACGGTATTCGCTGAAGGTCATTCAGGTTTACGCACGGCACATCCCGATGAGGAGGTGGAGGAAATGTATGAGGATATTTCCAGAGCCATACATTCCTCCAAAACCCACTACACGGTGTTGATGGGAGACTTCAACGCAAAACTAGGCACAAGAGAAAGCGGTGAGCTGAAGGTAGGGAAATTTGGAGTAGGGCAACGGAACCGAAGGGGCCAGCAGCTGGCCGACTTTATGGAGAAAGAGGGACTCATTATGATGAACTCTTTCTTCCAGAAGCGGCCCCACAGGAAGTGGACCTGGTCGAGCCCCGATGGTTCGACAAAAAATGAGATTGACTTCATTATGACGACCAGACGCCAACTGTTCAGTGATGTCTCAGTGATCGCAAGGGTGAAAACTGGCAGCGATCACCGAATGGTTAGAGGCACACTGAACCTAAACGTTAAGTTGGAGAGGTCTCGTCTAATGAAGTCAACGCTCCGTCCCCCTCGTGCTCTAATCCAGAATCCCGAAACCTTTCAGCTCGAGTTACGTAACCGCTTCCAGTGCCTAGAAGATTGCAATGCAGTGGACGATATGAACGACAAGCTCGTGGAAACTGTTCATGCAGTCGGAGCTAAGTTCTGCAAGACCCGCCGCAGAAGAACACAAAAACTCTCCGATCACACTCTTAATCTCATGGCTGTTAGACGGGAGATGAGGCTGCAATCGTCAACAGATTTGACAGCATACAGGCAACTGAACAGACAGATCTCCAAATGCATGCGGCGAAACTTACGCAACTTTAATACTTCTCGTATTAAAGAAGCGATCGAGCGGAACCAGGGCTCCAAAGTCTTTGCCAGAGATCTGTCTGCCAGAAAGAGCCAACTGTCAAAGCTGAAGACTGAGTGTGGCAACATCGTTTCCGGGACACCTGAGATTCTGAGTGAGATTGAGAGGTTCTATGGGCAGCTGTACACATCATCGTTGGAGCCACACGCAAGTGTGAGTAACGATCCAAGAGCAAGTCTTATCCGACACTATTCCGATGATATCCCGGACGTCAGTCTGAGCGAGATTAGAATGGCTCTCCACCACCTTAAAAACGGCAAGGCCCCTGGCGAGGATGGAATTACAGCGGAGCTTCTGAAAGCGGGTGGAACACCGGTACTTGAAGTCCTTCAGAAGCTCTTCAATTCCGTCCTCCATGGTGGCACTACTCCAGAGGCGTGGAGCAGATGTGCGGTGGTCTTGTTCTTTAAGAAGGGCGACAACGCTCTCTTAAAGAACTACAGACCGATTTCCCTTCTGAGCCGCGTCTACGTGCTGTTTTCGAGAGTCATTACGAATCGTCTCGCACGCAGACTCGACGACTTCCAGCCTACCGAACAAGCCGGTTTCCGAAAAGGCTTCAGTACCATAGACCATATACATACCCTGCGGCAGATTGTACAGAAGACCGAAGAGTACAATCTGCCACTTTGCCTGGCATATGTGGACTATGAGAAAGCCTTTGATTCCGTCGAAATTTGGGCGGTGCTACAGTCCCTTCAGCGGTGCCAAGTTGACTGTCGGTACATCGAAGTGCTGAAGTGTTTGTACAGTAGGGCTACGATGGCTATCCGAGTGCAGAACCAGAGTTCGAAACCTATCCAACTGCAGAGAGGTGTAAGACAGGGTGATGTTATATCCCCGAAACTCTTCACCGCTGCGTTGGAAGACGTTTTCAAGCTACTGGACTGGAAAGGATACGGTATTAACATCAATGGCGAGTACATCACTCACCTTCGATTTGCCGACGATATAGTCCTTATGGCAGAATCGCTGGAGGACTTAAGCATTATGCTCAATGACCTCAATAGTGCCTCCCAACGGATAGGGCTTAAGATGAACATGGACAAAACAAAGATCATGTTTAATGTCCATGTCACACCTGTGCCAGTAGTTGTTGGGAGCACTATGCTCGAAGTTGTTGACGAGTACGTTTACCTGGGACAAATAGTCCGACTAGGTAAGTCCAACTTCGACCGAGAGGTCAATCGACGGATTCAACTCGGCTGGGCAGCGTTCGGGAAATTACGACATATCTTTTCGTCAGGTACACCTCAATCTCTAAAAACTAGATTGTACAACCAGTGCGTGTTGCCAGTGATGACTTACGGATCTGAGACGTGGTCCTTCACTGCTGGCCGTATGAGGACGCTTAAGATCGCTCAGCGAGCTATGGAGAGGGCTATGCTCGGAGTTTCTCTGCGTGATAGACTCAGAAATGAGGATATCCGCAGTAAAACCAGAGTGACCGACATAGCCCAACGGATTAATAAGCTGAAGTGGCAATGGGCCGGCCATATAGCTCGAAGAACCGATAACCGATGGGGAAGAAAGGTTCTCGAGTGGCAGCCTCGTACCGGTAGGCGTAGTGTAGGGCGACCCCCCACTAGATGGAGTGACGACCTGGTAAGACATGCAGGAAGTCGATGGATGCAGGTGGCTCAGGACCGTGCTTTGTGGCATTACTTGGGGGAGGCCTATGTTCAGCAGTGGACTTGTGAAGGGCTGTAATGATGATGATGAATAAATAAACAAACCATTATTTATTATTTTTTCATTACATTAACAAGCAACAAAATCAACAATAAGAACCAAATAATTTGTAAGCAAATACATATATTTACAATTAGGTATTTAGTGTATGTACTAAACAACAAAATCGAGAATAATTTTATCTTTCTTGAGCATTCGTTGTAATTCTTGGTTTGAGTAGCTTAATTTCTCAAAGATATGCATTTTTGAATTTGATTTACACTATTTTATATACGATACCATAGAAGAAATTCTTGGGTGCTGGTTGTTGGAATGAGAGGTATTTCTGGTTTGATCTCAAGCAATGAGGAAATAATGTTTGGAAGCCCTTTAGGAAGGAGTAATGTTTCAAACAATTTTAATTCTTTTTTTTTTGTGTTTCGATATTATACAAAGCCTATATATTTATACTGGTTGAACTTTTTGAACGTCTAAATAAAAATAAGGTGTAACATGTGAACGGAGAAGAAGCCTACACTGATATTTTACAAAAAATAAAAACAAAGCTTTTGAATTTTTGTTTTTATTTTTTGTAAAATACATATCAGTATAATATTAATATATAGAAAATAAAAACTGAACAAACTAGCAAGTTTTTAGTTTTATTATATATTTTTATAGTGTAGTAAGTCAAAGTAGTAGTCGATGACATTTTGAAACACAGCCACTGCTTCCTCGTTGTTCATAAAACATTTTCCTCGAAATTTTTCTTTTATTTTCGGAAATAAATAAAAATCGCAATCCGCGAGGTCGGTGCTATAGGGCGGTTGACCTAGTAATTCCACGTCTGACGTCGCCAAGTAGTCGATTCTTTGCTTGGTGGTGTGCGACGAGGCGTTGTCGTGGTGAAGGAGGATCATCATACTGCGAGTTTCTTTCGAACTTTCTCCAAGATAAGTGGCAAAAAATTGTTAGTGTACCATTCTGCAGTTACTGTTTTTCGATCCTCTAAAACAATTGTTACGTAATGACGTCTCCTTCCTAAGGACGAGGCCAACATCTATTTTCCCACGCTTCGATCTCTCTTCACTTTAGTTGGCAACTCCTCGGAAGAAAATACCCAGATAGCAGACTTTCTCTTAGTTTCAGGATCATAATAATAAATTCAGCTTTCGTCACCCGTAAGTATGTCGTACACAGCATTTGAGTCACCTCCGTTAAATCTTCGAACAATTTCACGACACCAATCGACACAACAGAGTTTTTGGGCCTTTCACTCTCACCGATTCTCTCGTTCACTCTTCACTCGCTTTCGTATGTTCTCGTTCGCACTTTCGTTCGGTGTACGAAAAGAGCTATTAGACCGATTAACAATCAGCGATCGGAAACGTTCCTTCTAGTACAGTGCTAAGATACGTTTTCTATTCGTTCAACGTGCGCGAACTACTTATGACAAAAATTAATGAGCATTGTCATGAAGACTTTATAATATTGGAACCTAAATATTGTTAAAATACATCACAAAGGACATTAAAAACATGAAATGCTACATTTTTTATTCAAAATAATACATAGTAATCAATACAAGTAACAAATGTAAGCACAAAAGAAACTTACCGATGGAAGGTAATATTATCAATTTTTCGTTGACTTATGCTATTGCATCCTAAAACGCTACAATTTACCATCTTTTTCATCTTAACTAATATCTAAAATTTACAAAGAAAAAACTTCAATTACATATTTGCTTAAAATATCAATGAATCGTCCGTTATCATAAAATCTTGACATCAATTATGTCAAATAACTGAGGGAAAACAATCATTCACATCACAAAAAACGTATACCTAGAAAAAAAAACACCCTTATGTCTAACTATATACGTGCATTCTTTACACACGCGGATGAAGTCACTTAATGTTTAGTCTATTGGGTACTAAGTCGGTTAACATATACTTACATTTATGTATATCTAAATATAAACACATGTAATACACATATTTGTATAAACATTTACACGAATATGTAAATACATATAAAAATAATCTATCATAAGACCATGCTGCCAGAAATAGAATATTTTCCTTTATTTTAATACATACATATATGTTAATTTTTATATATAACTTATAACCAATTTCTTTTAAGTTGTGATTAATTATTGCGTGCGCACGCTGCTACCGAGTTCCTCTACATATAAAACTATTTCTCGTTCCCCAAAGGTTTGCTGGCAGAGAACTATTATTAGAGTTATGCTCGCCTTTATACATCTTATTCAAATGTAAAATTGTTAATATCTTGTATTGTGTACAATATATAATATAGAAAAAATATTGCAGTCACTTATACGCCTGCGAAAATGTATCAACAGCGTATCTTACTCGTTCTCGTTCAGTGGCCGTATCTTCCCCGCTCAATACTACGACTATGATATCCAGTTGTACCTCATTTAGTTCAGAAGGTAAAACGAATGTAGAGATATACTGATGACGGAGCTAAGCAGTTTTGAACCATTTTTAGAAAATTTTGATTCTTAATCTAAAATAGATGTAGATGTCTATGGACCACAACATCCATTTACCATCAGGAGTGTGTACTTGCTTGTTATCTTATTGTATAAACAGAAAGCTGTTTCTTGTTGCAGATCTGATGGAGAAGATGCGCGGCGTGCAGAGTGCGTGCCGCGTGTTGCGCAAGCTGTGCGTGCATAGCAAGCTGGCGCGCGGCGCCGCGCTGCGCGAGCTGCTGGAGGCCGCCACTCTGCGCGAGCAGCGGGCGCTCGGCTCCCGCGCGCCAGCGCCCGCGCACGCGCGTCATTCAGACCCGCTACTGCTTCACCTCAACCAGAAGCACGTGCGTACATCCGCCCCCGCACCTCACCTCACCTCACCTTACCTCAACTTACCTCTCCCTACCTCACAATACCTAACCTTACCTCACCGCAACGCACCGATCGTCCCGCCACGCTGACTTGCTGCTGCTGCACCTGGGCGCTTCAGTGTCATAAACGTTGCATACTCTATGGACCATAAAGAACGGCTTGCAATGAAAACACCCAATAATACATCTTTTATGTAAACATAAAATATGTTTGCTTGACCCTTTCCTTCCATTATACATCTATCAATTACGGCCTATAAAAGTCCACTGCCGAACATAAACCTCATTCCTCAATACATTGCACGCTTGGCAGGCGGATTTTACTATGTGCCTTTATGTTTAACACTGCTCTAGGTAGATTTACCAAAAAATAGAACACCTTATTTGCTGTCGAATAACTCCTTTATTACATTGTATACAATGCTTTTCCTTTTAATAATAATAAGCTAAATAATAAATCCAGTTAGTAAAAATAGAAACTAAAACTCGCTAGTATTATACTTGACACTGACATTACATCTCTACGTAACCATGGCAACCTATTAATACGACCAGAATCAATTTTAGATTTTCAAAACTTTATTTATTGTTTAGATTCTCTGTAGTCTATTACTTTTTTCATTGTTAATTTTAATTTCATGGTTATAAAATATAAATAATAATAATATATACATTTGTAATATAATATTTCAGATAAATAGACCATATTTATTAGAAATTTATAATCTAAAAACTACATGGTAAATGGTAAATTAAAATATTAACAAGCCATTAGTAAGCTGAAGTGGCAATGGGCCGGCTGTATAACTCGGAAAAACTGACAATCGATGGAGAAGAAAGATTCTCGAGTGGCAACCTCGTACCGGTAGACGAAATGTGGGGCGGCCCCCCACTAGATGGAAGTGACGACCTGGTAGGACATGCAGGATGAGGTATGCTGGTGGCTCAGAACCGTGCTTTGTGGTATTCCTTGGGGTAGGTCTATGTTCAGCAATGGACTTGTGAAGGGCTGAAATTAATATGATGATTATAAATAACAATTCCATTAGAACTCTGAACGCATTTATTGTATTGAATGCGCATATCGTTGTATGCCATCCGTGTACAGTCCGTTATATAGTCATAGAATCTGTTAAAGATTAAAGAGTTTCATTTTATAAAAACTATGTATGTTTCAACAGGGCCCAATAACCCAGCTAACACAGAGTCACACGTCGGTGTTCCATGCGGGTATCATAGGCAAGGGTGTGCGTAAAGCCAGCAGTCAAGATGACAGCAACGCAATACCACCCATTTTGACCACCAACAACGAACTGCTCATGGGCGCTTTGATGTCGTGTATGGTAAGTTAATTTCTACAAGTTTGAATCAGTAACTTAATACTTATTATACAAAAAATAAACAACTAACAAAATTGTGGTGGGTACAACATAACAGTTCACTTACGCTGTTAATGTTAAAATTGTGCAAACATTAGCGGTCAGTCGCCAAACTCTCGTACAACTGCAGGGCTAGCCTATTTGACTTTCTACAATCGTTAACCTCGATAGAAAACTATTCCTACTAATGAATAGAATCAAACATAAATCAAGTGATTTATCGTAATTTATTTTTATTTAAATAATTTAGTTTTCGTTCTTTATTTCTTTTTATTGCAATTTTATATTTAATAAACAACAAAAAATCTTACTACTTCGAGGCATGCCTTTTAAGTTCTGTCGTTTACATATTTAACGGCAATTTTGAATTTGGAACTGTTCAACATTCTTTGTTTAAAGTCAGAATCTAAAAATATTGAAAAGTATGAGTATTAATGCTATTGTTTAGTCACAGAGTCGTATTGAATCTGTCAGGTCACGTATGAAAATGAATCTGGTTGAAATTTAGAATCGTTTGTCAGTAGAGTGGGCGGAGGGCAGGGGATGAGGGGGTGAGCGTCCCTTAACCCCAACACACCACTTCCATTAAAAGGTACACCGTTCTTGAGAAAAATCAAAAAGAAAATCCCATACACCTAACCTCCAAAATGATAACATTAATAGTCTCTGGCAGGAGGGGGGAAGAGTGGAGCAGGAATGTGCTCTATCAGGGAAAGACCCTCTACCCTTCCCTCCTTGCGGAAAAGTATAGTTTATGAGTAATGGTTTTTTTGTAAAATCGTAACCTCACTTTTTTACACAGGAAATTTAACCCAAAGTTAATTCTACAACGGCTTCGGCGCTGCGGGAAGTGCAGCCCCTTCGCCCTTGCGTAGCGAATCACAGGCACCTGTGCGAACCGTAGCGGCTGAGGCTGGTCTCTCGTCGGCGGAGGTGACCTCTCCCTCCATGCCTACGGCTTTACAAAAACACTTTAGGAGTAGGGCATACAAGACTACTTGGAGTCGGGTCGTGCTGATTCAATTTTAGTAAAATAGGAAGAAAAGTAGATAAGTCGTCGTCTAGGCAAGCAATCGGTATCCAAAAAAGAGAAAATAGCTGTCGATAAAAGCTACAATAATACACTGGAGAGCACACATTCACACAAGAAGAGCAACTTACGGCGGAATGCATAAAAATTAGTATGTCATGCGATTTGGCACTTGACATATAAACATTTTTCTTTTATTAACTGGCTTAACGGCTCTGGGTACTGGTCCTTCTGAGCCTATTATTTCTTTCGGAATCTTCATTTTATATTATTTTTCTTCACAATATGCTAATGCGTCATATGGCGAAGCCCTTGGAAGATTTTGACGACAACTCAACCCAGCAGACATTTGATGACAACAGCCACTCAAGTTCATGAGGCACCCAAGCGATCAAAATAACTTGAGGTTTATATCGACATCAAAGCAATTGTTTCGTCGTTTCCTCTAATAGTTCACACGCGTGGACACTTAATTCACAAAATCGCATCAATTTTACGAATCAACATCCACTTCAAACCATTATTTAAGCGACAAAACTGGAGCGACAATCCGTCTACGGCCAAGTTCCCGCCAAAACCCCTCAGACATATAAACACTTGATGTGTTTATATGTCTGAGGGGAGGGATTGTTGACGTCCTTGTCGCACTTCTTTTTTCCGTGTTTTACGCATTTTAGGTTATAATAGTTTTATTTAATTTTTAATAACGGTGCATTACCTTTTAATGTGAATGATATTATTATAATCAGGGACCAAACCTCTACCAAATAAAACATCTTAATCCCCCCAATTCCTGCCAAACGATTCTAAATCCAACCCATGAATCTTACTAAGGAAAATATCTGTGCAATAATTTTCCACAACTTTCAAAGAGGTCTAAGTCTAACAAGGCTTCAGTGTTTCGAAGAGCTAGCTTCTGTGTTCCATGATGAAGCCCCATATCTGAGGACTGCGTACGCTGGTATTTAGAATGCCAACGTGGACATGCCAATCTTAGAGACAAATCTCGTGAAGGACGTCCAAAATCCACCTTCACTGAAGATAACATCGTTGCTGTGAGAAAACTAATTCTCGGAGATCGTCATGTGACATATCGAGAGATAGAGGCGTTATTAGGCATCTCAAGGACTTCCATTCAGAAGATCTTGTATGAAGCGCTTGGTGTGAGAAAACTAATTTGTCGTTGAATCCCGCATTTGCTTTTCGACAGTCATAAGGCGACACGCGTCAGATGGTGTAAGATAACTCTTCAAAGGTTCAACCGAGGAGAGTCAAATCACGTCTACGACATCATCAGTGGACAATCTGGGTCTTCCAAGACGAGCCCAAGCCGACTAAAGTTGTTCGCTCTCGAGCATTTCAAAGAAAATGGTGGCCACGTTCATTAGGAAAACAGGCCATGTTGCGACGATTGGACTTGAAGATCGTAGAACGGTTAATGCAGAGTGGTACACCACAGTTTGTTTACCACAAGTCATCACCAAACTTCAGAAATCTAACACAAAGCGACGCATCATCCTACACCATGACCAGGCAAGCTCACACAGCGCTGGTTCAATGATTGAGTATTTGAAGCAGGAAAACGTAGAAATTCCGATGAAGGAGCAGTCGACGCTTTCAAAACAGCCATATTGAACCACCCCCACGTTTGGAAAGGAATAAATGTTTAAATAACCGGTTCGAGCGAATAGTAAAGTGTTTTTAAACTACACGGTGAATACTTAGAAAAAACAAAAAGTACTGTACGGTTCTAGTTGTATTTGTTTTGGTCAAACGACAAAACTTAAAAGGCATATTTCGTATATTAAATAAAAATCATCTGATCAAATTATACTAAAAATTCTTTTATGCTTTACCGTTCTTTTTGAAACCCTAAGGTACGGCAAGTTGCGGTTGCGGTTTTAAAACCGGTACGACAAAATTCTGAATTGGTTTGGCGTGCGCACTGCGGCTATAAACAGCCGCAAGTTTTGCCATTCGTATCTCAACTTTCGTAACGGAAGGTCGAACAGCATAGACTACGAAACCAGACTCCGAATTTGCTTTAACTTAATATTAACGGCAAGAAAACAAAAACGCAAGGAGTATTGATCCATTAACATATTAATCCATTAACAGAGACGAGACATATGAAGGGTTTTTTCTATATGAGATATAATGATTTGCGAAAGTTTCCAAGAAAGATTTTTGGTTACTACAGTACGTTTGACAATTTAAAAAGCATTTTTGGTAAAAAAAAGTCTACTACAAGAATACGAGTTGGAGAAAAGTGGAACGATATCAGTGGAAGAAAGGCTCTGTGGCAAATCACAGATATTTTAGCCGCATGCGGTTGCGCCCACTGTAATTAATAAATACTAAAATGCTAAATAAATACAGCACAGATTTTTGCGGGAGCAAACCGCAACAATTGTTGCCGCAGTGCGTGCAGGCCCTAACTATAGTCAACCAAAATCTAAGAAATACCTTTTGACATTTCACATTAATCATTCCGCAATATCTTTGCACAAGCGTACTCACAGGATTTAAAATAACCTTTTACGTAAATCCGAAGAATTATGAAGTTATCTATATTTAATTACAACCTGAATAGTTCTTTATCATTAATTTAAATTCTAATCTTTCAAACAAAGCAAAATATTTAAAAAATAACCGGTATCATTTTTTTTATTTGACGTCGTTTCAATGATATGCCGCTATGTAACTTACGGTAGTGTTTGGATGATTAAAATTAATTGTTATGTAAATAATCGGCAAAAATATTCAAATAATCGAATCATTAATTTTTTTAATGTATTATTTGCTTAGTTATTTTTTTAAAGTTCTTTAAATTACATGAATCTTGGATAACACGAGTTTAGTAAGTTTTTTTAGTTTTTTTTTTAACTTTGTCAACGTAAATTTGTGCAGGCAAAAAAAACTCATATACATGGCTGCGCTGAAAGAAACACTACGTAATTTCAGTCACCCGCCATTTCGGGAGCTTACAGTGTGTAATTTTGTGATTTTGTGTTTGTCTTCTTATTTTGTGACTCGGTTTTAACTTTTTGAACTTTTTCTTTTATATTCGATTAAGCATGTACCCATGTCAAAAAGGATGATTAGGTAAAAGTGGTAAAAAATTGATAATATTGATTATGGATGACATTGAAAAAAAACATTAATTTTGATGCATTATTGAAACTCAAATAATAATTAATCTAAACAACGACAGCTCAACTAGTTGTACTGAAAGTGATTGAATAAATTTATTTTTAATCTTGTTTAAATTTTAAATTTTTATAACTGTGCCTCTAGAAATAAGCAGTAACTACAAATATGAAGAAACTGATAAATCTTTTGTTTTAAATTATCCGTTTTTAATTTATTCTGGTATTATTAAAACCAAACTGTAAATGATTACCAACTCTAAATAACCGATATCGATTTTTTTAAGAATCGAATATTGCACGATCTCAATTTTTGGTTGGCATGCTTGGTGCAATAAGTCTGACAGCTGTCAAAATGTATTACTTAGATTTGGTTGACTATAGGCTGTCTTGTCCTCTTGCTACATGCGTGAAATAATTACCTACAATCGCTAGACGGCCCGGGCTGCATACGCAGTCGTGGCTAGTGCCTTGTAGGCGATTTAATGTTAAAGTTTTTTAACGCTGTTTACGTAACTACTTTTTTGGTAAATACTTGATGGAATAGTTTGTGTTTAGTATTAAGTATATTTAATTGTAGGATATAATAGTTGAAAGAGTTTTAGTGTAATTTAATAATTATATATAACCTTACCTATGTATTTGATAAATTATAATGGCAAAACGTCGACCTACAAAAAGTTTCAGATATTTCATTCTTTAAGTTACCGAGGGATTTTAGTAGAAAGTTATGAAAGGTGATTTTTTTAATTAGATAGGTACTTATGGCAAAAAAGAATTAATAAATAATTTAACTACAGAAGTAATACCTAAGGACTTTATTATGTAAAAGCTTAGTTGAAATTTACTTTATTATCCTATTACCTACTTAAATTCCTATACTTATCTTTTGTAATTTTAACGCAAAATACTGAAAGTAAAACTGTTTACTAACAAGATTTTTGACTAAGTAGAATAAGATCACATTTCTGTTAGGAATCGTAATTCGGGTTTATTTGTGATTTATACTATCTACCTATTTCTTCCGAGTTAAGCATCGCGATTCCCGAAGAATGGCCATGCAAGTTGCATGCATTAGGCATCACAGAACTCACATAGTAGCGAAAATATCACATAGGTCATTAGATCATGGTCGGAGTAGGTACTTTACCTAATTATCATATCATTTCGCAATGTATTTTTTTACTCTTTATCGACAGCTCTTAGTAACCACGGTATGGCCGCCGTCACAGAATAAATAATAGTACTAGACTACAGAAGTTGCACTCCTTGGATGTCGACTGCTTACCGACGTTTAATAGTCTACATTATTATTATTAATCAGATAAATCGCACACGTAAGCTAAATAAAACTTTATATCTGCGCGCTAGTGTCCATATTACTTTGCATCTTTTTTGTCACGGCGGACTTTCCGTGGTTATTAAGGGATGTCAATAGAAAGTAAAAAAATACATTGCGAAATGTTAATTATGTTACTTAGGTGAAGTACTAACTAATATTCTGACTATGATTGAACCATACTTTCGCCCACATGTGAGTTCTGCGATGCCTAACGCATGCAAATTGCAAGGTCATTCGTCGGGAATCGTAACGCTTGGGAGAAATAGGTAGATAGTGTAAACAACAAATAAACCTGAAATACGATTTCTAACAGAAATGTGATCTATTCTATTTAGTTAAAAATCTTGTTAGTATACAAAGTTTTAATTTCAGTATTCTATGTTATTACAACTCAAAATATTTTGATTACAAAAGACAAGTATAGGTATGTAAGTAAATACTTGGATAGTGAAGTAAATTTTAACTAATTGTTGTAATGAAGTACTTAGGTATTTCTTCTGTAGATAAAATTATTACTTAATTCTTTTTTGCTGTGAGTACCTATCTAACAAAAAATTAAATAAATTTTTTAACCTTTCATAACTTCCTTCTAAAATTCTTCGGTAACTTAAAGAATGATATGAAGCCTTTTGTTGGTCATTTCATTTAGTATCCATCTAAGCAACAGTTATAGTAGGAACGACGTTTTGCTATTATAATTTATCAAATAGGTAATATACATAATATCTATATAATTTTTAAAATACATTAAAACTTTTACAACTATTTTACCTATAATTAAATATACTAAACACTAAACAAAAACTATTTCAACAACTATTTACATAAAACTATTTACGTAAACAGCGGCAAAAAACTTTAACATTCGATCGCCACCAACGCGCCAGCCCTGACTGCGTTATTTCGCCCGGGCGCGTCGCGATTTTAGGTAATTATTTCACGCAGGTAGCAAGAGTGATAGAGGCCTGCCGCCGTGACGTGGGAAGGGGAAAAGTAATACGGACACTCGCACGAGGCGCTTAAATTTTATTTAACTTGCGTGCGCGATTTATCTTATTATTGATCATTATGTAAGCTATTAAAACATCGGCAAGCAGTCAACGTGAAAGGACTGCAACCTCTGCACATAGTAGTACTATTATTTATTCTGTGCCCTAACTGATACACAGAGAGTAAGAAACTGTTTTATAGTTAAATAAAAAAACATTGAAAAGATCAAAATTCTACTAAAAGGAACGAGTTTTTTTATAGTATTTAGAATTTTTTTTATTCCCCTATTGCTAATAATAACGTAAAATGTGCATACGTACTTACGTGCGTATGTGTGTTCACACTGTGTGTTCACACTATATCATCATCATCATCATTACAGCCCTTCACAAGTCCACTGCTGAACATAGGCCTGCACCAAGGAATGCCACAAAGCACGATCCTGAGCCACTTGCATCCATATACTTATAAAATAATTCTTATTTTGTTGCAGGATGGGAATAGTGGCATAGTGGAAGGAGCAACGTCAATTTCACTATTGTTGGTAGAATTAGTGTCGCCTGATGTGATGTACAACGGTTTGCCGTGGCCCGATGAGGACTTTACTAAAGTAAGTTTTTTGGCGGTTTGATTACATAATATATTGTTAAGGCTACGATAAGGAAAGCTATAGTATATTTTCTTGCACCGTGTAGTGGTAGCACAGGAGAATCAACTACGCCATATTAACCCGTGGGTGTCGTAGTAGACGACGGAGGAAAATTAAACATGTTGGGCAACAGCGCCTTTTTTTTTGCGCCCGAAGCAAATATGGGCAACTTTCCGGAAAGCGGGGGAGGGAGGCGGGGAATGCTCATAGCATACCACGCAGCCGGCTGCGTGGTTACGTGGAGACTTTTACCCACTAAACACCGCCTTTTTGGATTGGCTTACCGATCTGACGAGAGATCTCTAAGCCGTATACGAACGCGACCCTCCTTGGCAGAAAGGAGGGCGAAACAACAGCGTCTACCTGACAACGTATATTATAGTCTTGGGTACTATTATTTTTAGAGATTTAAAGCTTAAATTTTAGTCTATTAAATCAAAAGTATATTTTCTTTCCAATAACATATATATATATATATATATATATATATATATATATATATATATATATATATATATATATATATATATATATATATATATATATATATTGAATACCATTTGAATGGTTTACCTAAATGGCCCGGTTCATATGACTAATCAATACTTGGGCCATCGGATCACTAGAAATGAATGGTTGACACATGTGTAATGTGTGGGTGTCGGGGTCCATGTGGTTGTACGTTCTACTAAGGTTATGCATGAGTCCAGAGTGGTGGAGCGTGCGACGAGATGTGTCGCGTGGAACGTGCTGGTTGTAAAGGTGTTTTTTTTCGTGGGGAAATCCTAATGGATACCTTTGGCTGCGGTGGCACCCGAAAGGTTATGCCGGACTCCTACCGGCTAAAACCCCACGGTGGTCTCCATCAGCGTCCCGGTATCTCCATTCGGAACGCAAGCGAGGCCCCTCTCTCGCTTTGCTTTATTGAAAGCACGTCCCGGGGGCAGTACTTACTACCCCCAGCACCCTCGCAGTGCTATCGCGATATTTTGGGACCACTTCCGAGCCATCGTTCTGCTCAGGGATTACATTACTATAGTCCACCAAATCTAAGAAATACATTTTGACAGCTGTCAGACTCGTCAGCCAAGCATGCCAACCAAAAAATGGGAACGTACAATATTCGATTCTTAAAAAAATCGATATCGGTTATTTAGAGTTGGTAATCATTAACAGTTTGGTTTGAATAATACCAGATATATATATATATATATATATATATATATATATATATATATATATATATATATATATATATATATATATATATATTTAAAACAGATAATTTATAACACAAGATTTATCTATATTAAAAATAACAAATTAATTAAACAATACGTTACACAGCATACATTAAAAAATAGTGATTCGATTATTTTAAAATGCTTAGCGATTATTTGAAAATTTTTGCCGATTATTCGCATAACAATGAATTTTAATCAACCAAACACTACGGTAAGGTACATAGCGACATATCATTGAAACGACGTCGAGTAAAAAAGGTGGTACTGGATATTTTTTAATATCTTGCTTTGTTTGAAAAACAATACACGATGTAATGAAATATGGATAACTTAATTAGGTAGAAGGTTATTGTAAATCGTGTGAGTACGCTTGTGCAAAGTTATTGCGGAATGATTAATGTGAAACGTCAAAAAGTATTTCTTAGATTTGGTTGATTATAGGCATTCGGGGCCCCCGCCCCAAATGCTTGCAACCCCAGAGGCCCCGTTTCTGGTAGGGGATCACCATCTTCAAGGGGAAGGTCGTGACGAGCGCCTTCACGGCGTCGTCTCCGAGTGGGATCTGTCTTCCTCCGATCCCGCTCAGCAGCCTCCTTATGGACCATTACGGACTCACAGAAGATGGCTACGACCCCCTACGCCGAATCCTCGCTCAGCATCGCCCACACGACTGCTGGCAGGGAGAGGTTCCGACCGATCCGACTGGCGAGGATTATCCGCTCCCGTTCCCATGCTGGGCAAACCGCAAGCGTATGGGACGCGAAATCTTGGTCTATCCCACCATAGCGAAAGCAGTTTGCTCTCGCTTCGCGTATGATTTTGCACAGATAATCACCGAAGCACCCGTGACCGGTAATTATCTGTGTAAGTCTGTAGATGAGTCTTCCTACTCGTCGCTGCATCCAGGCTTTGAAAACCGGCAGGATTGCGCCAATAACGCGTTTCCGTGCATAGCGCTCCTCGTTAAGTCGAATGCGCCATGTCGCCAAAGCTTTCTGTTGCTACTGCCGTTTTAGAGACTCGAGCGCCTCATCTGGCTCACTGCCATCTCCCTGACGGAGGATGCGGATTCGTTTGTACACCCTCGCATCCATATCCGCCAGTATATCTATGTGTGGAAAGCGAGCCAGGATTGTTGCCGCCTCAAGGGATATCGTGCGGTATCGTCGCACGATCCATATAACAATCCTGCGCTGGACACTGCAGATTTTAGTTCTACAGCGTCGGATGGCTTGCCTTTTCGCCCATATAGGCGCGCCATATAAGGCTATGCACCGCATTACTCCAGCATAGAGGCGGCAGACTTCCTCCCTCGGTCCCCCTAGATTGGGCGGGCAGCAGTCTGTGCACAGCACCCGCCACCCTCTCAATCTAGGGGACTAGGCGCTCAAAGTGCTCTTCGAAGCCCCAGCTACTGTCGGGTCGGGTGGTTCGGTGCTCCGAGGTAATTTGTGAAACCATAAGGCTTCGGTCTTATGAGGCGCTATTTCTAGACCCAAATCGTGGATTTTAGGAACGACGACTTCCCTCCCAAGCTCGGCGAGATCCTTGGTCCCCTCGAACCGCTGGCGACCACCAGTGTGTTATCGGCATAGCACACGATAATTACGCCAGCAGGAAGGTCGACACGCAAAACCGCATCTTATGCGAGGTTCCACAATAGCGGGCCTAGCACCGAGCTGCGGTACCCCACGTTTGATCTCCCTCCGGATCTTCCTACTGAATACGGTCGTACGTAGCGGGCTAAATATCTATTGGTACTTTTAAATAAAACGTGAGTGAACATCTACCATCTTGCCCCATGTACAGAATGTACCTGTCGCGCAAGTAGTCCCCGATCATGCCTTGCAGGTAGGCAGGCATCTGGTAATGTGCTAGTGCCCCCCTGATTGCATCCCAGGGTAGAGAGTTAAAGGCGTTGACGATATTGTATAGGTGTACAGTTTATATTGCTGTTCGTTCTTCTAAGATCATGTACGACTATGAGACTGGTAGGACGTGCGGCGCGTGGAACGTGTTGGCTTTGTGTGTGTGTGACGGTCCAAGTTGTTGTATATCCTGTTAAGGTCATGTACAATTGTATGAGTTAGGCGAGGCATGTTACGTGATGTGCGTTGGTTGTATATGTGTGTGTATGCCAGTGCATGTTGCTGTACGTCCCGTCAAGGTCATGCACAAGCAGAACTACGGTACCGACGGGACATGTGGCACGATGTGTCGAGTGGTGTGTGCTGGTGCGCTGAGGTAAGTCGTGTGGATGGCACTGTACGTGTTATACGGTAGTGTGTGCGTGTGTTATGTTCGTATACGTGTGTGTGTGTGCTGGTGTGGCGTGATTGACAATGCACGCGCGTATGTTGTGTGTGCATGTGCGCTGGGGTCACGCGGACGCCACTGTACGTGTATGTGTGTTTGCGAGCAGCAGGTGAGCATCGAGCGCGAGCTGTACATGCGCGGCGCGCTGGAGCGCAGCGCGGAGTGCCGCGCGGCACTGCGACGGGCGGCGCGCGCGCGGCCCGCGCTCTGCCTCGCGTCCGCGCTGCTGCGCGCCGCTGCCGCCACGCTGCTGCACCGCCTGCGCGCGCACCTCGGTACGTACCGCACACCGCACGCGCGCACTTACATACATTTATTTATTTATTTAAGCCTTTATTTCCCAAAAAAGAATTACATAAAATTAAATATATTACAAAATTTTACAAAATTTCATTTACATTTACAAAACCAATCATGCTTCAAAGAATACTTTAACAAACATTTAGATATAACATATTTTTTTATTTATTTTTATTTTTTGCCAGAATTTCCAATAAATTTTATAAAATTATGCTCAATAACCCGAACTAAGTCATATTATTAAAATCAAATAAAAATTAACTACTTTTTTTAAATTATCAAATATAAAACAGTAAAAGAAATTACATAATCAAACAATTGAAATCAATTAATAATAATAATAATAATAGGATCTGTAGTGGTTAGTTATAACATGTTATGAAGATCAATTTACAGCAGATTGGTCATGATAACATAATATTCAAATTATTGCTTTTTACTAGATTTGACATTATATATTATTTAATTGGGTACCCATTTGCGGGTGTAGGCCTCTTCCATCTTTGTTTATCTTGTGCGAGTCTCATCCAGGTGTATCCAGCTATGGCCACAATGCCATCACACCACCTGCACCTGGGTCTACCGCGTGTCCGTGGCACTTCGCGAGGGTACCTTTGGAGTACTCTCTCACTCCAACGTCCATCTGTAGCTCTTGTAACGTGGCTTGCCCATCTCCATTTTAATTTACATGCTAACTCTGCAGCATCTATAACTTTTGTGGTTTTCCTTATTTTTTTTTTTTTGTCTATCTCGTAATTTAAGACCTAACATGTTCCTCTCTGTTGCACGCTGAAAGACCTGAAGTTTGTTATTATTGTTTTTGTTAGTGCCCAGTTTTGACAGCCATAGAGTAGTGTTGGTAGAATAATAGTATCTATTGCCTTCTTTTTTAGTCGCGTCGGTATAGGAGACTTAAATATTTCTTATTTCCAGTATTTTCTCCAAGCACTTTTTATTCTGCTGTCAATTTCATTCTCTGTTTGATTTGAAAAACAAATGTTCTGCCCAAGATAGACATAGCTGTCTACATACTCTATCAATATATTTCGTACCTTCGTAGGCACTCTAACGCTGTTAGTTAGAAGTTTTGTTTTTTTCAGTATTCATATTGAGTTCGCACTTTCGGCTCTCTATATCTAGAGATATCAGCATGCGTTCTAGTTCATCATGACTTTCACTGATGAGGATAACGTCCTCAGCGAATCGTAGGTGGCTTAAATACTCGCCATTTATTTTTATTCCAATATTATGCCAATTGAGTTGTCGAAATACATGTTCTAAAATTGCGTTAAATAAATACGGTGAGATAGGATCCTCTTGGCTCACTCCTTTCTGAATAATAAATGGTGTTCCTTTTCTCTCTAATTTAACTACAGCCTTGCTCTGTTTGTATATCTCTTTCAGGATTTTGATATATATTTAATATTTACTCCTTCTTCTTGTAGCGTCAGCCATAGGTATGTATGGTATACATACATACATATTATATACAAACACATGTACACTACTAAGCGGGTACTACGGTACTAATACATGCGCACTAAGTTACGCTCAATTCTCTGTAACTGCTGTAGTAGACTGCAAGCGGCCGAGAAAAAAATCTTTGTTTCATAAACCGCGAACGTTGGTTTCAACAATCTAACACTGATTTTGTTTAATGTGATTAGTGCCCAAATACTCAAACGCTACTCAATTTCAAGACGTCGTTAAGTATCGTAGTGTCACAGTCGCTATGGCTTTAAGTGATAGAGAGCACGAGACTTAACGACGTCTTAAAATTGAGTACCGTTTGAGTATTTGGGCATAATGAAACGTAACTAACAACATAACTAAGTTTATTTCCGATAAGTATGTAGCATTATTTCGTATTTGCCTAGAAACACTAATTGTCTTAAATAAAAATGCTTAATAATAACGTTATAACTACGCGATATCTTTATCGTGCCAAGTACCCGCCCAACGGGCGTTTGTTCGATCATCAGTTGTAACACAATTTTTGTTCTGAATTGCCTGGCTAATAGTATGCTTAAGTTTTTGACCAAAACACAAAATTAGATACAAACAAAAATTAAAAAGGTAAGTACAATGGGCGGTTCAATGACAATTTAAAAACAATCTAATTTAAATGAAGCTATTTAAAAACAATCTAGAAATGTCATCAAACATTACTTATATTCCCTTTAATCACTCCTGATACGCTTAAAATTCTTGTGTTATAAGCTTACTAGTAATTCACGGCAGATTCGAACCTACGACCTTTGAGATCGCGATCCGCACCCTGCCATTAAGCTACTGTCGTTTCACTATTCAAGTCTTTTGCACATCAATCGACATAAATCTTAGTAAGTCGCTAATGCACTTATAGGTATTACAATATACTACTATTATTTTTTTAATATAATATTCTTTAACCTCTCAACCCCCTGGCGGTCTCATGAGACCGCGGCCATATTCCGTCAAATGCCTAGCGGTCTCATGAGGTCTCACCCACCCACAGCACTTTAACCCATAAAAACATAAAAACTTATGTATAGATTACTTTCTATGAAGAAGTTTGGAATTATATAATCAATATGAAATACTCTATCCTCTAGTGCAATAAAAAAACCGTTATCCTATGAATATTTATTTATAATATACGTTTATTTCGTACGCCATTTTGGTGTGAATGTTATTGTGTTGATTTTTGGATTTTTCTAGTGTTTTATTAGTGTTTTAGTATAGTGTTTTATTATAAAGTTGTAGTGAAAGTTTTTGCGTGAATATAATTTATCTTTTTACGTAAATAATTTTGAGTAATATATATTGAAATAATTGTGATTTTCACGCATCCGACATTCGCTTGGTACGTTTTTCTTTTTGTTATAAAAATACAATAAAATCTTTTTGTAATGAAGTAAAACTTGAGTTTTGTTTAGGCCACAAGATAGAGAATTTTGTATAGATTTTATAATGCTAAACTTCTTCATAGAAAAGTAGTCTCTAAATATAAGTTTTAATGGTTTAAGTGCTGTGGATGTGGCGTCCGCTCGGGATTTGCCGAGCGCATGCCCACTGCATGTGATTTTTATGGCGCTTGAAGGGTTAAAACAACAAATCAAAACTAAATATAAATAAACACTATATAAGTATTAAATACAATATCAGACCAAACACCGTGTGTAATGCATGTCGTGCCATCTGAGCACAATACACGTGCTCCAGCCACGCTACAGCTATATTATGGCTGCACTACCTATGGGTCGGCTCGACCGGGGAAGAACCACGCTCCAACAGATTACCAGCGTGAAATATTATTACAATTGCCAAAAAAACTTTCTTTAAAATTCCTTCAACGACACACACGGAATCAAATAAACATAATAAGAACCTAATTTACAATAATAACAATAAAATGTTATTTAGCAGATCGACACACACAATCTGCTGAAATTGCTCGTGAAATGGCTGCATTAAGCGAACTATTGTCCACAATGACTCTTGGACAACTGCTGCCACATCCGTTAAGCCATATGCTTGAGCTAGCACCGGAGTTGACTGCCAGTGAGGTAAATAAACATTTACTACTGTATGACTATTATATTCGATAACAATTTCACATGCGAATATTTGTAAGATTACGTAGTAATAATGACTTTAAAGGTTAAGTTAACTTTAAACCTAAATATAATTATATATAAAAAGGTTTGTGTTAATGCATGTTCATATAACGTGATATTGAAGATAACCGTATATCTAAAAATATTGTTTCAGCTCGTGCAGGTATTACGGGATTGCCTATGGAATTATACGAGAGACCACGTGCCATCGCCTGCGTTGTTTACGTGTGATTCTACAGGTACAGTTAATTATGTGATTACACTAAGATATGATCTAGCAGTTTACGAATGTAGATCTGTGGGCCCAGTGCGAGTTCCACAAAATTAATCGAATTACTTCACCATCACGTTATCCGAGTTAACGTCGTTGCTATCGACGAGCGAGTGTGAGTTACAATCGAAGCTAACCTTTCGATTCGCGTTTGCTCACTGTGAATGGCGGTTATTCCTTCTCTTATGTTGTTAGCATATTCGTTTCGTGGGATAAATTAACCAAATTCAGAATGACATTTTTATTTAGTGGTCTTAACAATAGCATCTGTCTATCAAATTTGTGGTTATTATATCTTTATGTATATTATATATATCTGTATGTCCGATACCTTTATGTTTCGTAATTTGATGAAGGTTTCAACACTCGACAGTTGTTAGTATAATGAGATTGTGAATTAGATATTTAATTGTTAATAATTTAACGTTTAGATTAAAAGCAATTAAACTTGAAGATATGTTCGTTCTAATATGCTTTTATGATGACGTTTTTGGAGCAGTAGGCAAATGGGATTTAAGTTATTTAGTGTAAAGTGAAGTTTGATTCGTGTGTTTTTGTAACTAGGTTTCACGGACTAGAATTTATTGGATTTTCGGCATGGAGGCCTTAGTAAAGCATCGTCTAATGCAAGCGATCAAACGGTCTGTATGAAAAATTTAAGAGGAATTGATTTAAGTATTGAATAGTGATGGTAGACATTAGATTTATCAAACGCTGTTTACACAAAACTTGAACACTTTAATGGAAAATGCCATATCTATCCTTAAATTGCCTGTCGTTGAGATCTAACAACGGACTAAAATATGCACAAGCTCTACTAAATAGGCATACTATTAGCGATTACTCCATAGCTACCGAAGCTACCGTTCTCTTAATACTATCAAACCATTTTTATTTTTCCAGGTCTTCACTGGCGTGACCCTTCTACATGCAAACCACCAGCCACGTACACGGACACTCTGCGTCTAATTATTCAAAAGAGAATATCGAAGTTGGGCCACTTATATCCCATCATGTTTCTGAATCTTGAAAAAGAAAATTAATTTATGTTTTTTATAAGATGTACATACTGTATATAATTTATGAATAAACGAAGTGCCTCATACATAAATATTGTTTTATTTTTGACTAAAAATTATGTCTGTATGTTCTATGTGTGCCATACTTATGCGTTTATTTTATAATAAAAATTCAATATAAGCAAAATTCCGCTCAAGACAACAACTGCTCGGGGCAAACTGAGCAACAAGACCAAGGCGACCCCTGCCACGCTATCCGTGAATTTCTCCAATATCAGGGGACTTTACTCTAACCTAAACGCCGTCTGCTCTTTCTGACCGAGGCCCAGGTGTCCTCTCCGGATGATGCTTCATATCTTCTACCCGGGGTACAAACTGGAACACTCCTTTGTGCCTCGGGCTGGAGTTTACGTATACGTCAGAGAGGACATCTGTTCTCGACGCCTCGGCAGTCTTGAAGGTTCGGACCTGTCCATCCTTTGGCTACGCGTAGACAGCGACGACCATCCGCGCGTCTACGGGTGCCTCCATAGGTCCCATAGCGGTTATGCCAAAAAGGTCCGACTCCTGACCACGTCCAAATGGCTACAGATTCTTTGCTACAGCAGATCCCCTCCGTAGACATCGTGAATCTCGGCGATTTTAAACGCCCACCACGCCGAGTGGCTTGATTCACGTTTAACCGATCATGCGGGGAGATTTGTTCATGATTTTGCCTTGACATATCGTCTGATACAACTGGTTACTTCGCCTACGAGGATTCCAGAAGTGGAGGACCATACACCTTCCCTGTTGGACCTTCTGCTGACCTCTCATCCGGACGGATATCAGATTTCCGTCGACGCCCCTTTTAGCTCCTCGGACCATTGTCTTGTCCGGAGTGTGGTGCCACTCACGCTAAAATTGCGGTTGCATTCTGCAGGCTGCTGCCGTGTTTGGCATTAGATCAGCCGATTGGGATAGGATGCGATCTTCCTTTGCATCCTACCCTTGGAGGCGGGTTTGCTTCTTGCCGGACGATCCCAACGTTGTTGCTGATTCTGTTGCTGATGTGGTACTTCAGGGTACGAAACTTTTTATTCCTTCCTCTGTGGTGCCCATCGGAGGCAAATCTTAGCCATGGTTTGGTCGCTCCTGTAAAATAGCATCATGATATAAGCGGGAGTGCTACCAAGCCTGGGCTGACGCATCAACGTCCCGGTATGTAAACACCAGCGCTCTAGAAAAGAAGTATAATTCCACCTCCCGGTCCTTCAAAAGAGTCATTGCCAAGGCAAAGTCAGAGTATATAGGCAGAATTGGCGAGAAACTAGTTCACCTTCCTTCTGGAACCCGTGCATTCTGGTCTCTCGCCAAGGCTGTCCAGGGAAATTTCTGTCAGCCATCTCTTCCATCTCTGCACAGGGACGACGACTTACTGGCCCATGCTACAAAGGAGAAAGCCGATCTGCTAGGCACTTTCTTTGCGTCCAATTCGACTCTCGATGGCGGGGGGACAACGCCGCCGACCATCCCGCGGTGTGAGAGCTCCATGCTGGAGGTGCGGTTTACACAGAGCTCGGTTCGCAAAGCACTTCTCTCTCTGGACATCCACCAGTCGAGTGGGCCTGATGGTATCCCCCCAATTGTGCTGAGGGCGTGTGCTCCAGAGTTGGTACCGGTCTTAACGCGTCTTTTCCGGTACTACTACTCTCTAGGCGTAGTCCCAAAATCATGGAAGACGGCTTTCGTCCACCCGATCCCTAAAAAAGGTTACTGCTTAGACCCGTTCAGCTACAGGCCCATCGTCATCACCTCCTTCTCCGAAACAATGGAATCCATTGTAAACTGCCAGCTTATGAGGTACCTTGAGGATCACCAGCTGATTAGTGATCGTTAATACGGTTTCCGTCGTGGTCGATCAGCTAGTGATCTTCTGGTCTACCTGACTCATAGATGAGCGGCGGCAGTAGAGTCCAAGGCGGAAGCATTGGCCGTTAGGTTGGACATTGCTACGGCCTTTAATCGGGTTTGGCACAAAGCGCTTCTTTCGAAGCTCTCTTCCTATGGGCTTCTCGAGAAATTGTGCAATTGGATCACCAGCTTTCTTGCAGATCGGAGCATCAAGGTCGTTGTAGACGGTGCAAGCTCCGATTACAAGGCTATTAATGCTGATGTTCCACAAGGCTGCGTGCTATCACCAACGCTGTTTCTTCTGCATATTGTAACGATCCCCCCTCTACATAAAAATTTTATAATATTAAAAATATCCCCTTTTCAATAACATTATATATATGAGACCAGGATTATTGAAATATGTTTTGATCTTTCTAAATGAACTTTCAAAAGGTTTATTAATAGGCCGTTTTTAATATTTTGGCGTGATCGTCTTAGTTAGGACCCTTATTTACGTTGTGTTTGTTTAGTAACTTAGTTCTTTTAGGTGTCCTTTGGAAGAATGAATATTCACTAGAGCAATTGAAAGCTGTTGGTAGTGCCTTATAAGCTAAGTGAACCCCGTTCACGAAGACAGGGCTCGAAAAAGGTTAAGAACATAAAACGTCCCTATTCCACTTGCATCAGGTTTACATTATTAATTATCCCTTCCCGCTCGGAAAAGGCTCAAAATATATTTATACAAAATACCCGATACAAGGGCTTCGCTCTCCTACATTTATTTAAAAAATTGTAGGGGAGGTACACGGCCCCACACACGCCGTGCACGGTGAGTGCCAACCATTTTGATGCACTCCCCCCGAAGGTAACGCTAATTCGGGAACTGGACCGTAGTCCACAGCAAAATAACTGGCGAACCAGTAAAAGAGGCTTGGCCCCTTGTTAGTGCGTAATCACAAACATCGACCGAAGTCGCGCATGTCAATGCGTGTAAACGCCATACAGAATACGAACGAATCCAGCCACAGTGAATGTACGTCACACGGTTTAGGCAAATAGGCACACTGGCCGTAAACCCTCCGTGAGCGCCACCACCTGCCAGACCGCCGCTCCTGCATACGTGATGTAAGTGTATGGCATCACCACCAATTGCATGATCAGCACGGCTACTAGCCGCAGAGCGTGTCATGAGTCTACCGCTCACCTCAAGGGAATGGGGTCCCACGTTGTGCGGCTTTCGGCCGCAGCCTTGAGAGTCTCCTCAGATCCTCCCGCCAGCTACCACCCGCATGAGGTCGACACATATGCTCCACCAACCAATACAACGGCAGATATAGCCAAAAGGCAGTTATAAGATAAGAGTAATAATTCGCCATCAGAAAGGGTTTGTGTCACTGACGTTGAGTAAATGCATTTTCGATCATGTTTGTCTCACCCACCAACAAGTTGCCTTCAATCATTCAAAGGTGGGAAAGTTACAGAGATATAATATTATGTTGTTATATAAAACATCGTGGAAGGCAGACAGTCTGCAGCCCCGCAATGAAGGGACCCGACTTGGGCAAAGCTACTTAGGTGTGAGTCAAACCAAGACGCAGAGAGCGCCATTGAGAATAGCGTCCTACCAAACAACCATCGCAGAGACGCAATGCTGCGGAACGCAACAAGCATCAATACGACTATCGTCGGGCTTACACCATTCCAAGGTCCCCCATACATCCCAGCAGACATCACCACCCGTATACCTCCATCGATCAGAACCACAGAGAGCGTCGAATCAGGCGCAGCACACCCGCAGATCCATCACAAGACGCAATACCGCAAGTAGCAGTAAGCATCAATGCAACTATCATACGGATGGCGCCCCCTCACAACACACCCAACATGATCCCTATCGACTTTGGTAACAAAGTTGGTATTGTTGTTATATAAAAAATATCACCAACGTATCATAGTAGCACGCTACTAAGACGCCAATGAACAAAACTCCACGTATCATAGCGCTAATGCACTAAGACATGAAGCTGAGTATGCCTGTTACACTTAAAAGTGCTACCAAACACACTCATCATTCCCATCCGAAGGATAGACGACGCATCGCTATGCGCTACGACGCCGCCCACAAACGGTATGGGTGTGCGATGTCCACGGGAAAGCCGTATTGCTACAACAAACCCGCTTACCACCGACACTAAGATGTTAATTGTATACCTCCATCGACCAGAACAACAGGAATGCGTCGAATCAGGCGCAGCACACCCGCAGATCCATCACAAGACGCAATACCGCAAATAGCAGTAAGAATCAATGCAACTATCATACGGGTGGCGCCCCCTCACAACACATCCACATGATCCCTATCGATTTTGGTAACAAAGTTTTTATTGTTGTTATATAAAAAAATATCACCAACGTATCATAGTAGCACGCTACTAAGACGCCAATGAACAAAACTCCACGTATCATAACGCTAATGCACTAAGACATGAAGTTGAGTATGCCTGTTACACTTAAAAGTGCTACCAAACACACTCATCATCCCAATCCGAAAGATAGACGACACATCGCTATGCGCAACGACGTCGCCGACAAACGGTATGGGTGTGCGATGTCCACGGGAAAGCCGTATTGCTACAACAAACCCGCTTACCACCGACACTAAGATTGTTGTTATATAAAACTGCACCAACGTATCATAGTAGCACGCTACTAAGACGCCAGTGGACAAAACTTCACGTATCATAGCGCTAATGCACTAAGACATGAAGTTGAGTATGCCTGTTACACTTAAAAGTGCTACCAAACACACTCATCATCCCAATCCGAAATATAGACGACGCATCGCTATGCGCTACTACGCCGCCCACAAACGGTATGGGTGTGCGATGTCCACGGGAAAGCAGTATTGCTACAACAAACCCGCTTACCACCGGCACTAAGATGATATGTCTAGGACACATCGGTTAGCGAGTCCAAGTTTACCTCGGACCAATTGCTCGTGAAGCAGCACACACGCCACCATAATATTCCTTTTCAAGTCCCTAATAAGGACTAGTCATTTTGCTACAGTACTGGGAGCAGTCAGTCACCCGACCACCCCATACAATGCTTATGCATCAAGGAGACCTCCTATAATATTGCTTTTGTGTCATAGACCTTACTTTCATAAATCATGTATATATAGGATTCGAACCCATGACCCTACTATTGTAATGCATATTAATCATAGAGACCTTCTATAATAGTATTGCTTTTGAATCATAGACCTTACTTTCATAAATCATTCATATATACGATTCGAACCCACGACCCTACTATTGTAATGCATATTAATCACAGAGACCTTCTATAGTATTGCTTTTGAATCATAGATCTTATTTTCATAAATCATTCGTATATAGGATTCGAACCCACGACCCTACTATTGTAATGCATATTAATCACAGAGACCTTCTATAGTATTGCTTTTGAATCATAGACCTTACTTTCATAAATCATTCATATATAGGATTCGAACCCACGACCCTACTATTGTAATGCATATTAATCACAGAGACCTTCTATAGTATTGCTTTTGAATAATAGACCTTACTTTCATAAATCATTCATATATAGGATTCGAACCCACGACCCTACTATTGTAATGCATATTAATCACAGAGACCTTCTATAGTATTGCTTTTGAATCATAGACCTTACTTTCATAAGTCATTCATATATAGGATTCGAACCCACGACCCTACTATTGTAATGCATATTCATCATGGAGACCTTCTATAGTATTGCTTTTGTATCATTGAGTTTAATATCATAAGTCCCTAATATAGGACTAGTCATTGTGCTACAGTACTTCAGGCAGTCGGGCTCCCGACCACCCCATATATATGTACAACTGCAGGAATGTATCTCCGGCAGCTCATCCATACAAGACATCTATACATGAACACCTTCAATAACTTAGGAAAATTTTCTTTTATACGTGAACTCCTTCCACAACTTAGGAAATTTCTTTTATACGTGAACTCCTTCAATAACTTAGGAAAATTTTCTTTTATACATGAACACCTCCCATGACTTAAACAATTTTTAACAAATTCTCTAATTATCTTATAAACGTTATTTAACTTAATTTTATAATAGTTTTTGACTTGTATATCTATTATTTATCTTATTTTAAATATTTTTTTCAAGTTTTTAAATAAATTTATTTATTACGAAAAAACAATAATTTTGCCTTTAATTTACTATGTTATTGGGATAATGTCTGAAATATATTAACTTTATGTTTATTAATTTGACTTAATTGCTTAATATATATCTTTTAAGACTATTTTTGACGCCCCTTTATATTGAATTTAATTATTAATAATAATATTGGGCCGTCACAATCCACTCCCAAATTTTATGTTAATGACCCACACAGTGGAGTCGTTGATATAAAATTTTACTATATTGAGAGCATATGCACTACACTCAAAATTTTGAACTTATGTGTATCTGTTCTTTCCTCTTTCAATCTGTTACAATTCAGTATATATTTTCATCCCACCTACCCCAGGGAATGGCCGCCGCCACACACCCCTTCAACCACATCTATCCCAATGTGATAAACCATAAATTGTCATCTTGATAAATTTATTGTATAAAATAAAATTTAATAATGGTTCTCTTTTGTTTTTGATTTACATTTTAAATCTTTAAAATATAAATTCAGCAATGTTGTCTTTATATACACAGTATTTTGGTTATGAGTTGAAATCAGATGGCTACACACCCACAGGATAGATGTGATTGAGCCGTTCACCCTGACCCAACTCCCCAAATTTATTTAATAAAAACATATTTTACAAAATTATCTTACACTCAATATTTACAGATAGTTATTAATAAAATTATTACAACATTTTCTTATTTTTAATTAATTTGTATCTTGCTCATAACTTTAATAATTTTAATCTATTTTTCAAAAGGCTACCCACGGGACCAAATTATATTACAGTATTTATTCTAGAATGTTCTCCAAATAAGCCAAACCTATTATTTAAAATATTTTAATAAATGAATAGCATTAAAATTTCCCCTAATTTCATTTGTTTCTGGGTTTGCTAAAGTATATACATCGTCAAATGGTACGGCTGCTATTATATATGGCCCTTCATACGCCAAATTAAATTTACTCATAACTTTGTTATCTGCATCTGATCTACTAGATCTTGAAACTTTTACTAAATCGCCAACATGATATGTCACTAATCTATTGCTCTTATCAAATTTTGTGTTTCTAATGCGGCTTGCCTCTTTTAGATTCTTTCGCACTTGCTGTCTAATCTGTTCGACATTGGTTTTGATCTTACTATTAAATATTATCTTGTCGAAAGACATTTCATTAGACTCACCATAAAGAATCTCACATGGTGTAAATCCCGTACTACTGTGATATGAATTATTATACAATTCTTCTATTTTAGGCAATATTATTGCCCAATCTTTGTGGTTAGTATGACAAAGTGTCCTGAATAATCTGCTCAACTCTCTATTTACACGCTCTGTTGTATTTGGCCTAGGATTTCTTACTGTGGTATATATCGGTTTAATATTCAATTCTTTCATTGATCGTTTCCAATGATTACTTATAAACTGCTTCCCATTATCTGTCATTATTGCTTTGGGCTTTATAACCTCAACAAAATGCTTTACTTTCGTTACAACACACTTTGCTGTTGATTGTTTTAAAGGATATAATTTGATAAATTTACTAAATGAATCTTGTATAACAAATATGTAAGTGTACCCAAAGGTACCCGATGCCAATGGTCCATATAAGTCAGCCATAACCATGTCTCCGATATTTTCTGTTATTATAGATTTGCATGGACCCACATATGTTATATTACTTTTCTTTGATAACTGGCATAAATGACACACCCTTAATTGCTTTTTAATGTCTTTTGTTAATCCTTTCCAAAAGAATCTATCTCTCACATATTTAATTACTTTATAGGGCCCTTGATGTCCCATTTCTATATGTACTTGGTTTATAACATCTCGTCTCAAGGGTACAGGTAAATAAATTACTTCCTTTAAATTTGTTTTGTAATATAATATATTATTTCTCAAACTATAAGGTTTCAGTTTATCATTTTGTTCTAATGTTGAAATATTTAGCGTCTTTAATTTTTCAATAATAGCCAACGACTATGTATCTTGTGTTTGATATACTGATATGGATTTTAACTTTTCTATCAACTCGTCATTCGGTTCACTTTCTGTGTAAGCTATTTCTAAACTTTTATTTTTATCCTCTTGTATTAAATCACCATCAGGAGGGTAACGTGATAGCACATCTGCAACAATATTGCTTCTACCCGATATATGCTGTACTTCGTAATTAAATTGTTCTATATAAAATATCCATCGAGTAACTCTGCCATTGAATAATTTCATATTATTAATAAACAATAATGCTTTATGATCAGTTAAAATTATTACTTTGCTGCCTCTTAAATACGTCTCGAACTTCTTTAAACAACTTATTACAGCATAAAACTCTTGTTCAGTGACAGACCAATTCAATTCAGAACCTTTTAAGGCTTTACTGTGATAGCCTAATATTCTCATTTCACTATTATTATCTATCTGATAAAGTACTCCGGCCATACCCACACCGGAACAGTCTGTTTGCAAATAATAAGGTTTACTAAAATCAGGGTGATGCAATTCTATTGTATTAATAAATTGTTGCTTTATAAAATCAAATGCCTTTTGCACCTTTTCGCTCCATTGAAACTTACGTCCCTTTTTTAATAATTCACAAAGAGGTATTATACATACACTATAATTTGGTATGAACCTTCTATAAAAATTGCAAAGCCCCAAAAATGCTCTCAATTGCTTAATCTTTTTGGGTGCTGGAAAATCTTGAATTGCGCGAATTTTATCGGGATCTGTTTTTATGCCTTTTGTTGAAATTATAAAACCCAGCATCTTAATTTCTTTACAAATAAATTCACATTTTTGCAAATTGCACGTTAAGCCAGCTTTGTTTAATTTACTTAAAACAATGTCAATGTGCTCCAAATGTTTATCTAATGTTCCTGATGTTATAATAGCTAAATTATCTAAGTAATTCACACAAAATTCTTGGACTTCTGGTCCCAATATTAAGCTCATGGCTCTACTAAAGCTTCCTACCGATGTTTTTAATCCTTGTGGCAGAACATTATATACGTATGACCTTCCATTGAATGTGAATCCAGTATATTTTCTACCATCTTTATTTATTGGAATTTGAAAATATGCATTATTTAAATCAATGGTAGTAATATAATTCGCTCCATGAAATGAATTCAAAACATCTAATTGTATAGGTGGCTTCTCTGTTTCTGCATCATTTTCTTATTTATGCTTCTAGCATCTAATAAGACTCTAATTGTGCCATCCCTTTTAAGTGTGAATGTTAATGGGCTACTGTAAGGTGTCGATGCCCTTGTGATGATACCAGCTTGTTCCATCTCACTTAATTTCTCTTCCATTTTCGATCTATATGCATATGGAATCGGATAAGATCTAGTAACTATAGGTTCATCATCGATCATTTCAATTTTATGTTCGTAGCAATTCGCTCTACCCAACTTGCTCGAAAATATATTCTTATGCTTTTCCAAAACCTTACTTAGCTTAGCTTTTTCAGAGGCCTCCAACTTTGTTCCTATCTTTATATTTGTTAAAGGATCATCAGTACTTTGTTCAACGCAATTGTTATATAATACTGATTTACAGTTATATTTAAACGGTATGAAGTAGTCTTTGTTTTTCAACTTAATTTCTATACCAATTGCCGTATTTCTAAAATCTATCAATATTTTATTTTTCTTGAGCCAGTCAAAGCCCAATATTAATGGTCTTATTAAATTATTAACAATTAAAGTTTGTGTTTCAAAGACTACTTCATCTATTTTTATAGGCAATATGATCATCTGTTGTATTTTTGTGCTGCGCTGCCCAACAGCACCTTTTATTTGCATTGCTTTAACTGGCATTACTGATATTTTGTGATTACCACTTTTAATTTGTAAAAATAAACTCTCTGAAATGCATGTAATATCGCTCCCAGTATCGAGAAGCGCATCAATTTCTTTATCAAATATTGAAACTTTAAGTTCAGACCTCATATTCCCTATAAATTCCTTTTGATATTTATCTTCGTCTTCCTCGAAAACAGTTTGCACGAATAACTCCGTTATGAGCAAATCTGACTTGGTTTTTAAAGTCTTAATTATACTATTTACATTATTGTTATAACCAAGTCCCTCCCTATTAAAGGTTGCTTTTAAAGAAATAGGTTTTCGCAAACCCCTATTATTTTTGCCAAGTGTTTGACCAGGTCTCCAACCCAGCTTTAATAATATATTTAATGTTTTGTTCCCTTTCACATTATAAGGGATATAGAGGGAGGGAGGGAATTAGTTCGACCTCTATTGCTCTAAATTTGGCTCGGGAGTCGAAACATTTACTTGTTCTTTAGTGACTTGTATTTCATTCATTTCGTTAACCTCCTTTCTTCCTTCTTCAGGTTTACGCCATGATTTATATGATTGCTGTATTTCTTTTTGTTTCCGCTCAGCTTTATTATTAAATTTTCGTTTTTTCTCAGTATTGTAAGGTTCACGATCTTCTTCCTGTTTATCAATGTCATCTAAATTTCTCAAGAAATCTGTTGTCTCAATTATTGTCTCAATTTTAGCTATTCTCCATAACTGCTGCACTGTTTTAGGATAATGTCTAATAACATCAGCAACTAATTGTTTTTCTGGTATCGGATATGATAATGTTTGTGCTTTTTCAATGACATAAAGAAAGTAACCAACCATGGTGGGGTGCGTATATCTACTCCATTTATTTTGTACAAGGAATCTTCTTACTTTATTTTGTTCCTCTTCACCCCAAAATACTCTTAGGAAGTCTGCTTTAAAATCATCAAAAGTTGTCCAACGCACACTATTAATTCGAGCCCAATATTTGGCTTCACCTACTAAGCACTCTTGTGCTATTGATATTTCAAGTCCATTAGATGGGACTTTCTTTAAATAATTGGTGAGATCTTCTAAAAATGTTACTGGATGAGTATTCCCATTTTCAAATTTCGGCTTATTTATTGTCACATTATGTATATTATATACAATACTCTGTTTAGGGTCAGTAACAAATGAGGTGCTCGCCCCGTACACCTCTTCTTGGTTTACTTTAATTTGGTGATCTTTCGTTTGATTGATAAACTTCTCTTCGAGATCTTTTATTTTAACCTCAATGGTTTTTACTACATTCTTAATTAATTTTTGAAGTATTTTTAATTCATTTTTAGGCTTAGCCTTCACTAAATTTGAACTTTTCTTTGTTTTAGCCATTTTTATATTTTTATACTTTTCCAGTTTTAAACACTGTTATGTCTTTCACTTATACAAATGTTACTGAGTACTTTTCACTTATTAGTTTATTTTGTCTTAGATAACTATGCGCACACCATCTATAACAAACAAACATTTTATTAATATTAAAGCCCCACCCCCAGACTCTCAACCACCCCAGCAAACACCATCCTCCAAGACACCTCTCCATTTCACGGACAACAAATTGTAGGCATATAATGCCTACTTCATAATTCTTATAAAGACGACCTTCTTTTTAAAATATATCCTGGTCACGGCACCAAATTGTAACGATCCCCCCCTCTACATAAAAATTTTATAATATTAAAAATATCCCCTTTTCAATAACATTATATATATGAGACCAGGATTATTGAAATATGTTTTGATCTTTCTAAATGAACTTTCAAAAGGTTTATTAATAGGCCGTTTTTAATATTTTGGCGTGATCGTCTTAGTTAGGACCCTTATTTACGTTGTGTTTGTTTAGTAACTTAGTTCTTTTAGGTGTCCTTTGGAAGAATGAATATTCACTAGAGCAATTGAAAGCTGTTGGTAGTGCCTTATAAGCTAAGTGAACCCCGTTCACGAAGACAGGGCTCGAAAAAGGTTAAGAACATAAAACGTCCCTATTCCACTTGCATCAGGTTTACATTATTAATTATCCCTTCCCGCTCGGAAAAGGCTCAAAATATATTTATACAAAATACCCGATACAAGGGCTTCGCTCTCCTACATTTATTTAAAAAATTGTAGGGGAGGTACACGGCCCCACACACGCCGTGCACGGTGAGTGCCAACCATTTTGATGCACTCCCCCCGAAGGTAACGCTAATTCGGGAACTGGACCGTAGTCCACAGCAAAATAACTGGCGAACCAGTAAAAGAGGCTTGGCCCCTTGTTAGTGCGTAATCACAAACATCGACCGAAGTCGCGCATGTCAATGCGTGTAAACGCCATACAGAATACGAACGAATCCAGCCACAGTGAATGTACGTCACACGGTTTAGGCAAATAGGCACACTGGCCGTAAACCCTCCGTGAGCGCCACCACCTGCCAGACCGCCGCTCCTGCATACGTGATGTAAGTGTATGGCATCACCACCAATTGCATGATCAGCACGGCTACTAGCCGCAGAGCGTGTCATGAGTCTACCGCTCACCTCAAGGGAATGGGGTCCCACGTTGTGCGGCTTTCGGCCGCAGCCTTGAGAGTCTCCTCAGATCCTCCCGCCAGCTACCACCCGCATGAGGTCGACACATATGCTCCACCAACCAATACAACGGCAGATATAGCCAAAAGGCAGTTATAAGATAAGAGTAATAATTCGCCATCAGAAAGGGTTTGTGTCACTGACGTTGAGTAAATGCATTTTCGATCATGTTTGTCTCACCCACCAACAAGTTGCCTTCAATCATTCAAAGGTGGGAAAGTTACAGAGATATAATATTATGTTGTTATATAAAACATCGTGGAGGGCAGACAGTCTGCAGCCCCGCAATGAAGGGACCCGACTTGGGCAAAGCTACTTAGGTGTGAGTCAAACCAAGACGCAGAGAGCGCCATTGAGAATAGCGTCCTACCAAACAACCATCGCAGAGACGCAATGCTGCGGAACGCAACAAGCATCAATACGACTATCGTCGGGCTTACACCATTCCAAGGTCCCCCATACATCCCAGCAGACATCACCACCCGTATATCTCCATCGATCAGAACCACAGAGAGCGTCGAATCAGGCGCAGCACACCCGCAGATCCATCACAAGACGCAATACCGCAAGTAGCAGTAAGCATCAATGCAACTATCATACGGATGGCGCCCCCTCACAACACACCCAACATGATCCCTATCGACTTTGGTAACAAAGTTGGTATTGTTGTTATATAAAAAATATCACCAACGTATCATAGTAGCACGCTACTAAGACGCCAATGAACAAAACTCCACGTATCATAGCGCTAATGCACTAAGACATGAAGCTGAGTATGCCTGTTACACTTAAAAGTGCTACCAAACACACTCATCATTCCCATCCGAAGGATAGACGACGCATCGCTATGCGCTACGACGCCGCCCACAAACGGTATGGGTGTGCGATGTCCACGGGAAAGCCGTATTGCTACAACAAACCCGCTTACCACCGACACTAAGATGTTAATTGTATACCTCCATCGACCAGAACAACAGGAATGCGTCGAATCAGGCGCAGCACACCCGCAGATCCATCACAAGACGCAATACCGCAAATAGCAGTAAGCATCAATGCAACTATCATACGGGTGGCGCCCCCTCACAACACATCCACATGATCCCTATCGATTTTGGTAACAAAGTTTTTATTGTTGTTATATAAAAAAAATATCACCAACGTATCATAGTAGCACGCTACTAAGACGCCAATGAACAAAACTCCACGTATCATAACGCTAATGCACTAAGACATGAAGTTGAGTATGCCTGTTACACTTAAAAGTGCTACCAAACACACTCATCATCCCAGTCCGAAAGATAGACGACACATCGCTATGCGCAACGACGTCGCCGACAAACGGTATGGGTGTGCGATGTCCACGGGAAAGCCGTATTGCTACAACAAACCCGCTTACCACCGACACTAAGATTGTTGTTATATAAAACTGCACCAACGTATCATAGTAGCACGCTACTAAGACGCCAGTGGACAAAACTTCACGTATCATAGCGCTAATGCACTAAGACATGAAGTTGAGTATGCCTGTTACACTTAAAAGTGCTACCAAACACACTCATCATCCCAATCCGAAATATAGACGACGCATCGCTATGTGCTACTACGCCGCCCACAAACGGTATGGGTGTGCGATGTCCACGGGAAAGCCGTATTGCTACAACAAACCCGCTTACCACCGGCACTAAGATGATATGTCTAGGACACATCGGTTAGCGAGTCCAAGTTTACCTCGGACCAATTGCTCGTGAAGCAGCACACACGCCACCACAATATTCCTTTTCAAGTCCCTAATAAGGACTAGTCATTTTGCTACAGTACTAGGACCAGTCAGTCACCCGACCACCCCATACAATGCTTATGCATCAAGGAGACCTCCTATAATATTGCTTTTGTATCATAGACCTTACTTTCATAAGTCATGTATATATAGGATTCGAACCCATGACCCTACTATTGTAATGCATATTAATCATAGAGACCTTCTATAGTATTGCTTTTGAATCATAGACCTTACTTTCATAAATCATTCATATATAGGATTCGAACCCACGACCCTACTATTGTAATGCATATTAATCACAGAGACCTTCTATAGTATTGCTTTTGAATCATAGACCTTATTTTCATAAATCATTCTTATATAGGATTCGAACCCACGACCCTACTATTGTAATGCATATTAATCACAGAGACCTTCTATAGTATTGCTTTTGAATCATTGACCTTACTTTCATAAATCATTCATATATAGGATTCGAACCCACGACCCTACTATTGTAATGCATATTAATCACAGAGACCTTCTATAGTATTGCTTTTGAATCATAGACCTTACTTTCATAAATCATTCATATATAGGATTCGAACCCACGACCCTACTATTGTAATGCATATTAATCACAGAGACCTTCTATAGTATTGCTTTTGAATCATAGACCTTACTTTCATAAGTCATTCATATATAGGATTCGAACCCACGACCCTACTATTGTAATGCATATTCATCATGGAGACCTTCTATAGTATTGCTTTTGTATCATTGAGTTTAATATCATAAGTCCCTAATATAGGACTAGTCATTGTGCTACAGTACTTCAGGCAGTCGGGCTCCCGACCACCCCATATATATGTACAACTGCAGGAATGTATCTCCGGCAGCTCATCCATACAAGACATCTATACATGAACACCTTCAATAACTTAGGAAAATTTTCTTTTATACGTGAACTCCTTCCACAACTTAGGAAATTTCTTTTATACGTGAACTCCTTCAATAACTTAGGAAAATTTTCTTTTATACATGAACACCTCCCATGACTTAAACAATTTTTAACAAATTCTCTAATTATCTTATAAACGTTATTTAACTTAATTTTATAATAGTTTTTGACTTGTATATCTATTATTTATCTTATTTTAAATATTTTTTTCAAGTTTTTAAATAAATTTATTTATTACGAAAAAACAATAATTTTGCCTTTAATTTACTATGTTATTGGGATAATGTCTGAAATATATTAACTTTATGTTTATTAATTTGACTTAATTGCTTAATATATATCTTTTAAGACTATTTTTGACGCCCCTTTATATTGAATTTAATTATTAATAATAATATTGGGCCGTCACAATCCACTCCCAAATTTTATGTTAATGACCCACACAGTGGAGTCGTTGATATAAAATTTTACTATATTGAGAGCATATGCACTACACTCAAAATTTTGAACTTATGTGTATCTGTTCTTTCCTCTTTCAATCTGTTACAATTCAGTATATATTTTCATCCCACCTACCCCAGGGAATGGCCGCCGCCACACACCCCTTCAACCACATCTATCCCAATGTGATAAACCATAAATTGTCATCTTGATAAATTTATTGTATAAAATAAAATTTAATAATGGTTCTCTTTTGTTTTGATTTACATTTTAAATCTTTAAAATATAAATTCAGCAATGTTGTCTTTATATACACAGTATTTTGGTTATGAGTTGAAATCAGATGGCTACACACCCACAGGATAGATGTGATTGAGCCATTCACCCTGACCCAACTCCCCAAATTTATTTAATAAAAACATATTTTACAAAATTATCTTACACTCAATATTTACAGATAGTTATTAATAAAATTATTACAACATTTTCTTATTTTTAATTAATTTGTATCTTGCTCATAACTTTAATAATTTTAATCTATTTTTCAAAAGGCTACCCACGGGACCAAATTATATTACAGTATTTATTCTAGAATGTTCTCCAAATAAGCCAAACCTATTATTTAAAATATTTTAATAAATGAATAGCATTAAAATTTCCCCTAATTTCATTTGTTTCTGGGTTTGCTAAAGTATATACATCGTCAAATGGTACGGCTGCTATTATATATGGCCCTTCATACGCCAAATTAAATTTACTCATAACTTTGTTATCTGCATCTGATCTACTAGATCTTGAAACTTTTACTAAATCGCCAACATGATATGTCACTAATCTATTGCTCTTATCAAATTTTGTGTTTCTAATGCGGCTTGCCTCTTTTAGATTCTTTCGCACTTGCTGTCTAATCTGTTCGACATTGGTTTTGATCTTACTATTAAATATTATCTTGTCGAAAGACATTTCATTAGACTCACCATAAAGAATCTCACATGGTGTAAATCCCGTACTACTGTGATATGAATTATTATACAATTCTTCTATTTTAGGCAATATTATTGCCCAATCTTTGTGGTTAGTATGACAAAGTGTCCTGAATAATCTGCTCAACTCTCTATTTACACGCTCTGTTGTATTTGGCCTAGGATTTCTTACTGTGGTATATATCGGTTTAATATTCAATTCTTTCATTGATCGTTTCCAATGATTACTTATAAACTGCTTCCCATTATCTGTCATTATTGCTTTGGGCTTTATAACCTCAACAAAATGCTTTACTTTCGTTACAACACACTTTGCTGTTGATTGTTTTAAAGGATATAATTTGATAAATTTACTAAATGAATCTTGTATAACAAATATGTAAGTGTACCCAAAGGTACCCGATGCCAATGGTCCATATAAGTCAGCCATAACCATGTCTCCGATATTTTCTGTTATTATAGATTTGCATGGACCCACATATGTTATATTACTTTTCTTTGATAACTGGCATAAATGACACACCCTTAATTGCTTTTTAATGTCTTTTGTTAATCCTTTCCAAAAGAATCTATCTCTCACATATTTAATTACTTTATAGGGCCCTTGATGTCCCATTTCTATATGTACTTGGTTTATAACATCTCGTCTCAAGGGTACAGGTAAATAAATTACTTCCTTTAAATTTGTTTTGTAATATAATATATTATTTCTCAAACTATAAGGTTTCAGTTTATCATTTTGTTCTAATGTTGAAATATTTAGCGTCTTTAATTTTTCAATAATAGCCAACGACTATGTATCTTGTGTTTGATATACTGATATGGATTTTAACTTTTCTATCAACTCGTCATTCGGTTCACTTTCTGTGTAAGCTATTTCTAAACTTTTATTTTTATCCTCTTGTATTAAATCACCATCAGGAGGGTAACGTGATAGCACATCTGCAACAATATTGCTTCTACCCGATATATGCTGTACTTCGTAATTAAATTGTTCTATATACAATATCCATCGAGTAACTCTGCCATTGAATAATTTCATATTATTAATAAACAATAATGCTTTATGATCAGTTAAAATTATTACTTTGCTGCCTCTTAAATACGTCTCGAACTTCTTTAAACAACTTATTACAGCATAAAACTCTTGTTCAGTGACAGACCAATTCAATTCAGAACCTTTTAAGGCTTTACTGTGATAGCCTAATATTCTCATTTCACTATTATTATCTATCTGATAAAGTACTCCGGCCATACCCACACCGGAACAGTCTGTTTGCAAATAATAAGGTTTACTAAAATCAGGGTGATGCAATTCTATTGTATTAATAAATTGTTGCTTTATAAAATCAAATGCCTTTTGCACCTTTTCGCTCCATTGAAACTTACGTCCCTTTTTTAATAATTCACAAAGAGGTATTATACATACACTATAATTTGGTATGAACCTTCTATAAAAATTGCAAAGCCCCAAAAATGCTCTCAATTGCTTAATCTTTTTGGGTGCTGGAAAATCTTGAATTGCGCGAATTTTATCGGGATCTGTTTTTATGCCTTTTGTTGAAATTATAAAACCCAGCATCTTAATTTCTTTACAAATAAATTCACATTTTTGCAAATTGCACGTTAAGCCAGCTTTGTTTAATTTACTTAAAACAATGTCAATGTGCTCCAAATGTTTATCTAATGTTCCTGATGTTATAATAGCTAAATCATCTAAGTAATTCACACAAAATTCTTGGACTTCTGGTCCCAATATTAAGCTCATGGCTCTACTAAAGCTTCCTACCGATGTTTTTAATCCTTGTGGCAGAACATTATATACGTATGACCTTCCATTGAATGTGAATCCAGTATATTTTCTACCATCTTTATTTATTGGAATTTGAAAATATGCATTATTTAAATCAATGGTAGTAATATAATTCGCTCCATGAAATGAATTCAAAACATCTAATTGTATAGGTGGCTTCTCTGTTTCTGCATCATTTTCTTATTTATGCTTCTAGCATCTAATAAGACTCTAATTGTGCCATCCCTTTTAAGTGTGAATGTTAATGGGCTACTGTAAGGTGTCGATGCCCTTGTGATGATACCAGCTTGTTCCATCTCACTTAATTTCTCTTCCATTTTCGATCTATATGCATATGGAATCGGATAAGATCTAGTAACTATAGGTTCATCATCGATCATTTCAATTTTATGTTCGTAGCAATTCGCTCTACCCAACTTGCTCGAAAATATAATCTTATGCTTTTCCAAATCCTTACTTAGCTTAGCTTTTTCAGAGGCCTCCAACTTTGTTCCTATCTTTATATTTGTTAAAGGATCATCAGTACTTTGTTCAACGCAATTGTTATATAATACTGATTTACAGTTATATTTAAACGGTATGAAGTAGTCTTTGTTTTTCAACTTAATTTCTATACCAATTGCCGTATTTCTAAAATCTATCAATATTTTATTTTTCTTGAGCCAGTCAAAGCCCAATATTAATGGTCCTATTAAATTATTAACAATTAAAGTTTGTGTTTCAAAGACTACTTCATCTATTTTTATAGGCAATATGATCATCTGTTGTATTTTTGTGCTGCGCTGCCCAACAGCACCTTTTATTTGCATTGCTTTAACTGGCATTACTGATATTTTGTGATTACCACTTTTAATTTGTAAAAATAAACTCTCTGAAATGCATGTAATATCGCTCCCAGTATCGAGAAGCGCATCAATTTCTTTATCAAATATTGAAACTTTAAGTTCAGACCTCATATTCCCTATAAATTCCTTTTGATATTTATCTTCGTCTTCCTCGAAAACAGTTTGCACGAATAACTCCGTTATGAGCAAATCTGACTTGGTTTTTAAAGTCTTAATTATACTATTTACATTATTGTTATAACCAAGTCCCTCTCTATTAAAGGTTGCTTTTAAAGAAATAGGTTTTGGCAAACCCCTATTATTTTTGCCAAGTGTTTGACCAGGTCTCCAACCCAGCTTTAATAATATATTTAATGTTTTGTTCCCTTTCACATTATAAGGGATATAGAGGGAGGGAGGGAATTAGTTCGACCTCTATTGCTCTAAATTTGGCTCGGGAGTCGAAACATTTACTTGTTCTTTAGTGACTTGTATTTCATTCATTTCGTTAACCTCCTTTCTTCCTTCTTCAGGTTTACGCCATGATTTATATGATTGCTGTATTTCTTTTTGTTTCCGCTCAGCTTTATTATTAAATTTTCGTTTTTTCTCAGTATTGTAAGGTTCACGATCTTCTTCCTGTTTATCAATGTCATCTAAATTTCTCAAGAAATCTGTTGTCTCAATTATTGTCTCAATTTTAGCTATTCTCCATAACTGCTGCACTGTTTTAGGATAATGTCTAATAACATCAGCAACTAATTGTTTTTCTGGTATCGGATATGATAATGTTTGTGCTTTTTCAATGACATAAAGAAAGTAACCAACCATGGTGGGGTGCGTATATCTACTCCATTTATTTTGTACAAGGAATCTTCTTACTTTATTTTGTTCCTCTTCACCCCAAAATACTCTTAGGAAGTCTGCTTTAAAATCATCAAAAGTTGTCCAACGCACACTATTAATTCGAGCCCAATATTTGGCTTCACCTACTAAGCACTCTTGTGCTATTGATATTTCAAGTCCATTAGATGGGACTTTCTTTAAATAATTGGTGAGATCTTCTAAAAATGTTACTGGATGAGTATTCCCATTTTCAAATTTCGGCTTATTTATTGTCACATTATGTATATTATATACAATACTCTGTTTAGGGTCAGTAACAAATGAGGTGCTCGCCCCGTACACCTCTTCTTGGTTTACTTTAATTTGGTGATCTTTCGTTTGATTGATAAACTTCTCTTCGAGATCTTTTATTTTAACCTCAATGGTTTTTACTACATTCTTAATTAATTTTTGAAGTATTTTTAATTCATTTTTAGGCTTAGCCTTCACTAAATTTGAACTTTTCTTTGTTTTAGCCATTTTTATATTTTTATACTTTTCCAGTTTTAAACACTGTTATGTCTTTCACTTATATAAATGTTACTGAGTACTTTTCACTTATTAGTTTATTTTGTCTTAGATAACTATGCGCACACCATCTATAACAAACAAACATTTTATTAATATTAAAGCCCCACCCCCAGACTCTCAACCACCCCAGCAAACACCATCCTCCAAGACACCTCTCCATTTCACGGACAACAAATTGTAGGCATATAATGCCTACTTCATAATTCTTATAAAGACGACCTTCTTTTTAAAATATATCCTGGTCACGGCACCAAATTGTAACGATCCCCCCCTCTACATAAAAATTTTATAATATTAAAAATATCCCCTTTTCAATAACATTATATATATGAGACCAGGATTATTGAAATATGTTTTGATCTTTCTAAATGAACTTTCAAAAGGTTTATTAATAGGCCGTTTTTAATATTTTGGCGTGATCGTCTTAGTTAGGACCCTTATTTACGTTGTGTTTGTTTAGTAACTTAGTTCTTTTAGGTGTCCTTTGGAAGAATGAATATTCACTAGAGCAATTGAAAGCTGTTGGTAGTGCCTTATAAGCTAAGTGAACCCCGTTCACGAAGACAGGGCTCGAAAAAGGTTAAGAACATAAAACGTCCCTATTCCACTTGCATCAGGTTTACATTATTAATTATCCCTTCCCGCTCGGAAAAGGCTCAAAATATATTTATACAAAATACCCGATACAAGGGCTTCGCTCTCCTACATTTATTTAAAAAATTGTAGGGGAGGTACACGGCCCCACACACGCCGTGCACGGTGAGTGCCAACCATTTTGATGCACTCCCCCCGAAGGGAACGCTAATTCGGGAACTGGACCGTAGTCCACAGCAAAATAACTGGCGAACCAGTAAAAGAGGCTTGGCCCCTTGTTAGTGCGTAAGCACAAACATCGACCGAAGTCGCGCATGTCAATGCGTGTAAACGCCATACAGAATACGAACGAATCCAGCCACAGTGAATGTACGTCACACGGTTTAGGCAAATAGCGGTAATGCCGAAACGGACCGACTCTTCGACCACGTCCAAATGGCTGCAGATTCGTTGCTACAGCAGATCCCCTCCGCAGAGATCGTGATCCTCGGCGACTTTAACGCCCATCACGCCGAATGGCTTGGTTCACGTTTAACCGATCATGCGGGGAGATCTGTTCATGATTTTGCCTTGGCATATGGTCTGACACAACTAGTTACTTCGCCTACGCGGATTCCAGATGTGGAGGATCATGCACCTTCCCTGTTGGACCTTCTGCTGACCTCTCACCCGGACGGATATCAGATTTCCGTCGACGCCCCTTTAGGCTCCTCGGACCATTGTCTGGTCCGGAGTGTTGTGCCACTCACGCTGAAATCGCGGTTGCATTCTGCAGGCTGCCGCCGTGTTTGGCACTATAGGTCAGCCGATTGGAATGGGATGCGGTCTTTCTTTGCATCCTACCGTTGGGGGCGGGTTTGCTTCTCGCCGGATGATCCCAACGTTGTTGCGGATTCTGTTACTGATGTGGTACTTCAGGGTATGGAACTTTTTATTCCTTCCTCTGTGGTGCCCATTGGAGGCAAATCTCAGCCATGGTTTGGTCGCTCCTGTAAAATAGCATCATGCTATAAGCAGGAGTGCTACCAAGCCTGGGTTGATGCGTCAGCGTCCCGGGATGTAAACACCAGCGCTCTAAAAAAGAATTATAATTCCGCCTCTAGGTCCTTCAAAAGAGTCATTGCCAAGGCAAAGTCAGAGCACATAGGCAGAATTGGCGAGAAACTAGTTCGCCTTCCTTCTGGAACCCGTGCATTCTGGTCTCTCGCCAAGGCTGTCCAGGGGAATTTCTGTCAGCCATCTCTTCCATCTCTGCACAGGGAGGACGACTCACTGGCCCATACTGCAAAGGAGAAAGCCGATCTTCTAGGCTCTTTCTTTGCGTCTAACTCGACTCTCGATGACGGGGAGAGTACGCCGCCGACCATCCCGCGGTGTGAGTGCTCCATGCCGGAAGTGCAGTTCACACAGCGCTCGGTTCGCAAAGCACTGCTCTCCCTGGGCATCCACAAGTCGAGTGGGCCTGACGGAATCCCCCCAATTGTGCTGAGGACGTGTGCTCCAGAGTTGGTACCGGTTTTAACGCGTCTTTTCCGGTACTCCTACTCCCTAGGCGTAGTCCCAAAATCATGGAAGACGGCTTTCGTCCACCCGATCCCTAAAAAAGGCGACCGCCCAGACCCGTCCAACTACCGGCCAATCGCCATCACCTCCTTGTTCTCCAAAACAATGGAGTCCATTGTAAACTGCCAGCTCATGAGGTACCTTGAGGATCACCAGCTGATTAGTGACCGCCAATACGGTTTTCGCCGTGGTCGGTCAGCTGGTGATCTTCTGGTCTACCTCACTCACAGATGGGCGGAGGCAGTAGAGTTCAAGGGGGAGGCATTGGCCGTTAGTTTGGACATTGCGAAGGCCTTCGATCGGGTTTGGCACAAAGCGCTTCTTTCGAAGCTCCCTTCCTATGGGCTTCCCGAGAAACTGTGCGATTGGATCACCAGCTTTCTTGCAGATCGGAGCATCAAGTTCGTTGTAGACGGTGCAAGCTCCGATTGAAAGCCTATTAATGCTGGTGTTCCACAGGGCTGCGTGCTATCGCCAACGCTGTTTCTTCTGCATATCAATGATATGTTGCATACCCGTAACATTCATTGCTATGCAGATGACAGCACTGGTGATGCTCTTTACACCGGCCGAGCCAATATTTCTCGGGAAAACGTCTCCGAGTGCGGGGACAAACTTGTGTCTGACGTCGAGTCTTTGCTGAACAGTCTCGATCTCGTTGCTTTTGAATCATAGACCTTACTTTCATAAATCATTCATATATAGGATTCGAACCCACGACCCTACTATTGTAATGCATATTAATCACAGAGACCTTCTATAGTATTGCTTTTGAATCATAGACCTTACTTTCATAAGTCATTCATATATAGGATTCGAACCCACGACCCTACTATTGTAATGCATATTCATCATGGAGACCTTCTATAGTATTGCTTTTGTATCAATGAGTTTAATATCATAAGTCCCTAATATAGGACTAGTCATTGTGCTACAGTACTTCAGGCAGTCGGGCTCTCGACCACCCCATATATATGTACAACTGCAGGAATGTATCTCCGGCAGCTCATCCATACAAGACATCTATACATGCACACCTTCAATAACTTAGGAAAATTTTCTTTTATACGTGAACTCCTTCCACAACTTAGGAAATTTCTTTTATACGTGAACTCCTTCAATAACTTAGGAAAATTTTCTTTTATACATGAACACCTCCCATGACTTAAACAATTTTTAACAAATTCTCTAATTATCTTATAAACGTTATTTAACTTAATTTTATAATATTTTTTGACTTGTATTTCTATTATTTATCTTATTTTAATTTTTTTTTTCAAGTTTTTAAATAAATTTATTTATTACGAAAAAACAATAATTTTGCCTTTAATTTACCATGTTATTGGGATAATGTCTGAAATATATTAACTTTATGTTTATTAATTTGACTTAATTGCTTAATATATATCTTTTAAGACTATTTTTGACGCCCCTTTATATTGAATTTAATTATTAATAATAATATTGGGCCGTCACAATATCAATGACATGTTGCAAACCTGTAACATTCATTGCTATGCAGATGACAGCACTGGTGATGCTCTGTACACCAGCCGTGCCAAACTTGTGTCTGAAGTCGAGTCTTTGCTGAACAAAGTCTCGGATTGGGGACGATTGTCTAGTCCGGTTTAACCCTCAGAAGGTACAAGTTTGCGCGTTAAACGCTGAAAAGAATCCCTTTGTCGTATCTCCTCAGTTTCAAGGCACTCCCCTTGTTGCCTCAGCCAGTATCGGAATCCTCGGCGTCGATATATCGAGTGACGTGCAGTTTCGTGGTCACTTGAAAGAGAAGGCCAAATTGACCCCTAAAATGCTTGGCGTGCTCTGCAGAGCGGGACAGTATTTCATGCCGGCACACCACCTGCAACTTTACAAGGCGCAGGTTCGGCCGCACATGGAATACCGTTCCCATCTATGGGCTAGGGCTCCTCAGTACCAGCTCCTTCCACTTGACCGCATCCATCGCAGAGCGGCTCGAATCGTCGACGACCGAGTGCCGATCGGCTCGATTCACTGGCGCTGCGAAGAGATGTTGCATCTCTTTGTGCATTTTATCGCACGGGGAGTGCTCTGAGGAATTGTTCGGATTAATCCAAGGCGCTATATGGATGCTTGGCGGTCAACCACTGTACGTTTTCACTGTACGTGTCCACCACTGGAGTTTTCTTCCACGACCTCTCTGTGGAATAATTTACCACCGGTGATTTTTCCGGACTGATACAACCTGGGGACCTTCAAGAAAAGAGCTTATTCCCTTCTAAAGGGCCGGCAAAGCACCTGCAATTCCCCTGGTGTTGCGGTTGTTCATGGGCGGCGGTAGTCACTTAACATCAGGTGAACCGTATTCTCGTTTGCCCCTCTTCTATTAAATAAAAAAAATTATCGTATGTAAAGCTGTTGTCAAAACCTCTTGAGAATTTCGCAATGTGACGCATCTGCTTATTGTGTTTTTGAACAAAATTGCCGGTAACGCATCTGAAATTCCCCTGGATTTTCAAATGTTCATGGCTGGTGGTGGATTATTCATCATGCCGTGAGCCGTATGCCCGTTCGCCCTCTCTTCTACATTTATATAAAAATCTGATGAAGCTGAATGGTATATGACCTTTGCCTACGTCAAATGGCTAATTATAACAACAATAACAACTTCACTCTATGCTATTTAACTCTTATGCCTCATTTACACTCAGCCTTGTTGGGCAGGGAAGTGGACAGAGCTCTTTGAAAATAGGCTACTCGGGCTTTTAGTGCCCACGCCGCTGCCACTGCGCTCCCTCGATTGTAAAAAAAATCACAGGTAGTTGGAGTTTTGGCGAGAACTTGGGCGTCGACTACGTTAGTACTCTTATTAGTTTGTGGGCGTCGACGGATTGTCGCTATTTTATTAACTGGCTTTACGGTTATGGGTTCTAGCGTTTCTGAGCCTATCATTTCTTTCGAAATCTTCATTTTTTATTCTTTTTCTTCAAAATATGATAATGGATCACATTGCGAAGCCCTTGGGAGATTTTGACGACAGCTCAACCTAGCGGACAATTGATGACAACAGCCACTTAAGTTCATAATGCGCCCAAGCGATCAAAATAACTTGAGGTTTATATCGTCATCAAAGCACTTGTTTCGTCGTTTTCTCTAACAGTTCACACGCGCGGACACTTAATTCACAAAATCGCATCACTTTTACGAATCAAAATCCGTCTGTGGCCAAGTTCTCGCCAAAACTCCATTGTCGCTCCTGTTTCGTCCATGGAGGTTAGAAAACAGGAGAACGATCGCTACGTGCTAAAGCGTAGCTCGCCTGTCCCTGAAAATTTGTAGAATTTATAGCCGCCCTACCGTCGGTAAGTAGTATCTGCGAAGTAATTTTTTAATTACTTCGCAGATACTACTTAGACAAAAAGAAACATTAAAAAATGTTGAAGTATTATAAAATAATAATAATAATAATAAATCAATCATCCCCACCGGAAGGTTTGGTGTCGGCTGAGTCTTCTCGAACTCAGCAGCGGCACCCGCCGTTGGTGGAGCACGTCGCATGCATTGGTCACAAATAACGAATGCAAACGCACTGCGGGCGTACTTTAGGGCAAAAAGGGAAGAAACTGGATGTTTGGCGTATCGGGCTCGGATGCATCGCTTTTTTGCAGAGCTGGAGCCACCTCTATCGGTGACTGAACAAAACCTGGCAGACCGAGTTCGGTACATCCTGCGCTCCAAAATATTTGGTGACGCCGAACTCGAACGACTACGACGTGAGGCTGTTCCCTCATTGCAGGGAAATGCTACGGCTGGTGATGCGGTGCCACTGATTGCGCTAAAACTGCATATGTGGATGCTGCCGTAGATATTCCATTTGTGGTTGATTCAAACGATAGTGGAATATAATGATTTCTTAAATTTACGCGAACACTATACATTAAATAAAACTATTATTTACGGATTTTATCGCGTTTAATTCAACTTTAATTTATTTTTATTATCTCAACGTTTCGGGTGCTTTACAGCACCCGTGGTCACGGGGGGGGGACTGAGATATTTGCAAACATCTCAGTCTCCCCCCGTGTCAGAAACGTCGGGATAATAAAAATAAATTAAAGTTGAATTAAACGCGATAAAATCCGTAAATAATAGTCTTATTTGATGATGGAATACTCTCCCACGAACTAGAGAAAATGAGGAGCATATTGGAAGATTCGATGATGGAAACGCGCAGTACACCTCTAAAAAATCAACCGCGACTTCCCCGCTTCCGTTGCTTAGAAGTAAGCAAGCGGAATTGGGCTATCTTGCGTGCTTTTAACCCAATACTGGTGACCTATTTGGAAGCCAGCTGGGACCATTGCGAGACGGGCTCAATTTCTTTTGGCGCCGCACTGGCATACTGTATTATTGGCACCAAACTTCCCATGGCTGGACGTGCTACTCGACAAAGTAGCGCCATCCCAGCCTGGAGAAAAAGAATTGAGGCCCGTATCGCAAAGGCCCTTGCCCTTATCGGCAGACTGACAAGCTTCAGGTCGGGTAATAATAGACCGAGGGTTATGTGCACCGTTAGAATGGCGTTTGCTAGGACAAATATTAGTTTGTTCCAGCCAGATATCGCGCAGAAACTAACGGAGTGCATAGATAACCTGAAGCAAAAAATCGCTGCTTGGGGGAAGGCGAAGGCGAAGGTCAAGGCGGTTCAACCAGAATCGTCTCTTCCAGAGTGATCAGAAGAGGCTCTATAAATCATTGGAGTGAGCAGAGGTATGTGAAGCGGGCCCAGGACCGTATCAGACTGACACTGTCGCATTTTGGCGTGGCCTGGGGTCAAAACCCGTAAATCACAGCGAGGTCCCTTGGATGGAAGTTTTGGCGAGCCATAGTGCGAGTGTTACGCCTATGGACCCCGTTACCATAACGCCGGAAGACGTGTCTGAGGCGGTTTGTAGGGCCCTGAACTGGAAAAGTCCGGGGCTCGACGGGCTGCATCATTACTGTCTGAAGGGGTTCGTAATGTGTCACGCTGTGCTCGCCCAACAGTTTCAAGAAGCTCTCGATCAGAAGTCGCTTCCGAGCCTCTTTACTACTGGGATCACTCACTTGGTTCCTAAAGATCAGGATATCACAGACCCGAGCAAATACCACCATATCACGTATCTATCCACCATATATAAGACACTGACATCCATTTTGAGCGCGAGAATCACTCGTCACCTAGAGCTAAATCAGGTGATGTCACGCGCTCAATATGGATGTCGGGGCGGTGGTCGTGAAACCAAGGTACCACTCCTCATTGACGCGGTCATTGGCAAAGTGGTGAAACCCAACCGTCGGAACTTCTCCGCCGCCTGGATAGACTACAGAAAGGCATTCGACTCGGTGTCCCATACATGGCTAAAGAGGGTCCTCGAGCTGTACAAAATTGATTGTACAGTTAGAGACTTCCTCGGGCAGTGTATGGGGCAGTGTAGTACGATCATTTGTCATCTGGGCGAGCTGATGACGGCTGCGGAAAGCCGCATAAGGATAAGAAGGGTATCTTCCAGGGCGATTGTCTGAGTCCAATCTGGTTCTGCCTCTCTTTGAACCCTCTCAGTACTTTACTGGAGGGCTCCTGGACGGGATTTTAGCTTTGGAAGGGAGGTACAAAAGTGACCCACATTTTCTATATTGATGACCTCAAGTTATACGCCCCTAGTCGCTCCCATCTTACGGAATTGCTAAACATCACTTGTGAATTTAGCAATTCTATTGGAATGGAGCTGGAGACGGATAAATGTGCGGTCCTCCATGTTAAGGGGGGAAGGGATGCTAACTCTGAGGGCATAGACTTATCTATACCCGTCAACTTAATATATAATAATACAATAATAACAATTCTTTATTGACCTTTTCATAGATCACATACTTTTACAAATATATGCAATACATTATGAGGATCAATTTTAAACGGGTAGAAACCTGAGTCTCCTAGCTAGGTTACTTAGTCACCTGTATTTAGGAGATACAGTCCCATCCCCCCTGTTGATTAGGAATACATAGTTGTATTGTTTAAAATGGATTTAATTTTTTTAGTGTGTGTGTGCGTGTGTGTGTGTGTGTGTGTGCGCGTGTGTTTGCGCCTGTGTGTGTGCGCGTGTGTGCATGTGCGCGTGTGTCTGTGATTCTGATAACTCACTACATGAAATCAAGTTATATTTGAGGCAAAATAAACACTTAAAAATTACAAGTCCATAATATAATAAACTTTGAAAAATTTACAAGTGTCGTTATAAGATCACAAAAATTTTCTAAGTCCACATAATAAACTTGAAAAAATTTACAAATGTCGTTATAAGATCACAAAAAGTTTCTAAGTCCTACGAATAAATTTATAAAAATTTTACAAGTGTTTTTGATTTGAAATGAAATCGGGCATAAATTCCTCGTATGAACCAAATTCCTTAAAATTACTCTAAGTCTAAACTACTAAATGAACTGTTTTTCAATTGCACATTAGGTTTAAATTACCGAAATTGTACTCACGATTGTTTGTCCCACTCACTCTTGCTTCCGCAGTAAACACTTAATCACTTCACTCACTGCAACTTCACCTTTCCGCCTTCCCGCGCACCTCTCCTGACGATTTCCACTGGAACACTTCCTGCCGTCTCTCAGTGAACAACTTCCGCCCACCGTGACGACTGCTTCTTACCGACTTCTCTGATCTGATTACATACGAATCGTGAACAGGTGGAACTGATAGAGAAAGTTATAAATTTAGTTTTGGAAGTATTAAGAGCAAGAGTGTGAGATAAAAGCCAATTATATATTCGATTAAAACTACGTTGTGATATATTTTCAAGATCTTTCCAAGATGTTGCATAGAAAGTAATAGCTGTATCATTTGCAAAAGAGACGATTTTTGCGTTATTAATGTGAAGATTGCACAAGTCATTAATAAAAACAAGAAATAGAGTTGGGCCAAGAATACTTCCCTGGGGGACACCATAGGTAACAGGGAGTTCGTCACCGATGCAGTCAGATATTTTAACCACTTAAGTTCGATTTGTAAGGTAACTTATGAAAAAGTCTAACTGTAAACCTATGACACCAATTTTCTCTAACTTGGCTAAAAGAGTAGAAACAGGAATTGTGTCAAAGGCTTTTGCTAGATCTAGAAATATTGTTAGGACCTTCTCATGACTATTTAGATTAGTGACTATGAAATTTATTAATTCATGAACTGCATCAGAAGTTGATTTATTTCTACGAAATCCGAATTCTTAAGGTTAATTTAAAGTGTTCAAGATAATGGACCAGTCTATTGTCCACTAAACGTTCTAAGACTTTAGATAAAGCTGGTAGTACGGCAATAGGGCGATAATTAGTAACTAAAGTCCCATCACAATCCTTGAAGATGGGATGAATTATATACTTTTTTAAAAGGTTAGGAAAAATAGCATTTTCGAAACAGAGATTCAATATATGGCTTAGCACAGGTGCTAGCGTAGCAGAGTATCTTTTTAATATTGCGGAAGATATGCCATCCCAACCGGTAGCTACATTTGACTTTAAACTCTTTATGATTGATATTATTTCATCAGTATTGGGTTTTTCAAGAACAAAATAAGAAATACCTGTAAAAGATTGTGAAGAAGTAAACTGAGGTAGATTGTTAGACTTGATTATATTGTCCGCAAGCTCCTTTCCAACATCAACAAAAAATTTGTTAACATTATTACATGATTGTTTTACTGTGTGTTACTAACTGATATGTTGCTTGTTTATTGTGGAATGTATTTGTGATTTTTTTTGATAGTATCCCAAAGTGCTTTAGGGTTTTTTCCTGCTTTACTTATTTCTTAAGCATCGTAATCTCTCTTTGCTTTCTTTAAAATTTTTGTGCAGAAGTTTCTATACCGCTTTATAAGCGTGATTGACAGCGTTAAATTATTAGGAGACTTTTACTTTTCTATGCATTGAATTTCTATTTCTTATACACCTTAACAAACCTGGTGTCATCAGCGGTTTAAGTATTCTATTTCTGGATGAAATTTTTCTAAGCGATGAATTTTCAGCTATTGCATCCGATAATAGTTTAATAAGAGCTTCAGTTGCTGTATTAGGATCTAACATAGAATAAATAGGTGCTAAGTTAAGTTTTTCGACTGCTTTATCAAGATTGTCAAAGTAAACTTTTGAAATAGTGGAAATTACATTATTTTTTGTTTCGTTTTTGATACACAAAACAGAGCAATAATGGTCAGTGATAGTGGTGTCGAAAACCAAAACTATAGCCATGTATTTGTTGCGCAACATAAATTGATCAATACATTTGTCTCCTCTGGTTGGGAGGGTGTGAACAGGAAGAATACTATGGTATGCAAGACAATTGAGATATTCATGACTGCGGGTATCTAAGGAAGAAGATTTTACATCTAGATTTATATTTCCAGTTATTATGACCGTCTTACATTTTGAGAGCGGTGTAAGTGTAGCATTGAGTGTCGAAAGAAGCTCATTTATGTTTTCATTTGATGGTGATCGATAAATGCAAATAAGCACTGTATTTCAATCAATCGTAGCAGGTAGTCCAAACGCTGTTATTAAAATTTATTTCTTCAATATTTACCAAATAACATGATTTAATGTAAATAATTACCCCATCACTTTGATTTTGGTGTTTACAAGTGTTGTACATAGTATAGTGTTGTACATAGTATAGTGCTGTATATAAGGAATATTTTGATTACTTGAGCAGGGCAACCAGCACTCTGTTAAAACCAACACATCGCAATCAAATGAGATTCGGTCAAGTAAGGTTTGTAAACTAAGAAAGTTGCAATTTATTGATCTTATATTTTGATTTAGTATATTTAGGAATTTGTTTGGTTGTTTAATGTAATGTTTAGCCTCTTCCGGAGTACAATTATAGGATTCACTTAATGTACACTGGTCTATGTTGTCGATGTATGAGTTAATGTAATTCGCCATTTTTGTTATAAACATTTAAGAAGTATAATTTGTGTATGTAAGAGAATAAGATTGTATTGTTTATTTAACCAATAGACTGTATTGAATGGGTGTAGTTAATTACACAAGCAAAAAATGTAATAAATTAGGTATTTTTAAGTTCTAATTTACGGGCATAGGCTTTATAATGGTTAGTACAGCGTTTGACGTGCAATAGCGTATATAATTTAAACCAGGATGTTATTGCGCAGTGAAGCATATTATGTTAATTTGGTGAGTGATTATCAGTAGTAATGAAGTTTTTATGAAATGTTTGATTATGAATACTGTAGGAGTAAGCACGAGTCTGACGAGTGAGTTTAAGTATTTGTGTGTAGTATGTTTTGTTTGTTGGTTTGTGAGTTTATGTAGTGTTTGTGTTGAGATCCTAAATTTTAAAACTAATCCTATAAATATTAATGAGAAAAAAAATTAACCTTAAAATTAACATCCAGTAACGTAATAAATAGTTAAAATGTATTTTAAGGCATAATGAAGCAATATCTAGTCATTTACATTTAAGATTCTCGAATTGGGCTTCATTTCTAATTAATATCGCAGGTGATCCATCTGATTTTCGTATGAAAACTTTTTCGTTTTCAGTCCAACAAAACTTGTACATTTTTTCTTTTGATAACTGGCGTGCCAAGTAGTATATTTTCTTCGTAATAGGGGTTAGTTATTCGGATACGTACACTGGAGCGGCACTAGTATTTATACCAAAATGCGACACATTGAGTTTTTTACTATGGTTGTTCTTATTAAATGATTTCACAGAGCCAAGTATTGTCTGCTTTTGTGAGATGTTTGCTAATTCAACAATTATGGGTCTGATGGAACCCTTTTTTCCGGGGCCATGAAGTATATCCTTAATATCACACGATTGTAAATTAATATTTAATGTTCTCGAGAGGTACATCACTATTGCGTTAAATCGTCTCCGTTTTCTTTTTCTTTTTCAGTATAATTACGTATCTCTATGCCATTTCTTCTGTTATTTCGATAGATTCCTCAACTTTTTCTTCCAGAGACATAATGTATTCATGATTATCTTTACATTGTTTTTCAAGCGTTATTATTTTGTTTTTCATATCCTCATATTTCAGAGATGTAAATTCAAGTGACTTTTCTGTGTCTATATTTATCTTCTTTATATTTGTAAGACTATTTTCCATGTTAGATAGTCTGTTGTCGTGATGATGTTCCATGACTTCAGCATTTGCATAACTTCTTCCTTGAACGAAAGAAAGTCATCCCTTGAGAGTTCATCGTGACGTCCTTTTTGTCTTGAAACCGCATGTGAAGAAGGGGTTTTCGGTAGTTTGGAAAATATCGGAGTCTGATCCTGCTTTATTCGGCGAACGAAGCATGATGATTTTTAAATATGTTGAGCAAAGTAATAATTTTCTGCCGATTATCTATTTTATAATGGCAGGCGCTTCTTGAGCAAAGGCGGTGGGTGGAGCCAACAATTATGCAGCAAATGTATGCACGCTGGCAATATACACGGGCGTGGCTAACCTCTTCAATGAAGCAGAATGGTACTACGTTACGAGTATGTTGCCCTGGCACACGCACGATTTTTACTATATTTTTGAATAATTATTTTATTTATAAAAACAACACAATCACGGAGGACACGTCTGTTCGCTTTCGCGGTCCGGAGGGAAGGGAACTTAAGGACCCTTTCCGAGGCTGAAACATACCGATATGTCACAGAACATCGGTATCGATGAGGATGGTATAAAACAGTCAGTTTGCGACGTGTTTTATGCACGCTTGACTTGAAGTGCTTAACAGCCTTTGGTCCGGTGTGAATAAGACATACGCATATAACGGTTGGGTCATCCCTATCCTCATGTATACCTTTGGCATACTCAGGTGGACTCAGACTGAACTTAACGCCCTGGATAGAAAAGTCCGCACTACCATGACGTCTCATAGGATGCATCATCCGAGATTGTCGGTAATGAGGTTGTACTTGCCGCGAAAGCATGGTGAGCGTAGCTTTCTGCGCGCGCTCCCCATGCATAATCGCGAAGTATGCAGCCTCCGTCAGTACTTTCTAAGCAGATCGGATGATCCATTCTATGACTCCGTGGCGCAGCGGCTTAGCAATGAGTGGCTGCGCTGGGAGTCGCGGGTTCGAATCCCGCACGAAACAAGTATTTGTATGGCCTTTAAATAGTGCAATTTATGTTTGTAAACTGCCCCTACGATACAAGAGAAAATCTTGGTGTAGGGGTAACGTTTTTAAAAGAAAAAAAAAATGACGTCATTTCTAGTGATAAAGGGCTTACCCCTTTATGCTTAGCCAACGAGCAATGGCAGAACCAGCAATACAAAGCATTTCCGACCGAGACCGTACGGAAGGAGAAGGAGCCCCATGGGAGATAGGCTCTACATGATCCCTTCATAGATACAGTCGCCTCCCTCAACTGGCTACGTTTCGGTGACCTCTTCGGGGAAACCGAGAGTTTTGTCTGTGCAATACAGGATCGGGTTATTAAGACCAACAACTATCGGAGATACATCCTAAAGGATGGCACCGTCAACTTCTGCCGAGCTTGTAGCCATCTCGGTGAGTCACTTAGGCATGTCATCTCCGGTTGTTCGGCGCTTTCTAACTCTGAGTACTTGCACAGGCATAACCTAGTAGCCAGAATTCTACACCAGGAGCTGGCTCTGAAATACGGTCTCGTGGACAGGCTCTACTGGGACCGGACCATCATCACAGACAGGACTATTCTTACGAATAAGCCTGATATTATGCTGGTGGACCGGGCACAGTCAAGGATATTTTTGGTCAACATTACCATTCCGTATGACGAGAACCTCCTGAAAGCCGAAACAGATAAACAAACAAAATATCTGGACCTGGCTCACGTGGTGACCGAATGTGGGGTGGTCTGCCGACCGAAATTATTCCTGTAGTCGTCTCTGCGATTGGGCTGATCCCGGTAGCCTCTCGGGTCATCTGAGACGGCTGGGACTACGTGGTGGACCGCTCCAGGCTCAAATACAGAAGGCGGTGCTCCTCGATACCGCCCACATTGTCCGCCGGTTTCTTCCCCTTTCCCCCTAACCCTCGGCCGTTTGAACTCTCCTGCCGAGGGCTTCCATCTAGTTGGGCTTTAATTTATTTATGTATTTTTTATGTATTTATTTTATGTTATTGATATTTATGTATATTTATCATGCCCATTCACAATCATATATTTATGGAATCCAACCAGAAGAGAAAACCATATAGATACCCCAAAAACATTAATAATTTATATTTGTTATAATTTATAGTATTTATAATTATCAAACGCATAATTTATAATTTATTCATTAATAAATAATAATAACTTCGTTATTTTTTTCTTTGAACGATATAATAATTTAAAACTAGCGCACAACAACCTTTTTTTGAGACTTTTTATTATTGAGACTACTTGGCGATCGCATCGCCTCACTTATTTTGTCCATATTTCTCGAACACTATTTTCTACAGCAATCGTTCTCCTGTTCTGTAACCTTCATGGTTTTGTCGCTTGAAGAATGCTCCGAAGCGGATTTCGATTCGAAAAGGTGATGCGATTTTATGAATTAAATGTCTGCGCGTGTGAACTATAAGAGAAAACGACGAAACAAGTACTTTGATGTTGACATAAGCCTCGAGTAATAATGATCGCTTGGGAGCCTTATGAACTTGAGTGGCTGTCGTCGTCATCTGTCTGCTGAGTTGAGTTGTCCGCAAAATTTTCTAAAAACTTCGCAATAAGACGCATCAGCATATTGTATAGAAAAAATATATAAAAACGAAAAATCCGAAAGAAACGATAGACTCAGAAAGGCTAGAACCCAGAGACCCAGTAATAAAAGAATCACAGGCACAGAGTACCTTAGTATAAACTGAAATAGAGACCAATCTTCGACCTATAAAATGGCAATGCATAACTAGCGCCTCTAGTATCCAGAGTTAGCAACTTTATTGTAATATCTATAAATATAAGCATATATATATACACACATGCCGTATATATATATATATATATAGCACCTACGTATATATACTTGTTCTCATCACAGATATTAATAATTAAAATCAAAATAAATAAAACTAACATTATATTTACAGGATTTATTAAAAAACAGCACACAAATACAATAATAGTTATGACAATAATAAATATCAGTACATTTATTCAACTTAAATGTAGAAATTAATGAACAGCCTGAAAACAAAGATAAGAACTAAATTTAAAAAATTTAATACAGTAAATCTGCACTCAACTTCTTATATTATAATATGTATTTAAAATGCGTCAAGAATACAATTGAGATCGTTTGGAATTGAAATAAATTTGAAACCAATTGCTAATTAAGTAAGCAATTCTACATTATTGCTCCATTAAATTGAGACGAAGATATATATATAATGAGAGATGGGCCGAATATTCGTTTTATATTCGGTATTCGGCAGCTTTACCGAATATTCGTACTCGGCCGAATATGCGGCTAAATCACCGAATATTCGTTTAAGTGGTACTGAAAATGTCCACTTGAATTGTACGAATTGAGTAATGTCATGTCTTTCATAATTTTACTGTTGAAAGTATATTTTATTTATGGGTTAAATCTACTTGAAATGTTATGTTTTCGAGGTACTTTAGATTTATTTCCAATTATAGCAAATAGAAAGCTTGATAAAATTTTTTTGGAATCAAACAAAGAAAACATTAAATTACATTCGTACATTTCACTTTAATTTGGTCGTCAGTTTTTCTATATAATCTCACGCGCTTTATGGTAACAAGTTTCGATATAAATTGGTTAGTTACAGAGGTGATCCCGTTGAATAATGTTCGGCCAAATATTCGGTTCGGTAAAAGTTTTACCGATCTTTCGGCCGAATATTCGTATTCGGTGACAAGTATCACGCATAGAATACCATAATACATACATATTAGAACGGGGAAGTGGGCGGAGCCCGCGTAGCCACTAAAATGTCACTAATACGTCAATTCACACGTATAAATGTCAACACGATATGTGTTTTGACGTTTACAATGGTCTCCAAATTTTGCATGCAAATTATTTAGAAAATGCCAAATTGCACCCTATTTACAAATAAATATGTAAGTGTTAAACGATTTTTTTTAATGAGATTCACTCTGTCAACACAGCGAATCGGGTTTGTCGACGCCCTTCCTCGTACAAAATAAAGTTGACAGACATTCTATTGTGTATTATAGTATTCTATGGTATCACGAATCTTTAGCAATAGACTGTGTTCAAAAATAAATTATTTGATGAATATTGTAATAATGCATTCTATAGACTCATAGAGTATATCTAACCTATTTAATAACGACATATCTGCTAATTATAAAAATACATTTGTATAAAAAAAAATAAGACTCATTAATCTTACTTTTATAATTTGGTGGTTCAATTTAAGAGTATTTATTATTACATATCATTGATAAATCAGTTTAGAATGCATGAATATATAAAATTTGTAACAGTAATTAAATATTATTAACTCATTTTGGTAGCAACAAGAGTAATCATTTCTTTCTTTTTAAAAGTTTACTTCTTAACCTTTGGGCTTTAACTTGGAAATAGTTCTCATCATCATCTACCAGAACATCTTTTCTCCCAGCTAATATTCTATTAATATTTTTAAAACTATTAAAAATCAGACAACGCATCACAATATTTATCAAATAATCAACTAATTTATTTTTATGCACATTACATTTCATAAAATCAAAATCAATTAAAGTATATAATATGCTTGTTTTCATAATTTCTTTTAACTGATCATTTTCAAAATTGTCCTTTGAAATATGATTGATTATATCCCGCATATCTGAAATTGATTAAATCAAATCATTGCAAGGAATACAAAGCCACCTGCATATTCTCTGTATTTTATATATTTCATCTTCAGAAAATAGGTCATATTTACAGTTTTTTTTATTCTTAGAAAAAGGGCTTTGTCACTGAAGCGATTATGACGCCCTGGTACAACAAAATTCTTAAATAGGATAAATACTAACAAATAAACTTATTAATTATTTAATCTCTTATTTACTAACACAAAGTTTTTTGGCATCATCTGATAACGGGTCTGAAAAAATACTATTATTGTCAACCAAATCTAACCCCGGCTCCACACGTTGGCCCCAATATAGGTCCCAACGCTACTCGTCCAACGTGTGGATCTAGAAAATGGCATTGGTCCCAACGTTGGGGCGAGCGTTGGTAGTTGGCCGGCTCGTGTCGGTTTCATCAAAGGAATCTGCGCCAACGCTCGCGATCTGTCCACACGTTGGCACTTTGCTCAGTTCTGTTGCAACACGCAGCAAGTGCGTACATCAAGCGAGAATGGCTTCCTCATCCACAAAATCGCCACCGGAATGGACGATTGAAAAAGTCATAGAATTTATTGAACTTTATCAAGCACATCCAATAATATGGGACGCAACTCGAAAGGATCATAAGAATAAAAATTTATTAGCTGAGCATGGCGCACCATTCAACAGAATATGGGAATGAATTTCTCAATTGAAGATTTAAAAAAAAAGCGAGAATCATTAATGAGCACATATCGCCTTTACAGAAAGAAAATTAGTGACTCTACTCGATCTGGATCATCAACAGATGATATTTTTAAACCAAATTGGTTCGCTTATGAGCTCATGGATAGGTTTCTTGCTCCGATTTATGATAAATCAGATACAGTTACTATTAACACAGAGGTAAGATAAACATTGATTAATTTTTACTTTATTTATTTACATAGATAAAATCACAAACTGTGCTAAATTACATACTTAATCTAAAGCACTTAGTTGTTTATTTCGAAAAAATCACCTGGGTAGGTAGGTACACTGAACCACAGGCTAGACGTAACATGATGACCTTGAGCGCGCCTTTATGCCCTACGTATTAAAAGATGTTTTCGTAGTGCAACTGTTACATAGATACATCTGACCTGTGGCTCTGTGTACCTAAATCTACATAATAATTTTGTAGGTCGGTAGATTTTTTATTTAGTGTGAATAAAAGTATGATGCATATTCATTACGTATTTCTCTAGCATTTTCTGTTGTTCTAATTGGTACTTGATCTAGTGATCTTAATTGTTGCTCTTCTAAAACATTATCTATATTACCTTCCGGCATATACATACGGTAGGAGTGCTGACTCTTTTTCAAAAAATTATGAAGTACAACGCAAGTGAGTGTTATAATAGATGCTTTTTCGGGTTGTAGTAATATATTGGTTTTTAACACTCCAAATACCGATGTCATTATTCCAAATGCACATTCAATCACAACACGAGCCCTTGATAGTCGACTGTTGAATTTTCTATTTTGTGAGCCAACTGGCGGTGTACCAGGAAAAGGTTTCATGATCCTTTTAGATAATGCAAAAGCTCCATCTGCCACAAAAACATAGGGCACAGGAAGATGTCGATCAGGTAAAGGAGCGTCTTGCGGAAAAAAGGAATCAGGTCCATATATTTTGTTATAAAGCATGCTATCATTAAAAACTCCACCGTCACTCATACGTCCATGTGTTCCTACGTCAGCAAATAAAAAGTTGTAGTCACTATCAGCTACCGCTAGTAATATTATACTGAAATTGTGTTTATAGTTATAGAACTCTGATCCACTATTAATGGGTGACTGTATTTTAATGTGTTTCCCATCGATAGCGCCCAAACAATGTGGAAATTGCCATTTTATTTCAAATTCTCGAGCAATCTCAAGCCACTCGTGTTCATTTTGTGGCATCTAAAACAGAAAAAAAATATCAGTGTAGGTAATAGTTAATAATTTAAATAAGGGTTGAAATTTACTTGTTGTGTTTGAATTTTTAGACTATGGAGTTTCCTAATGAAGACAGCAATCAAGATAGAAGCTTTTCTAATGAAGGCAGCATTCAAAATAGAAGTTCCACGTCAGCCAAAAAACGGCGAGAATCAGAAGTCACGGAAGTACGAGCTCAGATTAAGACAGCTGTAAATGTCCTAAAAAATCTCTCCGACCGACCACGAACTGAAGTGGACGAGGTAGGTTTATACTGTCAACTACTGGCCAAAAAAATTAAAAAATTTAATGAGCGACAAAGGGAGGTTATAATGCACGATATAGACGAACTTATTTATCAGAAGCGAAATGAGTCTTACTTAAATATTAATAGCCCTGCTCGTAGCAGCACTTACTCGTACGTAAGGTCTACCCCGGATTCCGTGCGTTTTACACCTACACCGTCCCCTTCATCACAAATGTTGGCGTACGATATGTCTACCCGAGATTCCGTACGTTATGCACCTATAACATCCCCTTCGCCTCAAGTGATGCCAAGCCCGTCATATCACGTTGCTGATGATTATAGTGATTATACAGTTGTATCACCAAATCATAGCCAAGTAGAATATGTGACAGGTTCATCCACCTCCACCACATCTACTCCAAAGGTGACAATTATATCAAATGATATTATCTCTCAGGCATTTACTCTTTCTCAGATACAAAATAAGAATTGAATGCTAATGCAAGGACTCGATTGCTTTCTCTAATTATTTTTCTCAATAAACGTGTTTTTGATTATTATTATTATGGTTTTATTTTACAAAATATACAAAAATACTTACTTTTACAAAAGAACGCAATGCCTCACATAGTGCTTTACATACTTCCGGCACGATCAACGATATGACTTGAGGAGAAATCTTAAATAGGTAATGAAGACTTTTGAATGAATCACCAGTCGCTAAAAATCTAAGTGTCACAGCAAGGCGTACTTTGGTTGGTATTGAGTCTCTGAATACTGTATCTTGCTTTTTTATTCTTGGTCCAATCAACTGTAGAAGGTATTCGAAATCTATCGAAGACATACGACAAAAGTTATCAAACTGTCCTGATGGCTCTTGAATCAAATTACTCAATAATCGGGTTCCATCATACCTAAAAAAGAAAGAAAATGTAAATATAGAATCAAAAAGAAATTTAATATTACAGCTCCTGTAAACAACTGCTGATATAATTATAGTTTGTTGTTGATGTTATTAGAATATTTAAAATGGAGTGTATAACAAGATCTTTACTCACTGATTCCGTGTTTTATGATGTGTCGTCATCCACCATCTTCTTTGACGTGGCTTTTTATTTTTTCTCAGTAACAAATATAAATGTGCACTCAGTACTACAAAAGCGCTCAGAGCAGTTTCGATTTCTGTATCGGACATCTTCACATTGGCCCTGACGGGACAGAACTAGTTTATTAGCCAACGTGTGTACGCCTCACCGAACTCGCAGTCCAACGTTGGTACGAGCGTTGGGACCAACGTGTGGAGCCGGCCTAAGAAATACATTTTGACAGCTGTCAGACTTATTGCACCAAGTATGCCAACCAAAAAATGGAAACGTACAAAATTCGATTCTTTAAAAAAATCGATAACGATTATTTAGAGTTGGTAATCATTTACAGTTTGGTTTGAATAATACCAGAATAAATAAAAGACGCATAATTTGAAACACAAGATTGATCAGTTTCTTCTTATTTATTGTTACTGCTTATTTCTAGAGGCACATTTATAAAAATTTAAGATTGAACCTAGATTAAAAATAAATTTATTCAATCACTATCAGTACAACTAGTTGAGCTGTCGTTGTTTAGATTATTATTTGATTTTCGATAATGCAGTCAAAATTAATGTCTCTTTTAAAGTCATCCATAATCTAATTTTTTTTGTTTTTTATACCACTTTTGTCCAATCATCGTTTGTGATATGGGCACATGCTTCAACGAATATATAAGAAATATTCCAAAAAGTTAAAGCAACAAAATAAGAAGACAAACACAAAATTACGCGTAGTAAGCTCCCGAAATGGCGGAAGATTGAAATTACGTAGTAGTTTTTTCAGCACGGCCTTGTATGTGAATTTTTTTGCTTACACAAATTTAAAAAAAAAAAACTTGTTTTGTTCATGATTGATGAATTTTAAAATAAAATTAAGTTGAACAAATCATACATTACAAAAATAACGATTCCATTATTTGAATATTTTTACCGATTATCTGAATATTTTTGCCGATTATTCACATAACAATGAATTTTAATGATACAAACACTACGGTAAGGTACATAGCGACATATCATTGAAACGACGTCAAGTAAAAAAAGGTGATACTGGATATTTTTTTAGTATCTTGCTTTGTTTGAAAGATGCGAATTTAAATTAGTGATAAAAACTATACACGAGGTAAAGAAATATACATAACTTTATAATTCTTCGGATTTACGGAAAAGGTTATTTCAAATGTCGTGAGTACGCTTGAGCAAAGTTATTGCGAAATGATTAATGTGAAACGTCAAAAGGTATTTCTTAGATTTGGTTGACTATAATACTGCTAATCAATGACAAATGTAAAATACAATTTTTTCTTTCTATGGAGTTCTGGGCACATTCTATCAAAATGTGATAAGCATCATCGATAACATTGCAAGTTGAACAGTGCCCAGATCTGAGTCTTAATGCTATTACAGTATCGGTTCTACACAATATTCCGTTATCTATCCAGGTTGAGCGCATTGGGTACGGCTGGATCGTACGGTACCATATACCCTTTTCTTTTGCACTTTCGTCAAAATATTTCTTCCAAAGGTCATAACAATATTTTTTTAATAAAGGTGTATAATTTTGAAATTAAGGGGTAATATTAATAAAATAGCCGAAATAGCTTGTTTGGCTAGAATAAGCTTTTTCATTAGTCTCTAAGCCAATGTGCGAAGGTATCCATTGTAAATATATATTCTGGAGTCAGCCTGTAACTAACTAGAAGCTTTAAAATCGCATATGCTACTGGTAAGCCTCGAAAAACCGAAGTCCACCGAGCAAGGTGTTGAAGCGCACTCCTTGAGTCAGAGTTGAGTTGAGTTGAGTCAGTCTAAAGTAACAATATTGCATATTTACAGTTAACACAATGTTTATATTTAGTTTCATTATAATTGGCGTGAGGTTTATTTCTAAAATTTTTGTGAAATCAAATGTGCAGGTTGACGAAGCCTCTAAGTTTTCATTAACAATGAGTGTGCACAGCATTACAATAATCTAGCTCGCAGTTTTTACCATGAGTGTGGACACTACTTAAATTATTAATCAAAAGGGTGGCAAAAGCTGACTCATATTGGTCACAAGTTGGATTAATATTACGGCATCCATGGCGTTTAACCGATCCAAAGAAATTTTCCAGTGGGTCCTGATTTAGATGACGCAACCAAACTGATGTAATGCCAAAATCAATTTCAATTTTTTTTTTAATAAAACTTCCATCCCTTCTAGTGTCCACACCCAATTGTTTACAGTTGGAATAAATTCTACTAGTGGAAGATAAACATCATAGACGCAAAAACTTTTTTGGCATCCATACATGTTTTGTGATGTATGGAGTGAGCTGTTGCAGGTCCAAGTCGAGTTTTGGCATCTTTTCTTTTAAAAACTGCCATTAACTGAGTCGAAAATATTATCCATAAAAGCAGCAGATCAGCATCTTCGTACTCTTTTCGAAGGATACCTGTTGTCTTTTTCTTGTCTGCCAATGCTCCTCCTTAAAATTAAAAATTAAAAAAAAATATCAACCAGTTTTGTTTAAAAAAGGAAAAAAGGAAACAATTATTGCAACACCCCACAAACATCATTAAGTATTTATTAGTGGTCAATAGATTCTAAATATTTGCTAGAAAACTTTTAAAGAAAATTAGGCGGACGGTATGAGCATATGATTGTATATACTGGCGAGATTTATATTATAAGGCAGTTTCCATCGTGAAAGGTTGGCTCATAAGAGGATGCATCAATTTCTTCTCGGACGTATATTTTGATTTAATTGTAACATATTACTGGAGTATTTAATATTTATAATTCTTGAATCTAAAGTGTAAGTGTCAAATTTATGTACTAGATTACTAAGTGTAAGTAATTTATGATGTAATTTTATATTAATTTATAGAATCAGGCGTTACTTTGCGGAAATCCAATACAATAAAGACATTAATTCGCAACCATCCGCTTAAAAATACAATGATGTGTCTTACCTTACTCTTAACGGTTAGCCGCCGTAGAATCTACATCACCTGAAGATGCCTCGTGTAGAGGCGAAACACGTGTTGTATTGTCGATGGTGTGTCTTTCCTGGAATAGTGGTGTTGGGAGTAGTGGTGCTGGGATCAGTGGTGACGGGATTAGTTCATGTAATTGAGGGAGGGCGGGAGGTGCTCTTCAATCCAGATAAGACACATCATTGTATTTTTAAGCGGATGGTTGCGAATTAATTAATGTCTTTATTGTAATTTTATGTGTTGAGTTGTCAGCGAAATTATATGAATAGGTATCAGTGATATACGCATATGAATTAAAGCTAAAATAATTAAGATTAAACAACAAAAGCTTATAAAACATAGAGAACAATAAAACATGCATTTATGAAAATAAATAATACAAATTAATAAATAGTCATTTGTTGCTAATGTTATCTAGGTCGCTCTCGCTATTAACCTTTACAAGTGGAGCTCCATCCGCCCTCCGAAGTTATATTTTAGCCCTTGATGTCCAGCAATATTTAAAGGTTGAAATTCCCTGGTCAAAAAGAAGAGTTTCTTCGGCTTAATTGTCAAACTCTCAGACACGAAAATCAGTTTGGGTGGACCATCAAGTTTTAAGTTTGAGGTATTCAACTTGCAGCTCGTATATTATTTGTTGTATGCCTTGACGGACTTATCTATTTTATTCTTTAAGAATACATTTGGCAATATTAGTCTGATTTACCATGCAACATTGCGGTCGGCGTAGTAGGCGGTGTACATTTAAGCGGCATAGTAGCCGGGCGTGAGCAAACTGCAAGAACTAGACAAGCAGAAAAATTTGAAGCAATGCACACGCATTGCATTGCAAGGCACGTAGTCGTTACACAAGTATGCAGCTGCGTATGTATGCAGTGGGCAAATTAAACTTTCAGAGTGCAAGTGAATGCGTGTTAGATTCATTCACTATTAACACTGAGCGACAACACAGTCTTCTTATAGTTTATGCTCTCCTATTATTTCGTACAATTTAACACTTCACAATTTCGAAAATTTTTAATTATTTGATAAAAGAACTAAGTGTATCACGTCTGATCAGCACAGAGATCCGGGGAAGAAGCAACATGTGTCAATGAATGATACATATAAATATTGTTTATGTCAGAACAAATATGAAATATATATCATATTATCAAATATTAAATATAAATAGTTATCATCTCTCAATCAAAATAAATCATACCTAAAAACATTTCAGCCCTTTTCTTTATAACTACAGGATTAGTTGATATCACAGGATCTTGCATTGGAGTAACTGGATCTGAAACATTAGTTAATTTTCTTTCAGCAACATGCTTCACTTCTATAATTATTCCTTTGCTATTTTATATTAGTGTAATACTTTTAGCCATGATTTTTCACAGGCGTTTGTGACAAATGAGCACACAATCAAACTGATGGTAATTTGATGCTGTACCTATAGATATCTACATTTAAATTCAATTAAAAATTAAAATGCAGATGCGTTGTCACCCCTGAAGACTACGATAGAATACCTCATTTCCAGTAACACCATACAAAACTCACCCACACTAAGCAGCGTGGCTCTAAAGTAAAAGTAGTAAAGTTACAGCCTATATACGTCCCACTGCTGGGCTCAGGCCTGCCCTCATTTCTGAGAGGGTTTTAGGGCAAGGAAGTGTCCGCCGCGCTGCCCAAATGCGTGTTGACGAACTTCACATGTCTTCGAAAATATTTTTTTTTTCTTATTCCTCAGACATGCAGGTTTCCCACGATGTTTTCCTTCACCGCCGAGCACGTGGTAAATCAGCACTTAAAATTGCAATTAACAATTTCATTGGTGCCGGCGGGGATCGAACCCGGGTTACTCGCGTTCTGTTATATTTACAGCGAGCGTAACCACTGAGCTACCACGGCTCTTGCGGCGTGGCTCCACCACATATAAGTTATAAGAATTTCATTAAAAACATAGAATTATAATTACAATCATAGAAACACATTAAATATACAGAGTAATTCAAAATTTTTGCATTATAAAAAAGTTTATATCTTATGTTCAATAAATTGAAACTGTTAAAAAATGGCATCATAAGTCAGACTAACCAAGATTTTCTTTGTGAGAAGTATTTCCTTCCATTTTTGTGTATTATCGATGTACCGAACGTTCAGAGTAATGACCTGAAATGAAATTCATAAATAAATATCAAAAGAAGAAAAGGAAAGATTTAAAGAAATAACCAAACTAAATATATCACTGTAGGTTAGGAGAAATGGGTGTTTCTCAGTGGATTGAAGTGTAAATCCCACGACAATGTAGTGTTAAGTTTAGAGTACATTTCCTCTCATTACCATCTTTACCAACATTACACGGCGACCCTGCCAGACAATGCAAGTGCACTGTCGCAGTCTGAATAATTATTAAACTGTTAAATAAAAAAAAGTATTTAACTGTAATTTACTGGAATTGACACAATTATACTGGATATGATGAAAAGGAAAATTAAATGCGCATACAAATATGGCCTTTTCTTAAATATTTAATATTACATACTTTTTGAGGAAAATGCTGCGGGGATTGCAAATTGTATTTGGATCTGTCTGTTGGAATGTTAATTATCTGGGGGCACGGCAGTGCCAAGTGCCGCCAACTCGAGCAAAAAAGCAGCACGGCCATACCATACTTTTCTCGAAGTGATTCAGGCCAATTTCTTCCCCCTATATTTATTATTTATTTAATTCAAAAACTCTTGTGGCTTACAGAAAATCCAACACGCACACAAGGTTTAATTTTACATGCAAAAAATATTAAAAATATTCATCCAATTATAACAAACGAATTAATAGTTATCACCTATAAATTTTTAGATTGTACAACCAGTGCGTGTTGCCAGTGATGACTTACGGATCTGAGACGTGGTCCTTCACTGCTGGTCGTACACGCTCAAGGTCGCTCAGCGAGCTATGGAGAGGGCTATGCTCGGAGTTTCTCTGCGTGATAGAATCAAAAATGAGGATATCCGCAGTAAAACCAGAGTGACCGACATAGCCCAACGGATTAGTAAGCTGAAGTGGCAATGGACCGGTCATATAGCTCGAAGAACCGATAACCGATGGGGAAGAAAGGTTCTCGAGTGGCAGCCTCGTACTGGTAGGCGTAGTGTAGGGCGACCCCCCACTAGATGGAGTGACGACCTGGTAAGATATGCAGGAAGTCGATGGATGCAGGTGGCTCAGGACCGTGCTTTGTGGCATTACTTGGGGGAGGCCTATGTTCAGCAGTGGACTTGTGATGGGCTGTAATGATGATAATGATGACTTATAAATTACTTACTAATTAAAAATAACAATCATAAATTAAACAATTATGCAATATTAGCGTTATAAGCCTTTAGCAACGCGTGTTGAGAAATTAAAATATGAAAATATAATATTAAAATATGAATATAGAAAGAAAAAGGTCGCAACCATACAATGTCAGGCTATGAAATATTTTGTCATATTGTGTCTATAACTTCGTAGTGGATAAAACTAGAAGCCTGAATTTTCAGTAACCAAGTAGGCATTGTATAAACATGGTATATTTCAAATTTCATTTAATTTGAACCAGTAGTTTAAGAATTATAACTAGTCAAAATTTCTTAATTTTGTCACTCACTGGCTGACCGATCATCAAAACTCTAAGGCACTTCTAGAAGATATATAAGCTTAAAATTTAGAACACAATTAGAGTTTAGTGTATAAATCAAGGAAAAACTAATTTTTAAATTTCGGTCCAGTTTTCTAGATACACCAACTGCATAAATAACTTTGTAATCCGATATAAATATATAGAATTACAGGGTTACATTTGCAGTGAATGAATCAGTGTTCTTTTATATGTATAATAGGTGTAGATAGGTACGTTGTTGGTATACAAGAAGTAGAAGGTACCAGAAAGAAAAAGAACTAGGACTATCTTGTCTACAAAAAGAAATGAGATGCCATCAAACCATAACTTGTATAAAAACCAAGTCTCGCAACTCAGTTCTTCTACCGTAAAAAGTTGTGAGATCCATGTAATACCAAGTCTATTAATTTATTCAGTCCCTACTTAAGGGTCCTTCTGTGTCATTACGCAATCTAATTTAATATAATATATATTACTTGTGAGATACATTGCGTTTTCATGCGAGTGCCAAGTCAATCTATATATTTAAAACATAAAAGATTTTTAACATTGGTATCTTCGATCAACAATACCAACTAGATGTCGGGTCGTCGCAAGAAATCCATCTCAGCAAATAAGAGCGCACATGAGACGTGAGCTTTTGCACGTGAGAGTGTAGCTCGCAAGGCAATAACGGGAAAAAGAACTTTATTTGTTATTATTTAAGGTTGATTTCACACTAAATGTTATTTAATTTATGTCTTTTCATAGTTTATATTCATGCGGACAGTATTTAGCTATGATTTTGTATGTGACCCGTTATCTAGTTGGTATTGTTGATCAAAGATTGGTATGGTCACTATAAAATGTTGTTAGGTTAGCTAATTTCATAATAACTTAAAACAGAAGGAACCTTAACTAGGGACTGAGTAAATTAAGTGGTCTTATAAATTGAACATATGTATCTGAGCTTCTGTCTGAAGTATCATAGTGGCCGCATAGATGGACTATTATTTAGCTTTTTTTATTGAAAGGTGACTAGATCAAGAGTGTTCTAAGTTATGATTCAAGAAAATCTGTTCAGCCATTTGAAGATCATCAGCTCCTTTTTTTTTGTTTTAGGTTTACTAAATTTTTATTAGTTATTTAACAAAATTTCCTTCGTAAGTTTTATAAATCTTACGTTAAATTATTGCATTATATTTTTATAGAGATTTTATTATTTAATTTTATGGACTTCTTAAGTCATTCCAAATTTACTTGGAACTTCTATGGTATCATCTCAACCCTTTCTACAGGAAACTTCTCTCTTTTTTTAATAATAAATTTACATTTTTCCATATGTATATTATGACATACTCATAAATAAACAATGATGGAAGTATTAAAATATTAGTCCCCTTGAGAAGATCACATACTATGTTCAGCAGTGGATTTGTGATGTGCTGTAATGATGATAGTATTATGATTATAAGTATATATAGCAGACTTGTTGAAAAATATCAGTACCTGTAGGTGTTGACAACTTTGCCAGGTTCAAAATATATTTCATGGGTTTTCTTCTCATAACTGCTGATTTATTTGATGATGTAGCTAAAAGACAATAATAGGATTAACTTTGAAATGATTTATATCATTATACCAGTATCTGTGATGACTTACAAAAGTATATTTTCACTGTATAATATTATAAAATAATTTATTTTTAAAAAGTATAAAAGAGGGGTGATAACACATTGCAAGCTTAATATTTATGAAAACTAGACCTAATGGTTGATCATCAAAGCGTCATCCTTCTGTCAGCCGTAATCATTACATGCATTATCCTTTTAAGTCCGATAGTGCATATAAATAGTACGTAATAATATTCTAGTTACATTAATGAATGAATCATGGTAAAATTACTACTAGTTAGATAACTACTTACTTAGGCATATTTTATAAAGAAACTATATACATAATTCATACTATATTATGTTCCAAATTCATTCCATAATATGTTTACTTATTCTATAATCTATAAAGACAAACCTGGTATATTCAAAGTAGGCACAGCAATGTTACTGATTCTGTTATTTCTGCATTGAAACTTTTCTTCAAAATGTGAGTGACACATGGCGATACAAGTTGAATATGTGCATATTTTCGAGGTCTAGTAAATAACCGCCAATTGCGTAAAGCCATACCCTAAATCGTTCACTATCGTTTTCCATGTTTGGAAATCCGTGAAGAACATGATGCATGCATAAAATACTGAAGAGATACACATAAAAAACTTATTTAGTTAACACTTATGCTTATCACAAATAACTTGCATCAAGGGCTGATGCAAGTTGTTTAGACGAGATGATATACTGTCACTGTCCTTAAATCCGGGGACACAGCTAAGCTTACATATTTATTTACAAAATACAAACAATTGAAAATGGTGGTACGGATTACGGAAAGCGTAAATAACACAGAGGTAAATTCACGCATAGAGTAAAGAAAAATTCACGTAATGGCAGGATGATGTGCTGCCAGATTTAGTTTCAAAATCATATCTTTCCGTATATACACTCTTATCTATGATCATACCAAAAACATCTAGTTATGGTTTTTTTAATCAACAGCACATGTAATCGGTATTTATTTATAAGCAAACGTTAAAAACTTTCATCACAGATTTTTATTAACTTTAAACAAAAGAAAATATCTTAATTTCAGCTACACTTATTTTCTACTAATTGGAATTTTTTTTTTAAATATTTTGTAAAGCTACCAACAGGTAGTGGCGACATCTAGTATGTGATGAACGAATTATTCGCTTGAAATTGCGAACAGTGTCACCTATTATTGTATGTTGGAATAATACCGATTTTATAATACGACTAAAATAAAAAGTAGTCAATAGATATGGTTTTAAATAGTTTACTAAGTGCGTCTTAATTTTGCATGATAGCATTTCATAGGTTTCCAAGTTTTTTGTTCTAAGATTGTAGAGCCTGATCACAGGTATCAGGTAGTCTGTGGTCTGTGCACGAAAATAAACAAAGTTTGTGTTTGTTAGGTTTATTTCTTACGAAATTTTTACTATTATATTTTAAAATCGGTATAATCTCGGTATAAAAAAAATCTAGTCTATATATAAGTTTGGGAAGAAAATAATTACTTTGGTTGTTGAACAATACGCAGCTATGGATGATGAAACCAGAAAACCCATTTGCCTGATAATTTTAGGTTAGATTTTTATACTTCTTCCTGTGCATTTTACACTTGATTTACCAAGTCACTTATTTTTTATGTTTCGTAGGTATGGCAGGTGCAGGGAAAACATCGTTCACACGGCGTTTGGCTGGAAAAGTTGTAGATGGTACACGGCCTTACCTAATCAATTTAGATCCGGCCTGTAGAGAAGTACCATATCCCGCTAATATAGGTGACAAATTCTTAATAATATATAAATAATCATATTTATTAGTTATTTGTTAATTATTATTTTTAAAATTTTAGTTTCGTTAAGTTTGTAGCTATAAGCTGTTGTATAAAATTCAATCTATCCAAAATAATGTCTATTTGAAAAAAATTCCCTTAGCATTTTTAAAGAATTAGTAAATAATAATCAAATCAGGAGACAAAACATAACTAATAATGAATACTTAGTATGAATTTGTTTACAATAACGTTTTACACATTATTTCAATTAAACAATTTTTATCTTATCCAATAGATATAAGAGATACAGTGGACTACAAGGAGGTAATGAAACAATATGGTCTAGGGCCTAATGGGGGCATTGTAACTGCTCTTAACTTATTTTCAACTAAGTTTGGTCAAGTTGTGGATCTAATTGAGAAGGCTGGGCAAAAGCATAAATATTGTGTAATTGATACTCCAGGTAGGTAAATTTGCATTAACATAATATTTAAAATTAGTTGTACTCTGCAACTCCATCTGTGTAATTTTTTTTTGTGTGTAACAGTTATTCTTTTTCTTAAATAAAAATAACCTGAGTTACTCCTTAGAATATCTGTTATCTGCCATTAAAAGTCCCATCAAAATTGGTCCAGCCATGTAAATGCCAATGTTTTTTTTTGTTGTATCATATATATTTTTATATGCATTTATTAAAAAAGCTGTTATTTTGACATTACAAACAGACACTTTGATTTTATTTATTTGTATAGATAATGTAACTGTACCGGCTCCTGTGTGCTTCTATAGATTACTGTTGTCTTGTTCTTTATTCTTGATATTACTTAATGAGAAAAAAGTATACATTTTAACCACTTGATTTATATATACACAATGGACAAATAATGTCTGTCTTGACAGAACTTCTTGAAGTAACTTGAATTACGGTAAAGTGTTGAGTATAGTTTACATACACATTGTACATTTATACAGTAACATTTCATTTAAAGGTTATTTGTTAATCTTAAAAGTTCCCATTAAATTGCCACAAGTGTGTGGCAAATCTAAAATTTGTTCATTTCACATAATTAAGTGATTAAAAAAATCTCTAAAACAATGCATTTCTGCATAAAAGTATTAGAGAATTAGATTAACAAAAATAAGATCTAATCCTCATAAAAATTTCAACCTTTAAATCATTTGTAGATTTTGCCTGTTTGGTTTTTGTGCAGCTGATTAGCCCCACAAGCACCATAAAAATTCCGTGCAGTCGCCCGGCAAATCCCGAGCGCGCGTCAGCAACCGCACCCACCCACGGCACTTAAATCCATTAAAACTTATATTTAGAGACAACTTTTCTATGAAGAAGTTTAGCATTATAAAATCTATAGAAAATTCTCTATTTTGTGGTCTAAACAAAAGTCAGGTATTACTTCATTACAAAAAGATTTTATTGTATTTTGATAACAAAAAGAAATTATACCAAGCGAATGTCGGCAGCGTAAAAATCACAATTATTTCAATATATATTACTTAAAATTATTTACGTAAATAGATAAATTATATTCACACAAAAACTTTCATACAATTTATGGCATACAAAATAAATGTAGATTATAAATAAATATTCATAACATAACAGTTTTTTATTGCACTAGAGGATAGAGTATTTCATATTGATTATATAATGCCAAACTTCATAGAAAAGTAGTCTCTATAAGTTTTTATGGGTTAAAGCGCTGTGGGTGGGTGCGACCTCATGAGGCCGCAAAGGATTTGACGGAATATGGCCGCGGTCTCATGAGAACACTTGGGGGTTTAAGGGGTTAAAACTGTTACTATTAGACACATGTGGTTTCAGACAGATTATTATTTTAGTCTTAGATTAAAGAGCTATGTAGGATTACATAGCTCTCGTTTTGATTCATAAATTTTTTTATAGGACAAATAGAAGTGTTCACATGGTCAGCATCTGGTACTATTGTGACCGAATCACTAGCCTCATCATGTCCCACTGTGGTGGTGTATGTAATGGATACAGTTAGAAGTGTGTCACCTGTCACCTTCATGTCAAACATGTTGTATGCATGTTCCATACTATATAAGACACGGCTACCATTTATTGTTGTTATGAATAAGGTGAGTGTTAATAGTTAAAAGCTAATGTATTAAGGTCACTTTAAAATTTGCAAGGCATGAATGCATGTGATACTTTACTGTGAAGTCAAGTTATGGTTAATTTGGCCAAGACATCACAATAGAGTATTGATAGGGATACCATATGACAGGATTGCCTCGTTAGTCTGGTGTTCGCTAATGTGTTTGCTGATCATGAGGTCCTGGGCTTGAATCTTGGGTTAGGCCAAAATTAGTTATTAAGTTGGGAAAGGCCCAAAAAGGAAGTTGGCGGTGTTTCATCTCTATCCTATACCTTAAACGAGCAATTCTTGTATATATATATATAATCGGATTCTCAGAAACGGCTGCAACAATTTTCATAAAATTTAGTGTCCAGGGAGTTTCGGGGGCAATAAATCCATCTAACTAGGATTTATTTTTAGAAAATGTCCTTTTGTCCATGTTTTCAGGCAATAAAAAAACTGCTACAATATAGGAAGGTAAATTTTGACAGACTACTAACGATCGTAATAGCTCAGGTGGGATGTCGGTCGGGCGTAATAACGGAGTTCCGTGGTTCGCGTCCCGTCTTGGGTCCGACTTTTTTTCCTTTTTTTTTCAAATTCCCTTCTTTTGTGAGAAAATCTATTATTTCGAGCCCTTTTTTTTAGTAATTTTTAAAAATAAGAAAAATTTTAATTAAACTAATTGTACTCATGATTTTCATTCAAATAACCAGTTCAGTTTTTTCTATTATGTCAATAAGATCAAAAAATATTATTCATGTAATTTGTATCTAAATGTAACTTAAAAAAAACCGAGCAAAGCTCGGTCATCCGGGTACTGCTTCTAAAAGTGCTTAAATATGTTGGTCCTATGCATGATCTCTCCCCAGTTATGTCGGATTACCTTTCCATCTGACTATGAGAGTGAGGGAATAGAGAGTACACCTGTGCTTGTGCATACACTCAGGCATTGTCGTTCTGTCCTGCGCAGATGGCTTGTCTACATTGAAACTGATTGTCGTAACCAAATATTGGTCTGGAAGTATTATATGACAGGAAGGTATTTAACGTGCGTGTGCACTAGATGGAGTGACGACTTGATGAAACACGTAGGTAGTCAATGGATGCAGGAGCCTCAGGACTGTACTTTATACCAATCTATGGAGGTAGTCTATATTTTGCAGTGGATTTATGATAGTTATTTTATTATTTCTTAGACCGATGTAGTGGACAGTGCCTATGCAGTAGAATGGATGCGAGACTTTGAATCATTCCAAGATGCCTTAGATGCTGGAGTTGATGGTGAAGGTGGTTCATATGCTGGAAATCTCACCCGCTCAATGGCTCTCGCGCTTGATAACTTCTATACAGACCTAAAGTGCTGTGGTGTTAGTGCTCATACTGGAGAGGTGAGTATTATTTTTTTTAATTAATTAGAAAGGTTCAGCTATAAAAAATTTATTATTTATACTATTGAAAAGTAGATAAGGTAATATGTGCCTCCCTACTGTATTTGAGTATGATATGATATAGATTTGTGCAAAACCCAACTTAATTATTTTATATTTACATAATAAGGTCATAGTGTAGGTCAGTATTATGGCTGCAGCATCATAGCTAGACCACGCTCGCATAGAATACCAGTGTGATATGTTACATTTCGAATAGCGAGTTGCAGCAAATAGCGTAGACTGGAGTCCTCTTTTACTTGTAACAGGGCATTCCATATTAGTTTCCAGGGGTGATGAGTGTACACAGTGCATTTAATTCTGAGATAGAAAGATGAACTTGTCTATGAGCCACTATCACTATACCCACTTACCATTTAGTGGATGGTGTGCTCGTTTTTCACCTAACTGCTATAAATAAATATAAAAAAACACTCACGCCTGTCACCCAGAGAAGTAGGCAGAGACGTAGGTATGTATGTATAAAAATGCTGTTTTAATCTCTACTTTAATGTATAGTATTGAAAGATGGGTGTGGCAGAAAAAGCTCGAAAGTAGAATAATTTCTGTAGAAATGCGGTCTTTAGGGAGTATGCTAGTGCTGTATCTGAATGACAGGGTGAAAAATTGTGTGATAAGAGAAAAATGTGGTGTGCAAGATGATGTAGTAACCAGGATAAAGAAAGGAATGCTCCGGTGGTTTGGTCATGTAGATAGAATGAATGAGGAAAGAGTGACAAAGCAAATTTATATTTCATATGTAACCGGCAAAGTCGGGAAGGCACGTCCTAGACGAAGGTTTATTAATCAAATTGGCGTTATTTTGAAAATGGGCCACATTAGGATTACCCTTAACCGACTAGCGTGTATGCGTAGATATATGGATGTAAAGGAGGCGAGATAGGTGTGTCAGAATCATGCCAAATGGAAGTCTGTAGTCTCTGCCTATAAATAAATCTGTACAAATTGTGTGTTTGCCTCTGACCAGAGCTACATATTCACAAACTGCAGATTTCCCGAGCGTCAGTATTTCGTGTGAGTTATATATTACTGCAATTTGAAATTCAAATGAAATAGAATTAAAAAAAATTATGTAAAAGCTACAGGTAGTAAGAGTTAACTATGACATAAGGATGTTGAATACTTCAGTTCCCAATTAGCCATGCGTGCAAAGCATTTGTCATATCAGGAAATAAATGCTATAAAACCTGTAAAATTGGTTTCATTCAAGATTAGTGTACAGTTTTAATAATTTTATTTACAGGGTCTAGACGACTTTTTCAAGCTAGTGGATGTAGCAGCAGAAGAGTATGAAAAGTGAGTTCCTTATATGTGATTACAAATTTCAACATTCAAATAAAAATTAAGGTCAAGTAACAAACATATTCATTCCACTGCCATACACAGCACGGAAAAGTCCTTCGTGCTACATTTCGGACTTTACATTATGTTCTCCAAATATTTTTAATCAGACATGCAGGTTCCTTTACTATCAATCTGTAATAAGAAATTTTAGAGCAAGCTGTTACTATTATTATATTAAATGAAAATAAATCAAACCCCTATTTCAGAGAATATAAAGTCGATTGGCTTAAGATGAGGGCAGAGAAGTTAGAAAAGCAAAAACGCAAAGAAGAAGAGTTAAAACAAGGAGGAGGTAAGTTATATAATACTATCAATTTTGCCATGTGATGGTCGCTTAAGGATGCCATTTCATCTTTTTGGTGTTGTTAGAGCCGATTAGAGCATATCGTTCAACAAAATGGACCATTTTATCCTTTTACGTAAACTTGTTGCAATGAGTATCAGAGGTGAACTTCTTTAGATGGCTCACATTGTCAAAATTTGAAGTCAGCCCTATGTCCTTATTGGAGTTATCATTCATCAACAATTTATATAACGTCTGGTGCCTCACAAGTATCCCCATTGGAAGATATAAATGAATCTTTTGAAAGCTCCAAGATTATTTGGTATGTTGATGATATCAAAACTTATGTCTTAATAATTTTGTTATTATGTTTATTACAGATGTAGAAAGTTTTTTTAGTCTTAAAAAAGTTTCCTTTAATTTGGAAACATACTAAAAATACTTTTAAAAACTATACTAAAAGTAGAGATGAGCTAAATATCTAATCCCATAAATTATTATAAATTACATGATATTGCTCCTAATATAACCGATTTTATATGAGATCTAGCAATAACTTTTGACTCAAAATTGCTATATGGCACGTTGATGATATTGTTACAACATTGCGATAGCATCAGGAGGTACACCAAAACGTACGAGGATGGGGAAATATTAATTTTCATAAAAATATATTTTTAACACTTGATAATTTTCAGACACTTCAGATACAGTCATAGACAAAAAGAAGTTAATAGAGGAGGTCGTAGCTGGGAGGGAGATAAGCGACGTGTACCTGAAGCATCCGGCGAACGAGAGCTCGAGTGATGATGAGGGCACCGAGGCGGATGTACCTGAACATGGTAAATTTAGTAGTTATCATGTTTAGTACGATACGATAGAGCTAAAAATGGGTCTAATAGACTGGGGCCATCCCCGTTGTAAGGACCGCGGCATAAAACACGGTTTTGAATAGTCGCATAATTCTAGTATTTATAAAATTACTAGTGATTAATAATAATAATAATGTCCTCCCGACCGAATTTCGGTCAGCCATCGACGCAGGACAGGATTATAGTGCCCGAGTGTAATGTGCAAGCACAGGTGCACTCTCTTTTCCCTCACTCTCATAATCTGATGGGATGGAAAACCGACACGACCAGAGAGAGATCAGGCGCAAGACCAACGGCTTTACGTGCTTTCCGAGGCACGAGGGTGAGACACCGCCAACTTCCTAACTCTGGGCAGCTACTGAGAGTTTCTTGACGGAAAACTCAATAACTGATTTTTTGTCCCGACCCGGGATTTGACTCCGGGACCTCATGATCAGCAGTCGCACTACTACAACCACTAGACCAACGAGGCAGTTCATTTTGATTATAAGATAGATGTAGGTGCCTTTGGGTCACAGTGACGCTTAAAAAAATCACTTATATGGTCGCATTGTGTATTAGTCTATGTATAATTTATTGCAGAATCTGAGTTCGAATTACAGCCAGAGCCATGAAAAAGCTTGTGTTTTGATTGTCATAATGTATCTGCTTGCATCCTAGCCTACCCTTGCCTTTATTTTATCATATTAATTACTACATAACGCGTACTAATTAGCTAAATACTATATTTTACAATAGGTTTTTACCTATGAAATTGCCGTTCTGCAGTGCTGGCCATTTTAAATCAAAAGACTTTTTCGAGTAATTATGGAATATGAGTACCGTAGTGGCAGCACCGCGGCACAAGCGGCGCGCAACATCAATGACGTGCGAATACTACAAATGAACGCATCGCGTGTTGTTGGTTTGCGTGTTTCCGCTCTGGAAATTTCGACCTGAAAAATGAACCCCGTGACTGTGCAAGTTGATGATACTCAATCTACGGCAGAATCAGCAGCAGCTTTCAACGTTACCATCAAAACAATACTGGTCCATTTGCGTCAAATTGGCAATATAAAGAAGCTTGACAAATGAGTGCCCCACGGACTCATTGATCGTCAGTTCGAAGTACGCATTGAACTGTGCCTTGCACTGCTCAACAGGCACACAAACAAAGGACTTTTGAACCGCATTGTTTCCTGTGACAAAAAATGGATTCCGTTTGACAATCGCAAGTGCTCAGCAAGTTAGTTGGATCTTGGTTCAGCACCTAAACAATGCCCTAAACGAAAATTACCCATCTTGGTTTAGCGCTGGTGTAATTCATCACAGCTTCTTAACAAAGGGGATGAGCATTACTGCAGATGTGTACTGTGAAGAACTGAACACAATGATGGAGAACCTCGCACGTCTCCAACCAGCTTTTTAGTCAATCGCTCGTCATCGCTGCTCCTGCACGATAACGCGTGACTTCTACTGCGCAACAGACGGTCTCCAAGTTACAAGAGCTGAAATTGGAATTTCTCCGTCATCCGCCGTACTCACCAGACCTTAGACCTACAGACTTCTACTTTTTCCGGAAATTGTTGCCTCCGGTCCAGTTGATTTCTTCACAGAGGGCATCAATAAACTGCCACTGCCTTGACAAAGATGCATCGATTGCATGAGTGATTACTTTAATTAATAGAAATAGAAATTTCATAGGTAAAGACATAATATATTTTAGACCCATGTTGGTACTACGAATGAGTCAGTTCGATCAGGGAGGCACAACACTCTCGTAGAATAGCAGCTTTATGCTGCTGTTTGGTGTTGTGAGTGGAGAGAACAGGAAACCCTTTTTACACAATACAAGGTCCGTCTTGGCCCTCATGGGTGACAACAAAAATGTAGACGTCTGTGCGCCACAGTATCCACTCACCATCAAGTGGACTGTGTGCTCGTTTGTCACCTTTACTATAAAAAAAAACGTACACACAGTCCACCTGATGTTACGTGGATGCTGTGAGACCCTTATTTTATAAAGTTTGTCACTTACAGCCTATATACGTCCCACTGCTGGGCACAGACCTCTCATTTCTGAGAGGGTTTTAGGGCAAGGATGTGTCCGCCGTGCTGCTCCAGTGCGTGTTGGCGAACTTCACATGACTTTGAAATATATTTTTTCTTATTTTTAGACATGCAGGTTTCTTCACGATGTTTCCTTAATGTCTTATAAAATAAATAAAACAAAATATTTACTTAATGATTTCTGACTCTTAACTCTTAAACTTACTCTTAAAATATTTACTATTCGTGCTAATAATGACTCATTATCTCATTACTACAGAAATTCAGTTGGAGTAGAGTGCTTGAGTGTTGCTTTAGATTATCAATTCGGTGTCTTTTTATTTTACTATTTTTTTAATTTAATTATTTTACTGTTTTGTTACAGATGATAAACCTGAAGATGTCGCCATGTTCCAAGAGTTTATTAAAAAACATGTCAAACCTAATGACACTGGAAGTAATACCTAAATTTTCCTTAAACTGCTAACTATAATGTTAAGTTAAAACCATTAAGAAAAGTAAAACATGAGCTCATCATAAGAACACTTAGGTATTGGCAGTGAGTTTTTGACTCATGGTTAAATATCTTAAATTGCAAATATGTGGAAAAATAAATGTGATATTTTGATTAAAAGTATATCTCACTTATATGAGCGTGCCGTGCATATTTGGCTGATTCTATATCAGGTTGTTTACTCTTTCAAACGCCTATTCCCTTTTTTAAAACGGAATGGCGATTACACTGGTAGAGGAAAATTGCAATCACCAAGTCGATTAAGCCCAGAAACTATTTGAAGGATCAGCCGGTATACTGACAGAATGTAGTTCCGAATCAATTGAATTTTATTTTAACATATTATGGTAATTTCGCACTATCAAAATTGTAGCTTGTGTTGAATCGAATGGTGATTCGAATTAAAATTATTAGATCGGAAGCCTTCAGATGTTCGTCGCTAGATGGCGCCCGTAATCGCAAGCTACGAGAATGCTGAAGTCTTCACATATTCGTCGCTAGATGGCGCCCGTAATCGAAAGCTACGATAATGCTGAAGTCTTCACATGTTCGTCGCTAGATGGCGACCGTAATCGCAAGCGACGACAATGCTTTTTCCTATTTATGTATTAAAATTAAGTTAAGCAGTGATTTTTTATGATAACTACAACAGCCTATCACAAGTCCACTGCTGAATACAGTAACTCCCAAGGGGAGGATATTTGCCTTTGTCGCCAGGCTCGTCTGGCGTGTTGGCAACTGCAGTGTTTGATTATTTTGAGGTGCTATCAGGAAACTTATTAAAAATGATGTCTGGGTTAAAAACTATCCAACTGTTTCTAATTGAGCCGATAGCGCTTGATCGTATCTCAATCATGTTTCTAAATTTGAATTGGTTCGGGAGTAAGCTTCGAAATCGAAATCCGAATTGAATTAAACAAACGCTGGACAATAATCCCACATGTTTGAATGTTTGACCTCAATATGAAGAGAATCGTATTGCTAAGTTTTAAGAAAACTAACTCAAATTTTCCATATTGGTATTTCTGGTTACATCTAATTTTTAGTAAGGGCGAAGTCAAATGTAAATAAAAAAGTTTATCATTAATTTCACTTGTGATTTTATTCCAGGAATATTTAATTGTTGCTCTATTTGTAAATTTTTATCATTAATGTGGCTGTGAAAATAAATATAAGTAACTAAATTCACAAATCAGTGCGTAATAAAAGTGAAATTTAAAAAGTATTATAACATTTTGCAAATCCTAACATAAACATATTGGTTAAAAACGACTTTAAAGACGTCACATTTGATGATATAATTAAAATACTCATAATCCACATATTGTTCCATCAAAGATAATTTGGACTAAAGTATATATTAGTATACCCGAATTCTCAAAAGCTGCTCAATTTTAAGATGCCGTAAATAATAATAATAATAATAATAATAATAATAATATTTATTCACTCCACAATTTTACATCGTGACTTACACTATTTAAATAAAAGTACCATCAATTACACTGAGAGGTTAACGTCGGCAGCCGTACTAGTATAAACTGTGCCACGGCTGCCTGCGCCTTCCACTCTGGGAATCAAATAATAACCTAATAGGTAAGATCTTTTACAACATTTCTCAACAAATAATATTTACAAACTTTTCAAGCTAAAATAAAAATTATAACATGTAGGTAGATACAAAACAAAATAGAATTTAAGCAAGATTACCACTTGGTGTGTTTGATGTATGGTATAATTATAAACGCGGAGCGTGAATGCATGGGGGAGTATTATGTTTGTACGAATTTGTAGTGTGGGTTTTGAGTAATTGGATGTGTGGGATATGTAAGTGCGTGTGTGTGCGTGTGTGCGTGTGTGTGTGTGTGTGTGCGTGTGTGTGTGTGAGAGAGAGAGAGAGTCTATTAAGGTGTTTTATTGAAGGGTTTTAATCCGAATAATATTTTCTATCTCATCAAAATCTAAATTCAGTAACCAATCCCGTGTAGCAAATTTACATTGATGAAGGGTTAAAGGGTAAATATTTAAAGCTTTATTTGCGATGTTATAGAGATGGGAACTTATAACAAAATAATGCCGTTTTGCAATAGTGCTTCTGTGTGGAGGTGTTGTGCAAACCTTGCTCTTATTACGTTTTTGAGTTGGAACGTATGGCAGTCCTAGATGCTTACGAAGTATAGTGTGGAAGATAAAGAGTTTTCTTACCGTAAGAACTGAGCATTCACGGTAGAGTAGTGACGTGCTATACCTACGCGGTCTTTTATAAATTACTTTTAAGATTGCACGCTGAGCACGCTCCAGGGGAAGCAGTGTACTAATGCTAGTTCCACCCCATGAGACAATGCAGTATTTGAGCAAAGATTGGACAAGCGCATAGTAAACACACATTAGCGTGTCGCGATCAGCAGATTTTCTAAGTAGGTAAAAGATAGGAATTAATTTTCTAATTCGGGCTGTTAATGATTTAACGTGTAATGACCAATTAAGATGATTATCTAGAATCAGACCGAGATATTTTAAGCTATGTGTTGGTGATAACTGAGGACAGTCGCAGCAACTATTTATTCTATCACAAGTGTGTGCTCTTATACAAAAGTCAATGGATGGTTGAGTATTGGCCCGTGGGGTGAAAGTTATGTATTTGGTCTTTTTTAAGTTTAACGTAAGCAAATTTTCGTCCAAACATCTCATTACCTCAGTGAGGGCTTTTTCAGTGTATTGTTGAGCCCGAGCCCAATCCTCACCATGCACAATCAACGCTGTATCATCTGCATAAGTGATAATTTTGCAGTTCGGTAACGAGAGTTTACACAAGTTGTTGATGTACACTAGGAAGAGGGTTGGACCCAGTACACTGCCCTGTGGTACTCCGTAAGAGAGATTGACATCCAGACTTTGGTAGTTACCTAATTTGACACACTGTGAGCGATTTGACAGATAGTCACAAAATATATCCAAGACGACTCCGCGTACACCTATTAATTCCAGCTTTTTCAATAGTAATGGTATTGATACAGTGTCGAATGCCTTCGACAAATCGAGGAAAACTCCAACAACTTTGTGACCCATATCAAGGTGCGTGACAATAGTCTCAGTAAGATACAAAGTCGCATCATCAGTAGATTTGCCTTTTAAAAATCCATACTGATTTCGTGCAATTGCATTTGTCTTTTCTAAAAATTTAATAAGTCTAGAATTTAAAAGCTTTTCCAAAATTTTAGATACTATTGTCAGCACCGAGATAGGTCTGTAGTTCCCTATCATATCTCTATTGCCGTTTTTATAAATAGGATGTACAAGAGCTCTCTTGAGGATGTTAGGAAAAACTCCTGAAGCGAAACATTGATTGACCACGTGGGTCAAAGGTGGAATAAGGCTAGTCCTTGCGTTCTTAAAAACTTGAGTAGGAATGCTGTCAACACCTGTAGCACAATTATCTTTGAGGTTCATAATAGTGTTCTCGACTTCATTATAATCCACATCAAGTAAAGCCATCGAATCTCTTTGTGACTCAATATGAGTGATGTTTACGGAACCAGTCAAACAAGTACTTCTTCTAATTTGTATATCATTAGCAAGGGACTTACCTATACTTGCAAAGAATTCATTTATTAGGTTTACTGATTCATGGGGGTCTTTGGCGAGGTTTAACAATTCAGTGGGGGACGGAGATGCTTTTTTTAGACTAGCGACTTTATTAATAGTATTCCACATTTCTTTGGGATTATCTTTATTCTTTTTGAACTCGGTTTGTTCAAATTCGGTTTTAAGTTTTTTTAAAAGATTATTGCAAAAATTACGGTACCTAGAGTAGGTAAGCTGCAATAAGGCATTGTTAGGATCCAGTTTAGCCTTTTTGTGTAACTTGTCACGATTCCTAATGCATCGTACAAGACCAGGTGTTATCCAGGGCTTAATAGCTCGTTTACGATGCGGGACGTAGATTAATGTGGAGTGGCAAGAAATTGCTTTATATATTATATCAACCAAAGAGTTTGCTGCTAAATTTGCATTTGCAGCGTTATATACAGGGTTAAAGTCTGTTACAGATAATTCTTGGACTAATCTTGGATAATCAATTTTCCTTATGGCAGCTTTAGCTAGGTTTCTTTTGATTTTTGCCTCTAACACAAATATAATTGGCGCATGATCAGTTATGAGCGAATCGAGAATAAACGTTTTAGAGCATCGATTTGATCTTAGCATAACGTGATCAAGACAGCTGCTTATACGCGTTGGAGTAACATGTGTTGGAAGCAGACCATGAGATGCCATTAGGTCAATGTAGTTATTACAATTTGAATCAGAGCTATCGGAAGCTATATTTATATTAATATCTCCAATTAAGATAACTGATTTAACAGACGCCAATGAAGTCAAACAATTTTCAAGACTATTGCAAAAGTTATCAATATTGTTATATGATGGTGATCTGTACACAGCTATAATCGCAATTTCATTCCCAAATCTTAAAATAAGACTATTACAGTCCTTTAATTCAGTCTCTAATGAAGTACTATGCTTAATTTCGGACTTGACATAAATTACAACTCCATCGTTCTGATTGCGGTAGCCTGAAGCATATGATATATATCCAGGTATTTCTGCAACGTTTAACAATTTACTCAACCAGCATTCAGTTAAAACGAGGACATCGCATTGGAAAGAGATTCTCTGTAATAAAACATTAAATGCGTCAAAGTTACATGATAGACTCCGTATATTCATGTGCATAACTGAAATAGATCCTTGCAATAAATCTATGTAATTAATAAGAGATTCGGGACTACACACCATAAATTGAGATATTTCAAGAGAATCAATGTCATCAGAGATATCCGTTATTGGATCGCCTTTTAAAAATAGTAGCAATCAGTTGTGTAGAACCGGGTGCGTAATAGTTCCCCCATTTAAGAATGAATGTTTCTGCGACAAATAAAGCTTGTAAGAATATCGTATCTAATTTGTATAAGGTGTATGTGGTAACCTTGTTCACAAAGAACGTTACAAATTGTGGTAACGAATAATAATTGTACATACCATAAAAAAATAAAATTGTGTAAAAAACTAAGTAAACATACAAAAAATTTAAAATAAGGTATAAAAGTATTTTCAAATATGATAAAGAATTACCAAAGAAAAACTGGAGCAATAAATTTCGGTAGGCAGGTAGTCATTTGTCTTGAGTTTGGAGCAGTTTCTGTAAATCAGTCTCCGTGTCAATGCGACGGCATGGAGCACCCTCCTTCTTACGTAGGAACACCTTCCCATGTGCAGTCCAGCAGTAAGCATAGTTGTGGTTTTTACTAAATTCTCGTGCCATGAAGTAAAGTTTCCTAGCCGACTGGGTGAGACTCTCTGATACAAAAACTGGTTTGGGTTCGCCATCTATTTTAAGGTCGCCAGTATTTAGTTTATTGTTCTTCTTTGACTTGTTGTAGGCCTTAACTGAAGTTAATATATTTTCTTTTAGCGTAACTGTTGTGAGGTCCACAATAATTGGCTGATTATTTTCTTTTTTGGTTTTAAGGCGAAAGACGTCGCGGATCTGTAATTCTTCCACACAGACATTGACAGATTGTCCAACTTTTTTAACTAGTTGCACCAGATCTTGCTTTGATTCCTTTTTATGTATAGGAATGTTTCTTATTTCAATACTGGCTTGCCTTTGCGACCTCTCCAAATTTTCTACCTTTTGTTCTAGACTCTGAATATGAGCTAAATGGGATTTCCTATCTAATTCCATTTTGGCCAATTTGTTTTTCATATCTTCATATTGCTTTGATATGAAGTCCATGGATTCTTTGATGTCAGTGTTTTGCTTCTTAATGTCTTTAATGCTTTCCTGTATTGTATCTTGCTGCTTAGTTAAAATTCCAATGGATTTCCTCATTTCCACCATGAAAGAAGCTAGTTCGTCATCATACTGACGTTTACGGGGTCGATTTCTATTCCGATTGTTCACATTGGAGCTTTCATTATCTGTATCAGTAGGTGGGGCAGAGCTTTGATTTGCATCAGATTCAAGGACCTGCAGCAGGGATGCTTCCTGTTTCGAAGTAGACGGTGGTGTTCTCCTTAGCGGCATTTTTCTTTTCTTTAAAAACGCTTCCGCTTATGAATCAAGGCAAGCGTCTCTTGTGACGTATACGTACGTAGTTGGAGTGACGTCGGTGAAGCGAATTTGGATCGATCTGCTTGTCTCCACTGTTGGTGTCTCTTTTATACCCGTTACCGTACTACTGCGTATCACCCTAAAGTTATGCAGTCCTAGTACTTGCCAAAAACTGACTATTTGGTCAGAATTTAATTTATCAAAAATATTTATAAAAGATTACGGGGAGCACGTCTAATCGCTTTCGCTGTCCAGATGGAAGGGAAGGGTAAAGAGCCTATACAACCTCAGCTCAAATTCCAATTTCGCCCCCACTTCCCTGCGCGTCGTATGCTATCTACCGACATGTTTGTAATCACTATACTGTAAGTAGATAGGTCGGTAGATACTTATTTCATTAGGTTTGTCATATTTTTGCCTGTTTCTTAACGCCAACCTAGTCGCTTCTTATTTTTATTACGGTTATTTGCCATTTTAATTTTACGTCGTCCAGCTTTCCCGTTCGAAGCCGAAGCGAGACTGAGCGGGGGTTTCGGTATCGAGCGGCAGGGAACAAGCTTCAGGACACCGATAGTTTAGGTGTTGTGTGTGTACGCGGCTGCGTCCGCACTCAATAATAATGCTTGCAATTAAGGCAGTACGTTGACAGTAGTCAAGTGTTTCACTAGTCTCCTGCGCTCCGTATCGCGAACTAAACATTAGGTAATTTTTTTTTACACTGAAAATAATGGTAATAAAAACATAAGGCTTTATAGTTAGTTCAGTTAGTAGGCAGTTTCATGATCTAATTTGAATTATTTTGTGATGAATCTATGATCAAATTTAAAGGTAGGTCTGTCTTGAAACAATGTCTACCTATGAAGCCCATAAAAAGGGGATATAAGTTGTGGTGTCTTGCTGACCAGAGAGGCTATATAAAGAAGTTTCAAATTTACCAAGGAAAAGACGAAGAACTGAACTCAAAATTTACCGGCTATGGCTTAGGAGAGAAAGTTGTTTTAGAGTTGACGGAACAAGATTGGGGTACAGGAAAGATAGTTTACTTTGATAATTTTTTCTCGTCTGTTGCTTTGCTTGAGAAACTGAAAACTGAAAACACCTACGCATGTGGAACTATCCGAAGTAATAGAAAAGGACTGCCCGGAAATATGCTCGCTGATTCTCAAATGAAAAGGGGCGACAGTAATCATCGATTTTCAAATTTAGACATTGGATATTGGAAATGGAAGGATAACAAAGTCGTTCATTTAGTATCTAATTTTCATGGGAATGAAACGGCTACTGTGTCACGTAAAGAAAAAAATGGGTCCAAGTCTACCATTACATGCCCTGTAGCTGTCAAAGATTACAATAGCTATATGGGCGGCGTAGATACAGCTGATCGTTTGAGAGCCCTTTACTGTATAGATCGCAAATCTCCGAAATAGTGGCACAGGTTGTTTTGGGGTCTTCTGGACATCGCATTTGTCAATTCATATGTCATTCATGGACTTATAATGGAACAGACTACCGTAAAAGATTTTCGACGCTCTGTTACTCAAGGCTTGATGACAATGAAAGATGTTAGTCAGAAAAGAAAGACTTCTACAACTAATACTTCGGAAGGTGGCCCTTCCAAAAGACGCAAATCTGACTACTCCACTATAAAAGACGTTCGCTTGGGTAATAGAGGCATCCATTGGCCTTCGTTTGTAGAAAATAGGGGAAGGTGTGAGGTTTGTAGTATGAAAAAGATTCAGTCAAAACCTCATAGTAAATGTTCCCATTGCAACGTGTTTTTGTGTGTAAATGAAAATAAAAATTGTTTTGCTGAATACCACGAGGTTAATTTGTAATTAAAAACCTATCTTTTTGATTATTACTAAGTCAATATTGGGTCTCATTATTTTTGTAGTTTCTGTCAAAGTTCCTAACATTGTAATGACACAAAGTTCCTGACGGTACTTTTAAGTCTAGGTCTTAAAAATAGTACTTCTAGGTACAATAAAAATCTGAAAATATTCTGAGCGTTTCCTTTTACCTACCTTATTATGATAATGAAGTTAAAAAGCGGAAATTCGTTAAAAATCACTACCCCGGGTGGAAAGGGTTATTTATTTATTATTTTGTTTTGTTGATAATTGTTTTTTATTAAGAGTGGTTAATGGTTAACGTAGAGAGATAAATCAACTGATATTACTTCTCCGAAAAAGAAACTTCCAAAGGTATGTATAGGAATAGGATATATATGTATGTTGTTTAGTAGTTTTAATTAAAACTTCTTGGTTCGGAGTGTCCTTTAAAGTTATCTTAGTTATTTAAAAAACAGCAACTGTAATAATAAAACTTTTGTTAATTTATTAAAGATGCATGTTAGAAAAGTATGTATATAATTTTAATTATAGGCGATAGTCACCTACTTTTTTTAACTTTTACTGTGAATGAAAGAAATATGGTTATTAATACCTACAAATATGTTAAAAAAACTTGACCTAATGATAAATACACATACAGAAAAGAGATGGCGCAAAAAGCATTTATTTAAATTAAATCTACAATAGACAATAATTCAAATTATAACAAAATTTATAAAAAGTATATTTTTTTGGTTTGCTAGAAATTTTTTAAACTATATTCTATTTAAATATGTAATATAGTCTATTTAAATATATAATCTATCTATCAAAAAGTTACGCACCCCTGCTATTCCTAATAACCTTGGATTGGTTTTATTTACATTTGGTATCGCTTCTCGTTAGCCGTAGTATAGTGCTGTCTCTATCACTTTATGTCAAAATGACTTTCACACCACGAGACTTAACGTTTTAAAATTGAGTAGTATTTGAGTATTTGGCCGATAGTCACCTTAAAATTAGTTAAGTAGGATATTAATATTGAAATTATATCTTTTGTCACAATACCGCATTTTAATTAAGTATTAAGTAATTATAATGAATAAAACAGCCAAACAAGTAACGCCCTTATTCATAAAAAAATTGAATGCTTAATTAGTTAAATACTGTTCTGTCTCATTCCGACATTTGCGAGAGACTTCTTGCTAGAAAGTAAAAAAAACAGTATTGAACTAATCGTTTAAATTTTTTTATGAATTAGGGGGTAAGTTTATAAGGCTAGGTTGATCTCGGAAAACATTACCTTTTACACTCTATTTAACTTATAAAAACCAATACTTATTTGAACCTAGGATTTATACATATAATTTACCCATATTATATAAGAATATATTATATTCTTAACTAAACTTAGCAGATCCCACACAGTACAAGTAGAAGTAATTAAACAAGAAGAAGTGAGAGTTAACAATATATATATTTAGTACATATGTGTTAGCTGAAGAAATCTCCCAACTCCCAATAATAGTATAATATATTATAATATCCGAGTTAAGGGATAATTATATTATATTTATGTAGGAAATTTTTAGGTTTAATTTACAGATTTATTTGTAAAGTTTAAGTGAAGTAAACTATTGTGACTTTGAAAAGGTTTGTTACTTCAGTTTTAAGGTTCAGCTCAATAACTTTAATATTCTATTATATAGATATACTAACAATGGAGCAGGGTTTGAATATCGGTTCTAAATTTCGGCACGATTCTTCGTTAAGGTTCTATAAAGGGTTCCATTTTGTTCAATTCGGTTCCGGTTTGGTTATGTTATGTTAAGTCGATGGGAGAAACCTTTGGTGCATTGTAGTTTAGCCTTAATTTTATATAATTATTTCGATTTTTACATAAAACAACTAAGTTTATCACTTCAAGATGTGTTTTTGCTAAAAATATCATTTTATGACATTTATTCAAAGAGAACAGGCAAGTTAGTACTTGCCTCGATCGTTTATCAGTAAATGAAGTCAAATAATGGTTCTCATTCAGGTTTTGGTTCTGATTCTTGTATCACAACAGTTAAATACTTTCAGGTATTTTCGGAACCTTTCCAATCTCTGCAATAAAGTCTGTGTGAAAAGAGAACTGATGTAGGATTAACGCGCAGAATTGTTAAAATATTATTGCAGTTTATTATTCAACAAGACTGTCATGTTATCAAAATTCAATTTTATTATTATTATAACATAAAATAGTAATTTAATTGCTAATTATCAATTTATCGAACGTTCTCTTTCAGACAGCACACATTAATACAAAAATTGACTACTTAAATAAATGTAAATTCTATTTACTTTGTAAGTATTCAAACATCACAGATTAGCTAACTTGTGATTTAATTTCACAAACAGTTGTTTAGCCTTTATTTATTTATGTTTTAATTTTAGGTGTACAAATTTAAAACAAATTTATTAAAAATTAATGTATGTAATAAATAGCTATTGCGTGTAGTTCACATACTTAAAATATTAATTAACTTACTTTTATTGAATAATTGGTCTACAGAATTTAGGTCGGTTTACGTAAGATTTGTGTAAATGTATTTGATTGATTTAAAATCATTATCAATTAGCTTATAATGTAGAGTTTTTGTTTATTCTAAAATAAATAAAAGCATACATGTCGAGAAAGTGCGTCTGATAGACTCTAAATTGACCAGATTAAAAACTGCCAATTTGGGCTGTGTTGTCACTGGTAGCATACAAAAGATATCTATTTAAGCTCCTATCACCGCTATTATATTATCATATGTTTGTGATCATAGATATGTTTCATAGGGTTCATGAGAAAACTATTACAGTATAGTTGATAGAAGTCAAACATACAAAATAAACTAACAGTTTTCTCATATTTCTATGATCTTATACATATGATAATTTAATAGCAGCCTTACACAGGTTCGAGCTTTGTTCAATAACAACTACATTTCATTTTGAACAACAATATTTAGAGTACTTTCTTGAAGTAGATCTTCACTTGATCAGTGAATTATTCTCAGAAAGCTACTAGTAGGATCTTTTACTCATCGGGCTTTGTATCCATTCGCCGATAGCTCATTATTTTCAAATATCAATGAACAAGCATATATCTGAAATAATACTAGTTTTTACGGATTTTATCGCGTATATTAAACTATAAATACCCGACTTTTCGAGCGCTTTACAGCACCCATGGTCATGGGGGGGGGGGGGGGGGCTGAGATGTTCAACGTCCAAATGTCATAGTTAACAGCGGTTACCATAGATAAAAATTCAACTTTCGTTCCGATCTACACAGTATGAACTTATCTTGAAGTCTTGCAGTTGTATGCTTGGATTGGGATTTAATTTTATTTATTATAGGATCCCAAGCAGATGGTGGTATCCAGCCATCTTCTCTATTGAAATTAGGATGTTTTTTGATTTCAATAGCCTCGTTAATCATCCTTGGAAGGAATCGGTGTTCTTTAGCTAGGATTTGTGGTCTATCAAATCTGATGTAGTGACGGGGGCGATCCTGTACGTGTTCACAGACTGCAGACTTCTCGGAGCGTCGATTCTTAACATTAGCTATATGTTCTTTAATGCGGGTTTTAATTGATCTTTTAGTTTGTCCTATGTAGGAGAGACCACATTCACAATCAAGCTTGTACACTCCTGCATCTTGCAGAGGGACGTTACACTTGACTGATGGTAAAAACTGACCAATCTTCTTCGGCGGCTTGAAGTATGTTTTAATGGAAGCGCGCTTTAAGATGTAGCCAATCTTGTCAGAGACTCCTCTAACATATGGCGGTACAGCAGGTATACGCTCGACTGTGGCCGGTTTCACTCGTTTACTGTGACGTAGGACGTTTGTTTCAGAGATCACGAGGGATCTGTGACAGTAAACACCTGGCTGCAGAGCTCCACCATGTCAAGCAAGTTTTGCATGACAACAAGCTTCGAGTCCCGCGCCTACTTCACAGTGAACGAGTGAAGCCGGCCACAGTCGAGCGTGTACCTGCTGTACTGCCATATGTTAGAGAAGTCACTGACAAGATTGGCTACATCTTGAAGCGCGCTTCCATCAAAACATACTTCAAGCCGCCGAAGAAAATTGGTCAGTTTTTACCATCAGTCAAGTGTAACGTCCCTCTGCAAGATGCAGGAGTGTACAAGCTTGATTGTGAGTGTGGTCTCTCCTACATAGGACAAACTAAAAGACCAATTACAACCCGCGTTAAAGAACATATAGCTGATGATGTTAAGAATCGACGCTCCGGGAAGTCTGCAGTCTGTGAACACGTACAGGATCGCCCCCGTCACTACATCAGATTTGATAGACCACAAATCCTCGCTAAAGAACACCGATTCCTTCCAAGGATGATTCGCGAGGCTATTGAAATCAAAAAACATCCTAATTTCAATAGAGAAGATGGCTGGATACCACCATCTGCTTGGGATCCTATAATAAATAAAATTAAATCCCAATCCAAGCATACAACTGCAAGACTTCAAGATAAGTTCATACTGTGTAGATCGGAACGAAAGTTGAATTTTTATCTATGGTAACCGCTGTTAACTATGACATTTGGACGTTGAACATCTCAGCCCCCCCCCCCCCCCCCCGTAACCATGGGTGCTGTAAAGCGCTCGAAAAGTCAGGTATTTATAGTTAAATATACACGATAAAATCCGTAAAAACTAGTATTATTTCAATGTGTAGTGTTCGCGTAAATAAAACAAATCATTAAGCATATGTCTGACATAATAACTGTTAAAATTATTTATGTTGATAATTTGATCACGTTTATTATAATTTTCTACGATGTCGTTTTTTTATAATAATACATGCTTTTATTATCTATCATCTTCGATCAATAATATATAACTAGATGACGAATCGGCAATTCAAATGCGGCAAAAAGCATCTTAAATACGCTGATCTAAATGCTTTTTCTTAATAATACTGCATCACATTTTCATTACTCAATATGATCCAATACTTGTATGTATATGTTATGCATAAAATAAATATATTGTTAACTATTTTCTCAGTTAATATGTAATATGTGAATGAATTAATATGTAGTATAAGAAAACACGGCTATCAGAATTCATTTTGATATCCGTCTTTACTTATATGTTAGTTGTATATTGTTGATTGAAGCACGAAATTTATTTATTTCAGTTTTGATCATTACTAGTTATATTGTCACTTAATTGAACGAGGTGTTTAAATTCGTGTGAGAAACATTTTGTAATGTATTAAATATTTGCTATACAGAGTTTAATTGGTCCGTATGACACTCGTTTTGTTCTGCTGGTTGGGTAGTTTTATTCACTTGGATGGTTTTGTGTTCATGGATAATATTGTTTTCTTGAACAGTTTTAACCGCGTGTGCAGTGTGTCCGTTGGAGTGCCTCTGATCACGGCCCGCTCGTTCCAAAGATCCATCTGGTAACAGCCACGCGCGACGATAGTGCACGCGGCCATTTTCCGTGTAAGCTAAAGACTCGTTAGGCCATGTATTTGCTGTGCTGCCTATCGATGTATAACTAAAAACAGAAGCCTTTTATTATAATGTATTTAGAACAAACTAAGCAAATTTTCGAGATTGTTTATATATAAATTTGAAATTATTAAATTTATGTTAAAAATATAATCGAAAAATATTGTAATATAGATGATGATATTGAAAAAGTATATTCAAATAAGTGTAGCGGCGGCGTGAGAATATTCACTATCCCATACCGTCTTGTGGGTGTCGTAAGAGAAGACTGACGGAAATTGAAACAGAAGCTGGGCAGTAGCATCAAACGATTGGCGGGTAAGTTGCCAACTTACCCGCCAAGCGTGGCAATACTACGGCAAAATCGCTCCTATGAGGCAATCTGCGGGGGAGGCCTTCAATACCCCGTAACAGATGGATGAATAGAGATGGAGTGACAACCTGGTAAGACATGCATGAAGTCGATGAGTGCAGGTGACTCAGAACTATGTATACTCACATGCTGAAACGATGGATTGATGAACATTCAAACAGTAAAGTTTATTAAGTATTTTTTAAATTACCGGCATTTTAAAGTCCATGTATAGGCCTTTTCACGAATGCGCTAATTTTTTTTTATAGGATAAAGGTAACGAAGAGCACAGTCCATCTGATGGTAAGTGGTGGCTGTTGTGGCGCATAGATAGCTACATCTATTCTCGATTACGATTCAAAATGCAGAAGCGTTGTCACCCGTGAGTACTAAGATGGAATGCCTCGTTTCCAGTAAAAGAGGTCACCGGTTCTCTACACTCAACATAGGAAACAGCAGCGTTAAGCTGCTATTTTACGCTGGTATTCTGTGAAAGCGTAGTCCAGATCCGGTTGAGACGACGCATTCGTGCTTCAACTGTACTACTAATAGCTGCAGCATTGCTCTACCACGTACTAATATTCGTCACGCTGGGCAGACCGGTTGATGTAAGCAGAGCCGATTACCTCTGATTGTTAATGCACCTGCGCATTACGCGTCTGTAAAATTTGAATTTAATATTTTTGGTTGGGTTTTCCGTTATAAGTCAATAGCCGCGTCCAGACCGGCTGAGCGCGGCTCGCGAGCCGTGGCACACGAGCTAATTTGTGAAAAGTTCCGAGCCGGGCTCGCAAGCCAAGGTGAGCCGGTTTGAGCATTCAGTTTCTCTCCGTATAACGATGGAAAACCACGTATTATTAGCTGCTACGGCGCTTATGTTGTCTGGATATATCATAAAAAAAGAAAAGAGAAACGAAAACTCTGGATTAAAAAATTGTACCAAAACCGAAACGTGTGCCCGAGAAAGCCCGACCGCCGTCAACACCGGCCGGACTATTGACTCGCGGGCCGCGCTCGGCGGGTCTGGACGCTGCTAATGGCTACAGCTTCGACTTTCATCAGCAGTATTTATCGTGTGCAGGCGTGATGGTAATTTAGGGACAAAGGTAGCATATTCTCTTTCACACCATATTTAGTATAGTATATTATATTGTAATTATAATTATTAGACTTTACTCATAATCTCAAATATGTTAATTTGAAACAGAAGTATAAGGAGACTTACCCTTTGTCGTACAGGCTACAATAGGGCACCTGTCGGTGTAAGATGTAACTCCATATCTGGTGATAGCTCCAGTTCAACAGAGGCGACACTCGCAATATCCGGGGCCAGCCCGGATCAGTATACTGTAAAGTCGATGTTTGATAATATTACATGGTAGGATACATCATAAATACATTTTCAACATTGATATTTTTAACCTTTTGTTTTTATCGTACATGTGGTGCGAACGGTGTGTAAAGTTATTTAGTATAAACGTAATTGGACATATTTGTGCAAAACGGAAATCGGCGTCAATCAATAAAAAGTTACTTTTGAGCTGTTGCATTTGAAAGTCTAAAGTTTGGGTCGGTATCCAATGATAATAGCTTAATTTGATTTGTTTTTGATTTCGTTTTTACTGTCTGACTTTTTCTAAAATTGATTTTTCTACATAAAAATACAGACACATTTTTGATATACAGGGATCCTTTTTTGACCAGATTTTGGGATCTTTTTTGCATACTACACAAAAGTATTTAAGTCTGGATTTGTGAAAGCTACCATGTTTTTTATTCAGGTAAGGGTGATAAATATAAAGTACAATCCATAAGTTAATGCTGGCTGATAAGACACCTACATCTATTCACATTTTTTATAGAAAAATGACAACGGCCACACTGTCCACCTGATGATAAGTGCATACTGTAGCCCATAGAAATCTTCATTTATCCTCGATTAAAAATTAAAACGTAGATGCGTTATCATCCTTAAACATACGTAAAATAGCCTAAATTCGCGTGAAAGTCAGGAAGCGCAGATCTCAGCGCTGTCACACAGAGGGTACAGAATTTTCTTCAGAGATCTACGCTCTGGTGTATGAGCGGTTAAGGATTAAGATGAAGAATGCCTCGTATTCAGTAAAAAAGTTCTCCGGTACTCACCACATGAAACACAGTAGCATTTTAAGTTGCTATTTCACGCTGGAATTCTGTGAGCGTGGTTCTTACCCGCTCGAGCTAACCTATTCGTGCTAAAACCATAATGTAGCTGTAGCATAGCTCTACCACGTGAAGATTGACAACTAAGAATCTAAAATGTAGATGCATTTTCACCTCTGAGGATAATATGGAATGCTTTTTCACCAGTAGTTTCCGGTTGCATGTGAAACACATTATACTGGTATATCACTTGTCCATTGGTCCTTGCCCGGTCAAACCGACCCATTCGTGCAACAGACATAAAATAGCACCAATATGGCTTTACCACGTACAAAGACTTCAAGTATTCAATTAGCAATACTTGTGTGTAAGAAATACTTTTGTAATATTATATTTTTCTTCACAGTGTACGTAAAAGAAATGATAGATCATCCACCTGCGGTGTTAGAGAACAGCGGCGACAAAGTAACGTAAGCGAAGACACTTTCTTTTTAACAGAATAAGGGGACAAACGAGCACACAGTCCACCTGATGGTAAGTGGATGCTGTGGCCCATTGACATCTACATTTATCCTGGATTAAGAATCAAAACGCAGATGCATTGTCACCCCTGGGGACTAAGATGGAATGCCTCGTTTCCAGTAAAAAAGGGTTTCCGGATCTCTAAACTCAGCATACGAAACACAGCGGTATTAAGCTGCTATTTTACGCTGGTATTCTGTGAGAGCGTGGTCTTTCCCCGGTCGAGCCGACCCATTCATGCTACAACCATAGTATAGCTGCAGCGTGGCTTTACCGCGTAAAAAATACTTAGCGCTGAGATCGTTAATCCACGAGCGAAATGTTAATATTAAGTTTTTTTTTTATAAAACTGTAGAGTCATACGAACTTACAATACATTTGATGGTAAGTGCCACGTACATGGACACATCCAACTTTTTACAAAGAAAGCTACAGATGCATTGTTACGCCTGAGGACTAAAATGGAATACCTCACAACCTGTCATTATACTGTCTGTGTTTACCCTTCAGACCGGAAACAGTTATTGCAAGACTTATCCAGACGGAACTCTTCGTCCTAAATGTGATTGAAGGGCAAATTGGTGTTTTTTTTTATAGGACAAGGTAACAAACGAGCACATGGTCCACCTGATGGTAAGTGGTTGCTGTGGCTTATAGACATCCACATCCATCCTCGATTACGAATCAAAATGCAGATGCGTTGTCACCCGTGAGGACTAAGATTGAATGCCTCTTTTTCTTTAAAAAAAGAGGTGTAAGAGGAATTTTATTAAGTTAAACTTATATTCACCTGCATAAATTTTAAATTTTCACTATAAGGATCTGTCCGTCGAGTCCCCATCAAGCACGCTTTTAGATTCTTATCGTTCTCTGTTATCCTTTGTAAGGCTTCCTTTAGTACTCCTTCTGTCACAATAAGATTGATTCCATAATGCGTCTCTATTTTCTTCACGAAATTCTCTATTTCCTTGAACGGATCTTTGGTACGAATATAAAGTACTTTAAGTTCTTTGCCTATGTCTTCTCTTTTGTACATATCCTGCAATACGTTTATAGTAACGTCTAATAGTACAGTACAGTCCTTCCCACCGTTGAAAGATAGGAAAACTTCGTCAAGTTGGTACTGTGTAAAACATTTTTGTATTGTCTGTAAATGAAAAAAATGTCTGTTGAAATGATCGATCACACATTTTTATTAAAAAAATTAACAACCACTTTATTTTTATATTATTTAAACATAAGCCTCAAGGAACGTCACAAAGTACGGTCCTGAGCGACCTGCATTCACCGAATTCTGCATCTCTTACCAGGTCGTCACTTTATATATTTAGGAGTACGAGGTTGCACTCGAAGACCTTTTACCCCATCGGTCGTCGGTTCTTCGAGGTATATGGCCGGCCCATAGTCACTCCAGCTGACGTATCAGTTGGGCTATATCGGTTAATCAGGTTCTTTTGCGGTATCCTTATTTCTAAGTCTATCACGCAGAGAAACTCCGAGCATGGCCCTTCATAGTTCGCTGAGTGGCCTTGAGCTTCCTGTATGAGTATATAATGCAGGTTGTAAGTTAATTAAAATAAATTAGTTGTTAACTTACCTTCTTAGTCTTTATATTCTTACTATACCTACTACCTACTCACATACCTAGACTTAGACTAGACACTTAGACTTTGTTTTGTACATACATTTGTAGTATGCTGACTTAAAGTTAATTATTTAGCATAAAATCAAACCTCCGTGGTTTTTTGAAGTTAATTAGACCTATATCTGTATGTAATTTTTTTGATCTGAAAATAAATTAAAAAAAAAGGTAATTAAACTCGCCTGTTTAGTCTCCTTTAGAACTGTTGTGACATCAGGCAGATCCATAGAAACGTTTTCGAATTTCTGCGACATTGGACTTAGATATAGGTACGCCTGAAAAAAGAAAATAAATCTTAATGTTGCACACGCTAAAGGCTCATTAGGTTTGAGAGTTCCGCAAAGATTGGATAATTTGGGTAGGGAAATCAATCAATTGATATTGAATAGGTAAATACGAGAACGACGTTCCAAATTGAAGCCAAATGACGTTCGTTTCGGTTACGTTATTTCCTTTGTATATGTAAGCATGCGAGAACGAAGAAAACGTATATATATGTTCAATCAATGTTAGACCATAAATTCAACACATTAGGGATGTAATAGCATGTAGTAGGTATTCAAAATTATTATCGTACATTATGAACTGAACACCTATAAGTGATTACTAATTAATTCATAACTATACATGAATTTCGACACTAAAAGCATGAATTTCTTTAGATCGTTTTACCATTAAAATGAAACATGTTATTTTGGGTATTTTAATTATCATTATACGTTATATTTTATACGTGGTAGACCCACGCTGCAGTTATATGGTTGCAGCACGAATACGTCGGTTCGATCGGGTTGGACTAGGTACGCTCTCATAGAATATCAGCGTGTAACAGCAGCTTGATACTGCTGTGTTTCATATTGTGAGTGTAGAGAACTGGAGATCCTTTTTACTGGAAATGTGGCATTCTATCTTAGCCCTCAGGGATTACGCATTCAGCATTTTGATTCTTAATCGAGAATGTAGATGTGTATGGACAACAGCAGCCACTTACTATCAGGTGGACTTTGTGCTTGTTTGTCACGCTTATTCTATAAAAAGTAAATGTATGTACGCTATTTGTGTACGCATAATTAATGACGATATGATCCAATTCAAATTGTCGTGTAGTGGCGGCATAACAAAATAAGTTACTTTACATACGTCTCTTAGAACATTCATTACTAAGAGTGTTGTATAGGTGGGTCTACGCTAGAGGAGCAGAGCACGAGCTGAGTACAAGCTGAGCCGCTGTACTCGCGGTGTCAAGTGTGGACATACAACGAGCCTACAACAATCACCGTTCTCGAAAGTAGTTTCCCGCAGTGTGCTCGCGGCTCGTGCCAGTCTTGGTACCTATATACGAGACATGCATGCATGCATCAATCTTCTTATTTTTTTACAGTAATCCTCATGTTTTGGGTCCCATAACGTTAGATTATTTTGATATAATTCAATTAGTTGCAAGCAGTCATCATCTGACCACATTTCCATGATACTCGAGCGAAACGTCTGTCACTCAACACGTCCACGAGTGCACTGCGAGCGCGATGCTAATCTCTTTGTGTTCGTCAAAAAACCGACAACAGGCGGAGCAAAGTCGAGCACGAGCCAAACGCTCGAATTGGGCTCGTTGGAGGCTCGTAAGTCGGTCTACACTACATGAATTTGTGCTCGGCTCGTTCTCGGCTCCTCTAGCGTAGACCCACCTTAAGATGCGATTATTGAAAATAGCAGAAAATTCTATACTTGGCGGTATAATAATAAAACTTAGATCGGCAACGGGGAGCAGTGTCAAATGTGTGGTGCTTATGGTACTGCGATCATCAGTCTGCTTAGCAAACGTAAGGATTACGGTAAATCCTCCCTGTAACGGGCAGGCCTATGTCAAGCGGTCGACTGTTACGGGCTGGTGATGAAGATATGATCTACAAGATTATGTGTGGCAATGGCAATCTCTGGTTTCTGATGATTTTAATGCTAGCCTTTTGGCATTTACAGCTTCACAGGTCTCAGGGCCCGCTGACTTTCAGGTCGCGTGGTGGTGCAAAAGGTGATTTTAATTCACTCCGCATCGTTACTCGCGTAACGATGACTCCTATGAGATGGTACAGTGCACGTTGGTGAGTTATCTAACGGTTGTCCGAACAGGGGTGGCGGGCTCCGGCTCTGACGGCCAACTCGTGTCGTTCGATGTTATGGGCGGTGAGAACTACACAGGGACGCGGGTGTACGGTGTGTACACGGTATGGAGGGGTGTGCGGATGGAGCACAGCGAGCCCGAGCCCTAACAGTGTTCGTAGCACTAGCTGAATATGTAGTGTCTATGTGTAACGGGCCTGAGGTCCCGGGTTCGAATACAGGGGCGGTCCAAAATCAGTCATAGCTGTTTTTTTTTTGTCAAGAAATTCGCAGTAGTAACCCAAAGTCATTTAATTAGCGGTGTTTCACCCCAGTGTCTCGAAGAGCACGTAAAGCCACGCTCCTCGCCATCGGACTATGAGAGTGAGGGAATAATAAAAGTGCACTTGTGTATATACTCGTGCTCTAGAACCGTGTCCTGCGTAGATGGATAGTCTCCGTTGAATCTAATTACCGTGACCAAAATTCAGCCTTTAGGACATTATTTAATATTCATATATATATATATATATATATATATATATATATATATATATATATATATATATATATATATATATATATATATATATATATATATATATATATACTGGGTGTCCCAAAAATATCACGTCAGAGTGATATGGAAGATAGGTTAGCCTTAGGTCTTGCAGATGAAAAAGAATTACCTTAGTAAAAGTATTTTAGTTTTTGAGATATCGTCAATTGTTTTATTTTCTCAAAAATCTCTACTTTAAGTTAGTGTTTCTACCGTTGTCGTTAGAAATACCTTGAAAGTTGTTGGATTTTATATTTTTTTATTTTTCGAACAGTTGTTCCATGCGTTTAAAGTAAATTTTTCAAAAAATCTATTGTATTTTTTAATAAAATAAATTGATTTGTGTTACTTTTTTACCTTTGAAAAAGTTGAACTCCAACTTTTATGACCTGCCGTGAAAAAAAAATGTACTGACGTAAACTGGCAAATAATTTGCAAAACTGCTCCAATTACTGCTGATTCAGAAAAGGTATAACACTTATATCAACTATTTAAAAAAAATGTCAAAATTACCATTTTTATTATTAAGGGTAGTGCTCTCAGCAAGAAGCTCTACTATGTTATTGAATAAACGAATTCTTTTTTCAAAGGCAATGAAAAGAAATGTTGTTTAGTTATTGTGTTTAGCATCCCATAAACCAGTTCTCCGGTCATAAACTGAGCGAGAAAGCTGTGAATAGAGGGAGAACAGTACTATCTCAGTCTCGCACAGGTAGCTTCAGACTTCGGTGGTGACTACTCGGCGTTTATTAATTGGACTTTGATTTGCTTACTACTCGGACTGTTGTTGAACTGATTGATTTTGTTGTGAAAGTACTAATAATGGAAAATCCACGAAGAGGCGCTGTTAGTCACTTTACACATCGTGAGTACGCTGACATGTACTTGATTTACGGCGAAACCAGGCAAGTTTCTACTCGAGGCATAGTTTCATTAAACGCAAGGTTGGCTGCAAGATTGTACGCGGAACGGTATCCAGACCGTAGACATCCGACGTATGAGGAGATTGAACGATTAGATTCTGCCTATAGGGAGGACAGAATACCTGGAACTCGAGGTTCTCAATCTGGGAGACCGCGAACAATCGTGGACGACGTCGTGCTACAGGAACGCGAAGATGATCCCTCGACTTCGGTTCGTATGATACAAAGCCGCACTGGAATACCGAAATCATCGGTTCATCGTATTTTAAAAAAAAGGTATCAATTTCACCCATACCACATTCAAAGAGTGCAAACTCTCCTTGAGGGTGATTATGTAAAACGAATGCTGTTTTGCCGACGAATGCTGGAACTAAATAGGCAAGATCCCGACTTTTTTCATAAAGTTTTGTGGAATGATGAGTCTCAGTGCAGAAGGGACGGATATCTTAACCTGCACAATATTCATAGTTGGCAGTTAGAAAACCCGCATGAAACCAGAGAAGACTGTTCACAATACATGTTTAAAATCAATTTATGGACAGGAATCTTTAATGGTTCAATATTAGGATCAGTAGAGATACCTCCTACATTAAATAGTAAAAACTATTTGGCATTTCTTCAACACCAATTGCCAACGCTCCCAGAGGATGTGCCACTACAATCACGGGCAACGATGTGGTACTAAAACGATGGTTGCCCAGCACATTGCGCTCGAGACGTTCGAGCCTATCTTGACGACAGGTTCCCAAGAAAGTGGATTGGGCGATTGGGGCCAATCTTATGGCCCCCTAGATCCCCTGACTTAAATCCTTTGGATTTTTTTATTGGGGTTGTCTCAAGGATAAAGTGTACCTAAAACCAATCCACAACGAAGGGGAACTCCGTAACCGAATAAACATAGCGACTCAAGAGATATCGCAAATAGGTTTAAGAAGATTAAAAAATAATTTTATCAGAAGATGTAGATTATGTATTCGAACTAGGGGGAAACAATTCGAGCATCTGCTTTAATAAATACATTAGTTAAAAATTCCATTTTTTTGGCAATATCCCATAACTAAGCCAATAATTATTGCCAATAATATCAATTAGCGTTACCTTTAATGATAAAAATGGTAATTTCGACATGTTTTTAAACACTTGATGTAAGTGTTATACCTTTTCTGAATCTGCAGTAATTGGAGCAGTTCTGCAAATTATTTGCCAGTTTACGTCAGTACATTTTTTTTTCACGGTAGGTCATCAAAGTTGGAGCTCAATTTTTTCAAAGGTAAAAAAGTAATACAAATCATTTTTTTTATTAAAAAATACATTAGATTTTGGGACAAATTTATTTTCACCGCATGAAACAACTGTTCGAAAAATAAAAAAAATATAAAAACCAACAACTTTCGAGGTATTTCTAACAACAACGGTAGGAACGCTAACTTAAAGTAGAGATTTTTGAGAAAATAAAACAATGGACGATATTTCAAAAACTAAAATACTTTTACCAAGGTAATTTTTTTTCATCTGCAAGACCTAAGGCTAACCTATCTTCCATGTCACTCTGACGTGATATTTTTGGGACACCCTGTATATATATATATCGGAATCTCGGAAACGGCTCCAACGATTTTCATGAAATTTTGTGCCCAGGGAGTTTTGGGGACAATAAATCTATCTAGCTAGGATTTATTTTTAGAAAATGTCATTTTGTCCGTGTTTTTAATGATCGTAATAGCTCAAGTGGATATCTATCGGTCGCGAAATCGTAATGCCTTGGTTCGCGTCCTGTCTTCGGTTCGACTTTTATTCCTTTTATTTTCAAGTTCCCTTCTTTTGTGAGAAAATCTATTATTTCGAGCTCTTTTTTTAGTATTTTTTAAAAATACGAAAAATGTAATTAAACTAATTGCAGTCATGATTATTTATTCAAATTACCAGTTCAGTTTTTTCTATTATGTCAATAAGATCTAAAAATATTAAGTATTCATGTTTCAACATTATGTAATTTGTATCTAAATGTAATTTAAAAAAAAATACTGAGCAAAGCTCAGTCATCCAGGTACTATTTCATTATTTGAGATAAAAATTTAAGTTTTATTGTTTAAAAAAGTCTTGGTTACTCTCCTATTATTGTCGACCTGCCTACCAAGTGTAACGATTCCTTCTTACAACAGGACAGACACTTATACTGGACTTTACGGACTAATAAAGAAGAATCCATTGATAAAATTATAATAATAATAATAATAAATTTATTTATTAACCAAAAAACACTTAGCCAAAATAGAATAAGTTCTGTGACTCCAACACTAGGTATGGCCTGTCTCACAAATTTTTTTTTACAATAGATCAAAGTGGCTATTTGTCGAAATTATGTAAAACAATTATGCACAGTAAAGCAAAAATGACTTAAAACTTATGAAAAATTACAGACATAACAAACAGATTCTAATTAAATGGAGCATGCATGTACTTGTGGGTGAGTGTGTATGAATGTGTGTGTGTGTTAAGGAGTGTGTGTGAGAGAGCATAATGCTAGCATGCCTATTACATAATTCTCTAAAAATTATAAGCGTAAGGGTGAGAAATTGCAATTGGGGATAAGTTTGAGTGGTGAGGTAGCCCTATGATTAAATTCTTGGGATCGAACATCAGGGCTGGTTATAATTAGAGATGTTAAAAATTATCAAAATACTTATACCATGAAACAATCTTTCACTACCTTTGCAGTATTAATGCAAATTAAAAATATGCAAGAGGCTATTCTAATTCTAGAATTTATATATGTATTTTTATAAACCAGTTTGTTTTATTTTAAAGAACCTTGTTGATTTGCCACTATCTGAGTTATTTACCATTTGCCATGCAATAATGTTACATGATAACCTAATGAACCATAATAGACTGACACTTTCTGGTCATGAATATTTTTTCAAATATGCTTCTCTTATTGCTTGCTAATTTGTGCTTGTATCAAATTAAAAAAAAGTGCTCCTTCTCCACATTCTCAGCTAACTAACTCAATTGTCGTCGAAATTTCGAAGAAGGGATTGATTTGAAAGAAATTGCTGCTGCAAATACTTTGTAATAAATAGAATCTCTATGAAAAAATGATAGCAGCAAGTAGTCTATAGAGAGCCAGTATATTTAAAGGCGGTGAGGCAGTCCAGTTTAGTCCTCGGAGGAGACCACTCATCTACAGCCTTGTTTGCATAAAGTTGGCTGCAGTTGTCAATAGTCTGCAGTAGGCACTTCCCATTAGGTGAACTGCCAGCTTGCTTGTCACTGCTATTTTATTAAAAAGTGCAGAATAGGGCAAGCCATACTGATCTGATATATCATAGAAAAATTGATGTATGCAGGTGGTTTAGAACCATAAAAAAATATGTATAGATAAAATAACAAAATTTATTAAATTTAATAAAACACCAGCAATTTGCTCCAGCTTCGGATGGGTGATTTCTGGATCTCGACAACAGCGCCATCTACCGGGTCCAATTGCGAATCTAACATAACCAGGGAAACCAACACATGCAACTTCTTTTTATTAAAATCAGTCGCCATTTTCGTGTTTTAGCAAGGTTAATGGACAGCAATTGATTTTTATATAAAACATATACATACATTATTAATAATGAAATAATAATAACAATGTTACATTTTTTCATCATCAACACATAATTTTTTTGGTGGAGGCTCATCACATTCAAGTTTGTTTTTTAGTCCAAAAATTATATTTCTTGTTAATTTTAATGTGACTCGCATCATTTCCTTTTTGGGTGACACATCTCTTACTTGGAATACACTTAAATTACTACCAGATATGTCGGCAATGTTTTCCATAACTAATTGTTCAGCTACCTTATAAGGATCATCCCCAACAGCAAAACAATATACATAAACAACAATTTCAAACTTATATTTGTCAACAAGTGATTTATCATTGATTAAACCATTGAAATGTTTAAGGGACTCAACAGCCATTGCTGGTAAATTCATTGTAATATGTATTGTAGCTTTTTCATTTATCTCTTCTTTACCTTGGCATAACTTAACTAAATAATCTTTAAATACTGTGCAAATAAAATCTTTCCCATCAAGGTTGTATGACTTAAAAAGAGACATGTTAACTTTATTTTGTTTAGCATTATGGTTTAACCAAGTGAATGAGTCAGGATTTAAATCATTAGCGAATACATTACACTTGCGTTTTGCTGCTGGTATTGCAAATGGACCCACTCCACAAAACACATCAAACAAAACATCCCCAGGCTTCAGAAGTTCCAAAATTCTCTCATGTTCTGTACAAAGACGTGGATTCCAGTATACTTTTGAGAAATCAAACTGGAAGTTGCAGAGATTTTCCTTTACAGTGACAACAAAATCTTCTTCACCTGCAATGACCTCCATACTGAAGTTTCTGTAGGTATTATCAATTGTATTTTTCTTATTAACTACTGTTCTGCAAGTTTTGAATTTATCAACTAATACTTGGCCAATTAGAGTTTTATAATCTAGAAGATGATCACGTAAATTTAAATGAATAATATGACCTATTTGAGAAAAACCTCTGACAATTTCTTCATTTTCAGGTAGCACCGTCTTGAAAATCACATCATACTTAAAATTTTCATATGTAAGTTGTATTTCCTTAGAGTCAAAATTTTCTTCCGTTACACCATACTTGATGAGAGATTGGCGATCATCTTCAGTGATGTCAATCCATTGATTGATCTTCTCGGGATTCAAATGGATGCATTTTCTATTTGAACCTTCAATATCACCATGTAAAGACTGAACGGGCTTAAAATTTTCAAGTTTCAACAGATAATGTTTGCATATTGGGGTGATTTTAGACACTTTTTCTTCAGGCACTTTAAGTATCGGTACTAACACGTTACGCAAAAATTTCTGACGGTCAAGTATTTTCATACCACGGACACCGACTGGTATCAATGCTACGGATAGTACAGCAGTCATTTTTATGAAAATCTACGAAAAAAACATGAACATAATTCATAAATAGAAATGTAACCGCAGCTGTTACAAAGTGAAATAAATTTTTCATACTAACCTATTCAGGACATTAAAACTTGAGTGTTAGTATATGTATGCATCTAAAAGACTGTACACTTTATCACTTTACATCACAATAATTATCAAAAATATAATCATAATCAGAAATAAGTAAGATTCGTGGAAGTTGTGAAATGTGAAAGTGACACTTATGCAGTAACCTAACCAGTAATCCATAGATTACTGTATATATACTAGCAGTAATCTATTGTGACAGTTGTCAATGTGACACAGCACAACGTATTTTAAGTAATATGTTTGGCTTGGATGCTTGTCTTTTAAGCATTGTCTTTATTTATTTCATTTTAAGCTTTTTTTTTTCTTCACAATATGCTGATGCGCCACATTGCGAAGTTTTTGGAAAATAATAAACCTAACCACATATATTCATAAAAGTAGAAATTTTAGAAAAAAGTTAATTGTGCAAAAAATTAAAGAGCAAACCACTGAGGCATTGTTTTGTGTATTAACACTACTCTAGAAATTGATAAAACACTCGTATATTACATAGTATACCGGTACGAAAGTCAACCGTTACTGCGCGTAGGTCATAAATAAGGTATCATTTGGTAGTAAGCGGGTCGTGGGGCGGGCGTGCATATCGCTGATTGGCTGTGCATATCGATCGCACGCGCTGATTGGGTACTGTTACTTGCAGCTACGTTTCGTTCAGCGCTAGAGTTACGTACCACGACTTGTATCTTTTGATTTACTAGAAGAATGGTATCCCTATTCTTGTTCCTATTTTAAGGAAAAATGAGGCATTATTTCCCAAAACATGACGTCTTTAATCTATAGTAATTTCGTTGTCAATGTTGATAACAATAGACATCGATATATTCCTTTTGGTTTATTTATTTATTTTTTATATCTCTAAAATATAGAAAAAATTACTAGACTTATTATCGAGCGATGCGATGCGATGCTCTTGGCGTTGTTTTCGATCTCAAATGACGATGATTATATTACATTGTAAATATTCGTGTCAATAACTTTAAAACCTAATAGTTAATGAGGAATGAATAATAAGTCTAAAGTTCTAAACAGTCACACGGTACATAAGCGAGTTGAATCCCATTTGTAATCTCACTTGAATGTGCTGATTAGGAGAAAATAAAACAACCGAGAAAGCTATTATAGCAGATATTATATATCTGCTTGGATGAAAATATTTCGAAATCTTGAAGTGAAGGCAGGATCTTGATAAGTGATGATAGGAAATACCGTGTACTGACGGTGTCAACGACCACTACCTCATACTTAGAAAATCTAAGACTCCTTGAAGAGCTTGAGTATCGTAAAAGGCGACAGATGAAAAACAAACGGACAATAGGCAGCAGTATGGTCATGATAATATTGTTTTTTATTATTATATGCGAGTAGCTATGCAGGTCGCTGCTATGGCTATAGTTCACGGCTAAGCCCTATGTCTTCAATGAATCGAAGGAGTTGCTTAGCCGTGAGCAATTTCACTTCTTCTGGGCGGAGAAGATAGTGTCCCAGATGAGTTTGCGCATTAAGGGTCCGCAATCGGTTAGGATGTGTAGAGGCGTTTCTTCCGTTATGGAACAGAATCGACACATCCTTGAAATGCTTAGTCCCAGGATGGACATGTGCTCTTTAAGACAACAGTGTCCAGTTAGGGCTCTTGCCAGAATGCGCAATTTATTTTTACTTAAACCCAGGGCTTCTGAAGCGAATTTACGATCAAAAGCCCGGATTAAGGTTTTAGAATGTTTTAAGCCTGGTGTGTTAGAACAGATCTTAAGTGATTTATTGTGATAAAGAGTTTCAAAGGTCAATCGGGTTAGGCTTCTTGAGATTCCACAAAATGGCTCGGGTCCAAATTGTGTGCACTTTGAGCCCTCCCGTGCAAGTTTGTCGGCAAATTCGTTGCCTACAATACCCTCGTGACCCGGAACCAATCTTAAAACGACACTGTTGTTACAACCCAGGGCGTTTAAACGGTTCACGCAGTCTCCAACTAGCTTTGAGTTCACTAAGTGTGATCTCAGCGCTAGCAGTGCTGCTTGACTATCAGAGTTTATGTAAATTTTATGGTTGACGTAGTGTTTTTGCAGATTGATTTCCGCACAACGAAGTATGGCGAAAATTTTTGCCTGGAAGATAGAGGTGTATCTACCCAAATTCATACGAAGTTTGAATTTGGGGCGTTCCCGTAAATTCCAAAGCCTACGTCGAGGCCCATTTTAGACCCATCGGTGTACCATATGAGGCTACCGACCTCACAGATAACCTGGCCAATCAGCCAGTCTTCTTTGGAGGGTAATTCCACTATATACTTTTTATCAAAAGTGTGTAGTGGACGCATGATATCTGAGATCATGCATAAGACCGGTGATTCCTTAATTGAGTCGAGCATGGATCTCAATCTGTAGGAGAGCAAGCTCAGACCGCCCTGGGCGTTAGTCCTATACAAACTAGCCCTCGCCTCCTTGTCTAGATAGAAATCAAGGGGCGTTAGGCATAGAAGTGCATTAAGAGCCGCTCCAGGCGATGATCGCATAGCTCCAGTTGCCATTAGGCAGGCAGTCCTTTGTAGACTATTTAGTCCGTCCGCAGTCGTCTTTTGGTTGGCCTTGTTATACCACACAGTAGAGGCGTAGGTGAGAATCGGCCTCACTGTGCTGCTGTACAGCCATAGGACCATACTGGGACGCAAGCCCCAGTTGCTCCCGACCAAACGACTGCACGTACCTAAAGCAATTTTTGCCTTATGGCATACGTTGCTAAGGTGAGAGTCCCACGTTAGTTTTTGGTCGATTGTTACGCCCAAGTACTTAACTTCCGTGGAAAATGGTACTTCTTTGCCATTAAGTTTTGGTTAGACTAATTTGTCCAACCGTCTCTTTTTGGTAAAGGGTATTATAACAGTTTTATCAGCATTAACTGATAAACTGTTATACCTAAACCAGTTATTTATGGTGTTTAGGGTTCTTTGTATTATTGACGATAAAGTACTTTGACAAAAGCCCCTTGCAACGATCACAAGGTCATCAGCATAACCCAATGTGTCAATGCGTAGGTCTGCCATTCTGTATAATAGTTGGTCAACCGCAAGAGTCCAAAGAAGGGGTGACAAAACACCTCTTTGTGAGCAGCTTCTTGTGGTATCAACCTCAATCGAAGTTTGAAACAACGCTAATTTTGCCTTTCTGTTTGAGAGCATCGACTTCACCCATCTGATGGTTGTGGGGTCAACATTTTTAGATGTTAGGCCCCCAATCAGCAGTGATGTAGGGCTACAGTCGAAGGCGCCCTCAATATCAAGAAAGGCACAAAGAGCTATTTCTTTATCCTCCAGTGCTGTCGACCCTGTCAATGACACTGATCAGGGCTGTTTCCGTAGATTTGCCTCTGCGGTAAGCATGCTCGTTGTAATGTATGGGCCTCGTAGCTAGAGCTACATCCCTTATATATCTATCTATAACCTTTACCAATATCTTAGGAAGAAAGGAAGATAGGCTTATAGGTCTAAAGGACTTTGGTAAAGCGTAGTCCTTTCTACCAGCCTTAGGTATAAATAGAACCTTGACAATTTTCCATCGCTCTGGAATATATCCCCATGCAAAACTTGCTTTGAAGATTTTCACCAGATAAGGAAGAAGGATGTCGATACCCCTCTGTAGTTGGATGGGAATTATTCCATCTTCCCCGCTTGATTTAAATGGTTCAAAGGAGTCAACAGCCCGCGGCACCAGGTTTGGCCTTATTATCTTTGCAGCCCTACGCCAGTCCACATTGCAAGGCCTTCGTAGGGCTCTGAAGGAGTTCAAGACTGAAGTCTTGTGACCTTGGGAAATGGGTTGACGCTAGTAACTCCAATGTTTCGGTTTCACTATCAGTGAAGTTACCATCCGGCTTTTTAAGAAGCCCGATCTGATTAGGTTTAGCTTTCGATAGCATCTTGTGTAGTCTTGCACTGCGAGGCAAAGACTCAACTTCCTCGCATAGCTTCCTCCACGATGCTCTCTTGGCTGTCCTGATTTCTTTATTATATTCAGTTAGGGCTGTACTATAAATATCCCACTCTTTGGTTTTCTTAGCCCTATTAAATAGTTTCCTGGTCTTTTCCCTAAGGTCTTTCAGCTTAGAATTCCACCAAGAAACTTTTCGTGTTGAGGTATTGGTTTTGACGGGACAACTGTCCTCGAAAGCTTCACGGATACCTACGGTTACTATCTCCGTCGCTAACTCCAGACCTTCAATTGTTTTGATGGTTGTAGGAAACGTTTCCAAATTCCTCCTTAGGCTATCTCTGTAGATACCCCAGGAGGTCGCTGTCGGATCCCTAAAAGTACCGATTTCATAGTTTGGTGATGCTCCAATTACGAACTTAATGTGCTTGTAATCAGATATCGAGTCTTCGCTACTAACATGCCAGTCATTTATCCGCCTGGACATGTTATTGGTAGCAAAGGTAATGTCTAACACTTTTTGTCTAGCACGCGTTACAAAGGTTGGTGTACAACCTAAGTTTAGGCTTACCAGGCGGATGGAGATGAGAAAATCATAAAGTAACTCACCTCTTTCGTTGATCTTGGTGCTTCCCCAGGCTGTGTGGTGAGCATTAGCATCACAACCCATCACAAGTTCGGCGTTGTGTTTTCGGGCGAACTCCGCCACACGCTCTAACTCGATGGTAGGATCTGCGTTCTCGCCGGGAAGATAGGCTGAGGAAATGATTACTCTGGCCCCTGTGCATCCCTTGAGATTTATGAAGGCTGTAACCAGGTCATCATTGCAGTACTCTGGAACAGCTAAAAGTTTAATATTTTTATTATAAATTATACAAGCTCTGGGTCTACCGCCTTTGGTATTGACAAGAATCTTACCGGCGGCCACCAATCCCAGAACTTGACCGTTGGTCACCCAAGGATCTTGTATAAGGGCGAAGTCAATGTTGTCCTCTGCAAAGCAAACCTCCACCACGGCACAAGCAGCTGAACCATGGTGAAGATTTGCTTGGAGGACCCTCGTCTTACCCTTGGGTTTAGCCATTTATGGGCGTGGGGGGAGGGCAGGGATCTTTTCCGCCTGTTGAGCACGAAGACGTCCTTTGCCTGCGAACTTGACCCCCGCCTTACCTTTCGTCGAACCGCTCCCACCTCCCCTCCCTCCCGGCCTGGACGACACCAGCGGAGGCCGTCGGAACGAGGCGAAATCTGCGCTTTGGGTCTTCGTCACTCTCACCGGTGGCGTTCCAGCCTTACCCCGAGAGGTGGAGGGCTGGGGGGATCGGGGTTGGGGTTGGGGCGGTTCGGGCTCCATTGCCGCGTCAGAGCCTCCCTTGACTTTAAAATTTCTCATCTTAAAGCCAAGGATGACTCTGCCGCCTGCCCTCCGAAGAGCCTCCGCCGATGGATCGTCTAGAGAAAAGGTTACTAGGAACCCATTTTCCTCGTCCTTACGGTGGAGGATTCTCCAGAGTTCAGTATGGAGCCCTTCATTTTGTGCCCTCAACAGCACAGCCGCCTCCTCTGGAGAGTCGGCTTCGCTGCTGGGGGCAAGTAGGTAATGCCCAGCTGAGACTTAGGCAGTTCGCCCTCGGGTATTATCCTTATAACGAGCCGCGCGTGGCATGGCCCGGTACAACATTGTTTCGTCGACCAGCTTCACACAAATCCTTTCTCTCACATTAATTCAATTTAAACAAGCAATATTATCGACCATATAGCACTCAGATCAGACTGCTACACTCGTCAACTCATTAGAACACAAAAGGGCCACCCATTATCTCAATTCGTAGCAATTTAAAGTTAGATATTTACCCCGTACATTGCTGAACATTTCGAACTTTAAAATGTACCCCATGTAAATCTTATTTCGCATGAACATAATTATTCAGAGTTGAGTATAATTAATCCAGTAATAACTTCATCAGGCACGATTCTTTTACGAATTTTCTCGATGAGAGATCATAAGCGAAGACCAGTTTCAGACGCTGTTTCTTTAACTCTGGTTTCTTTATTAAGGGACCTGCCATTTTAGTAAACTTAAGCTCGGTAAAACAATTAGCTGCATGATCTTTCAAAGCGATTGTTAGTTTACTACGGGCCGCCCTCCGAAACTCTACATCCAAGCGCGTATCCTTCGAACGGGCAGGAACACCGTGACCATTTGACCCACGAAATCTCCCCGAAAAAGTTCAACAGTCCTTTGATGTAGTGAGCAATTTCGGGAGGTGATCCCGGCGTGCCGAGACGTTTAGCCCTATATGTAGCGACCTCCGGATATGGCAGGGTCTCCCTAGCTTACTTACAGTGACCACCGTTACGGAAAGGGATCGGTGTGATCGGATCCGGCCCTATAACGGCCATAGCCGATCCTCTCCTGGCCAGTTCGTCGCCTACGTTGTTGCCCTGGATCCACTGTGTCCCTTGATCAATGTCAGAGAGTCACATTATTGTGTTTATTCCAGTTTAGTTTATTGTTGGAAGTAAGACCTAAGTCTTTTGCCCGAGAGGATAACTGGAGTATTGCGCTGAACGACTTGACAGGTGGTAGTTATTAAGGATTCGTTTTTGTGTGAATATTATTAAAACTTTTATTTGGGTTAACGGTTAAATCGTATTCCTTGCACCAATACTTCACTATACGTAGAGCTGCTTGGGTCAGCTCGTACACCATGCTTGCTGTTTTTCCCGGGACCAGTATTGTCAGGTCATCTGCATAGCCAATTGTATTTAATTTGCTGATTAGTTCATTTATGACCATATTCCACAGGAGAAGTGAAAATACCCTACCCTGCGTGCAGCTTTTCTTTATTTTGGACTGCTTGAGATTCACCAGCAATCTTTATTGTTCGTTAACTAAGCATGTTTACTATCGAGTCAATCAGTGCCGGTTCAATTCTATGTCTACTGCAACTTTTATGCTGGCGATAGACTGTTATTTTAAGCGATTGTAAATGCCTTTAACAAATTAAATCATTTACTATCTAAGCGTATAAAAATAAACACGTATCACAGAATTTTGATAGTTTAAGTCAAGTAACCAATGCACTTTTAATTGTATCAATCACAGGGTAAAAAAAACGTTCATTTTAAACAATTCTGTTCTGATATCTCACCTACGACTTCGTACACAAATAATTTTTTCACTATCGCCGTCACCACCACTTCCAGCATCACCACTCTCAGCACCATCACTCCCAGGACCCTCCTCTCCCAGCACCACCTCACTAGGAACAACACGCTACCCCTGATAAATACGACACCAGAGACCGCAGAGACTAATTCACCTATCGTATGATCGAGAGTGGTGTGTCGTTCCTAATGTGGTGGTGTTTGGTGTGGTGGTACTGGGAGTGGTGGCTGCGGGGATAGCATGCAATTGAAAGGGGTTGGGAGGTTCTCTTCAGACTGGGTAGGACACATCATTTTATTTTATTACGCGAATATGAGCAAATTAAGTTTTAATAACTCCAACCACATGGATTGAAAAATGCCCGAGAATATTGAGTCAAATTCGGGTTTAAACACCTTTAATTTTCCTGCCATGTTCGCACCCTTGACCTCGACACTCATTCATGTCTAAATCAAACATTTGTACAATTGCATCAAGAAAGAGGCCAGTAAGTCCTTTTTCTGAAGAGTTACTTACTGGCTTATAAGAAACAAAATACTCATGCTTTAACTTTTTAATTAGCGTCAGCAAAACGCAATGTTAGTGATAAGAATTAGTGAATTGGTGACCGGTGTCCGGTGGTAACGTTTCGGTTAATTTCGGCGCCCCCTGATGACAGCGCCCGGTGCGGTCGCACCGCTCGCACCGCCCGCACCGCCCTAGGGCTGCCACTGGAGAGGGAAATCCTTCTTCCAAAAGTGGCCCCAACGAAAGTTGTATTAGATTAGCCCCAAGGGTTCTACCTGACTAAAGGGCAACTATTCAGTGATGTGTCTGTGATCGCTAGGGTTTAAACCGGCAGCGATCATTGAATAGTTAGAGGCACACTCAATCTTAATATCAAACTAGCGAGATTCTTGCTAATAAAGGCTGCTCAGACCTCCTCGTGGATTGATCCAAAATCCCGATAGCTTTCAGCTCAAGCTACAAAATTGTTTCTAATAAGCTCCTAGAAACAGTCCTTGCGGTCGGAGTAAAATATTGCAAGACTCACCGCAGTAAAACCAAAGAAGTTTCCGATCACACTCTTAATCGGCTGCTAGACGCGAAATGAGAATTATTTTTTCTGCGGGATAAAGTCCGTAACGAAGATATCCGCAGAAGAACAAGAGTAACTGACATAGCCCAGCGGATCAGTAAGCTGAAGTGGCATGGACCAACCATATTACTCGGAGAACTGAATCTATATCAATGAAATTCCTAAAAGTACTAATACGTCACGGTTTAAATATAAATATATTTTTTTTCAATTTTATTACATTAAAATTTCCATTAACGCGCGGCAGGAAACCGGCGAAAGTAAATAACGTTTGGACAAAGACAAATAGTAATGTTTCAACGCTGAATAAATTCAGGTGGAGGAAACGTTCATTCGAAATTGTCGTTCCAAATTGATTGGTTCACTAAATTAAGTTATTAAAGTTTGCGACAAAAGCGGTCTAAAAAGGGTGTGTTGAACGCCTATTAAAAACAAAATAATATATAGTTTTTTTTAACTTTCACAAAACTTTGAACAATAATGTTTTGGCATACACATGCTGAATTTTGTAACAAGTTACTTAAAATCTTAAATATTGTTATTAATTTGTATTTTTTATTATTTACAATTATTTTATAAAATACTATTTATTCGTAATCGCTTAGTGTACATTATCATTGAACGAAATTGTATATTATAGTTAAATTGTAGATAAATGTGCTGGCATTATTATTGTTAATTAAGATCATGTAACACAAACATTTTAGCAAATAAAGGATTGATTGATTGATTGATGCGGCTTGTCATATTCCAGAGATATTCCATTTAAAAAGTTTACTTCAATTATTAGATATTTTGTTGACTGCGATTTTTTGCATCCGACGCTTGTTGTTGTATATAAAAGTAAAGTTTTATTTGTTTTTACTCAATAATCTACCCACCTATTATAAGTAATAAGGGCATATAATAAAATTTTAAAACGTATAAAAGTTTTGTAATGAATTTCACATGTTGTACAATCGCGTCAGTTTATTTTGAATTAAATACACCGTGTATTTTTCCGTAACCAATTACAGATGATAAATGTTGGCAAAATATTTGTGTTTTTTCCGTGCTACTTTTACTCGTATTAAAATTACTAACATGTTTTCACATTTTATTTCATCAATTTATTTTGTTTAATCGGTAAGAAATTTATTTATATAGCGTATTTACAACTTTTATAGCGTTTTTACGTGGTAGAGACATGCTGCAGCTATATTAATTGTATAGTTGTAGCACGAATGGGTCGGCTCGACCGGGGAAGGACCACGCTCTCACAGAATACCAGCGTCAAATAGCAGCTTAATGCTGCTGTGTTTCGTATGGTGAGTGTAGAGAACCGGAGACCCTTTTTACTGGAAAAGAGGCATTCCATCTTAGTACTCAAGGCTGACAACGCATCTTCATTTTGATTCGCAAACGAGGATAGATGTAGATGTCTATGGGCCACAGCAACCACTTACCATCAGGACTGTGTGCTCGCTTGTCACCCTTATCCTATAAAAAAAAGAAATATCAACGCGAGACGTAGACAAAATATCGCGATCCTCAATTCGTTTGCTTTTTTATTATAGTAGAGTCCAATGTCCATACTACTGTTACGAGCTTAAGGTTCGTGACTTGACACTTTAATTACTGAACAACAATTAAAGCTTAAAAAACTATTTCGAAGACATGTGAAGTCCGCCAACACGCATTGGGGCAGCGCGGCATACACTTCCTGGCCCTAAAACCCTCTCAGAAATGAGGGGAGGCCTGTGCCCAGCAGTGGGACGTATATAAGCTGCAACTTTACTTTTACTTTAATGAAAGCTTAAATCACACTAATAATGAAACAGACTTAACACTTTAGTTCACTTTATTTCGCTCCGAAAGCTTTGCTTGTATCGCCCATTCAATACTGCTCTGGTCCCGCATCTTAGCGATTTATATAGGCCTTTGCCACCGAAACATCCAGAATATTCCAGCAAATACCGGCCCCCGACCGATCAAGTGCAGAAAGTTCGAGTGTGGAGCTTTCTAGAAAGCTTAGTTCTTCCATTCGATACTAGATGGCGCTAGTGGACGAGTTCTAGAAAGATCTTGACGCTCCTATTTCTGCTGCTTGATGGCATTAATAATCAGCTGCCACATACCAGGCGCTAATTATAGCGCGTAACACTACTGTTACGAGCTTGGGGTTCGTGACAGTAAAAACTGCCGATTCAATTAGCAAAATTGACACTTTGATTACCGAACACTAATTACAACTTAAAACACACTAATAATTAATCACACTGATCACTTTAGTACGCAGTTATATCGCTTCGAAGTATTCGCTCGTATCAACAATTCAACACTGACCCGGTCGCAGCTCTTACTGGCCTTATATAGGGACTCTTCCACTGATACATCTAGAATGGAAATCTCATACCGGGGAATCTCATACCGGTCCCGACCGACTAGGTGTAGAAAGCTCTAGTAGGGAATTTTATAGAAAGCTCTCCTAGTTCCGCTACTCGATACTAGATGGCGCTAGTATCATTAATTATGGCGCGCAACACTACAATCTCTTTACAATAAAGGTTCATTGTTATTCTTACATTATTGGTCCTTTGACCTTCTTGCGAAATATAACAACTATGACATATTTACTGTCCTCCAGACCGAATTTCGGTCACAGCGGCCGGTCTCAACGGAGACTGACTAGCCGTCATTGCAGGACAGGATTAAGTGAGTCTGTGACTACGCAGATAAGGCAAAATTTTATCTGAGTATAAAAACTTAATTATCTGAAAGTATCATACTACGATACGTGAATATATCATTTCGTATATTTTTTTATAGATTAAGGGTGACAAACGAGCTCACAGTCCACCTGATGTCAAGTGGTTACTGTGGCCCACATACATCTATATTTTTACTCGATTACGAATTAAAATGCAGATGCGTTGTCAACCGTAAGGTACACGTACACCCATACGAAACACAGCAGCGTTGAACTGCTATTTTACGCTGGTATTCTGTGAGATATACGATAATATGCGAAATGATACATTCGAATTTCGAAATCCTTCAAAGTAATTAGACGTGTATTTGGAGCAGATTGTTTATACAGAGTTTTACCTACAATGAGTTGGCGTATATTGCTTCTAGATTTGCCAGACAGCTCATCATAGGATTCTGTTTCTGAGTTTGATGCATGTGTTGCATTAGCATTTACTAAAAGACGAAAAATTTGAATAAAATGTAATATAAAGCTAACAAAGGACTGAGGCTAATTTAATTGCGTTTTTCTACTACAACCTGTATTTATCTGTAGGTAAAATCATATGCCATATTTGTCGATCGATATAGGTATGCACCAACCTATACTTAACGATAAAATATGAATTATTGGCACTGTATGTGTGTGCATGCGCAAGCACAGGTGCACTCTCTATTCCCTCATTGTCCAATGAGGCTGATATCGGACACGAACATCGAACAGAGAAATTAGGCAAAGTACCAACGGCTTTACGTGCTTTCCGAGGTGCGGGGGTGAAACACCGCTAACTTTCTGACTACGGGCTGTTAATTAGAATATCTTTGACAGGAAAACTCATTTACTAATTTTTTAGCACGATGCGGGATTTGAATCAGGGACAGACATTTGAAGGTATTCTATAACAAAACATTGTGCGTGTGTAAATAACATATTTGTGTTTTGTTTTTGTAAATATTTGGATAATGTGTGTGATGTTGAGTGAGGTATTGTTTTGACCTTTGGATTCTCAGTACAATATTTACGATTTTTTTTACTATGTACACAAAAACATGTATATACTAGAAACAAGCACAAGCTCCAACATTATCATTATATCTCTTCACAAGGTCACTGCTGAACATAGGCCCCTTTCAAGGAATACCACAAAGCACGTTCTTTCAACTTCCTTATGTTCGACTCCAAACAGTCAGTAATTCCTTCATAGGTCAATAAATACGTTTCTTCATCTAAATTCTAAAATATGCAGTAAAATATACAGAATTTACGCAAAAGTCATGTATTCATTCATTGCAGCCTTTAAAATGGTTATTAGAATAATTGTAATCATTAGATTGGAAGTCTTCAGCTGTTCGCCGCTAGATGGCGCCCGTAGTCGCAAGCGACGAGAATGCCTTTTCTTTATAAGTTTATTCTACTTATGTAATAAAATGATTTAGCAGTGATTTTTTATGTTAACTACAACATCATATCAAAAGTCCACTGCTGAGAATATTTCCCTGTAGCTTGCGCCCTATCAACCTTGTCTAAGTTATCACGCTTGGCGGGCGGTATGGCCACTATATTTTTTATTACCTTAGTTGTTATTATGGTGATGCTGTTTCCCATTTCCTGTTTCAGTTTCCTTCCGTCGCTCTAACGACTCTCACGAGATGACAACCGGAAATAAAACCGTGTAATGTGAATTTTTTTAAGAAATGTGTATTATTCGTCTGTCCGATTGTTATTAAGTGAACTTAATAATTTCCAACTACTACACGTTATAACTTGTAGTAGTTAGTTTCTAAGGGTATTTATTACCACAACAACAGGCTGTAACAGGGTTACAACCTATTGAAGTCGACTGATAAACAAAGGCGTCCCCCATAGATATCACAAGGGGGATAATTGTTATAGTTGCCACGCTTGGCAAGCGGGTTGGCAACCGCTGTATTTTTATTTTATTAGTTGATATTAGAAAGACGCTGCCGCCCATCTTCTGATTTGTTTCCCTCATACGACACCCACGGGACGATATGGCGTAAGGGATGTTCTTACACCGCCACTTCACGGTACCCGTGATATTGGGTGCGTTTGGCAGAAAAAAGCGCTAGCAAGCGCTTGTAAGCAAAATGGCGACCGTAAGCTGTAAGCGCTGTCAAATCGTAAGTAGCTATTTTCCTCCAGGACACGATGTTAGTTTTAACCGGGGAACCTAACCTAATTTAAATATATGTTTGTAAAGTATTCATATTAAAAACTTACCAATCATGAATTTTTAATAACATGTATAATATTAGTTTTAAGTAATATATTCATGTCATTATATTACTTAAAACTAATATTGCACAAAAGCATGATTGTGTCAGCGCTACTAAAGTAGCAAACGTGTCCTGGCCGAAAACTAATTTAGCGCTTGTAAACGCTTGCTAGCGCTTTTTTCTGCCAAACGCACCCATTATTTTTTGAATAATATTTAACATTTTAATTTCCCGTTCTTTTTTATACGGTCGACTAAACTAAATTTATTCTAATACATACACATACTAAAGCTACAACACATAGTAAAGCGAGTTGACGGTAAAAGTTTAAAAAATCATTAAGTACCCTATTTCCAATATTTCTTTATTACTGCTTGTGCCCCGAACCGTAGTAAGCTCAGAAGAGAAGCGTACACTGTAAATTTCGTAGTATAAATGGGACCCAAGTTCGATCACCGCAGGTATAACAATTTTAAATCCTTTTTTATCATGTGCTCAAAAGGGAACGTAAACATCACAATAGAACCCGCATGTCTAAGAAATAAAATATTTCTAGGACGTCAGACCAAGTGCTCCATAACTTTCTCAGGGTTAAGAGAAGGACTATGCCCAGCAGTGGGTCTTATATGTATAGCTTTATTTTTATTATGCCTGTAATTATGTAAAACAATTACGACAAATTGTAAATGAAGATTGAATTAATTATAATCAGTTTTTTCGACAAATTGTAAATGAAGATTGAATTAATTATAATCAGTTTTTGATCTCTCATTTATGACTAGAAAATAACTTCAAAAATTTATAAAAAAGTTGGCGGAAATGGGAGGTTCGGTTACGGCCATGTAATTGCGCCAAGAAAACATTTAAGAAAGTCGTGAGTTTTACTAGTAGATGCTTACGGAAAAGTACGTTCGTATACTGCTTTCACCCACTTTATGTTTAAGTAGATTTATGTTACGTTAGATAAAGTTTTGAATATTATAAATGTATAACAAAGGTAAATTTTAGTTTTTCTTTAGTATTTGAAAAGGACGAAGAGAGAACGAAATGTGAAATATGGGTAAATCAGGAATGTCTAGAACAGGTAAATGAAATTGTATACTTGGGGAGTGCTTTCAGCCGGGATGGAAGATGTGATTTAGATGTGGATAGGCGTGTCGCTGCCGGAAACAAAGTCAATGGTGCCCTGAATGCATTAATAAAAAGGCAAGGCGTGGTGAAGAGTGCACGCCTTGCAATACATAACGCAGTGTTGGTACCGACTTTGTTATATGGCAGCGAAACCTGGGTATGCCAGAAGAAGCATAAAAGCAAGTTGAATGCAGTGGAGATGCGATCTCTTCGTAAAATGTGTGGCGTTACCATAGCCGACCGAAAGCGAAACGAAGAGATTCGCAATATGGCAGGATTGAAAGTTGACCTTATCACAAAAATTGATAGGGGCGTACTCCAATGGTTTGGACACGTTGAACGAATGAGTGAAGACCGAATGGTGAAGAAAATATATAGAGCGAAAGTAAATATTAAAAGGTGTCGAGGTAGACCGAGACTAACTTTCGAAGACCATGTGAGCAAATTGCTCGAAGAGGGGAGGGTCAAGAGTACTCGGATACCTAGACGTGCATGTTTGAAGAAGTTAATGAACCTGAAAGAAGCGAAAGAGGTATGTAAGGATCGTGACACTTGGCGATCTGTTCTCTCTGGCTACCCCGTTAGGGATTGTGCGTGACGATAAGTAAGTAAGTAAGTAAGTTCTTTAATGAATTTTTCTTTACTTGCTTATTAATGTCTCTTTGCCCATTTCACTTTATTCTTTTGCATACCTTGTCGGTCTTAAAATAGTTGTTCATAATTTTTTTTCTTGATCGGTACGACTGATAGTGATGTGAAATCTACCTTGGTGGTGGTGGTGTTAAGGTGTTATCGTCGTTGGGGTCACCATATTTTGTCAAAGAGAAGACGTGTTATTAATTCTAGTAGATATGTAATAAAACTACTACTTCAAATTTTAATATTTACAGACATGTCGCAACCAGATAGTTAAGCCACTGAACATTTCCTGAAAAAAAAAACAATTCTTGAAATATTACATCTTTCTACTGTTACGTAGTACTACGTAAGGCTGCACTAAAAGTATCGGGAATGGAATATTTACACTGTTCCTGTCATATTAAAATCTTTTTAATTGAAAACTCCTTGGTTTTGAAAATCGAATACCATTTATTTATTTAAAGAAAGATTCTCGGTCTTGTCACAAGGTTTTGTCCACAGACTAATAAGAGTACTAACGTAGTTTTGTCAAACTTGTTCAGTCGTTGAGAAAATGGAATTGACTCGAGAAAATTCAAGAGCGATGATTTATTATGACTTTCGAAGTGGTTTAACACAAAAACAGTGTGTTGACCGCATGATTTCTGCATTTGGTGATGAAGCCCCATCCAAAACCACAATTTATCGCTGGTTTGCTGAATTTCAAAATGGACGTGTCAAGCTCAGTGATGATCCCTGTCAAGGTCGTCCAAAAATGCAGTCACCCAAGAAAACGTTGGTGCTGTGCGTAAGCTGATTGAGGAAGATCGACATGTGACATACCGCGAAATTCAGGCAACCTTAGACGTTGGCATGAGTCAAATACAAATAATCTTGCATGAACAATTAGGTGTCAAAAAGTTGTTTTCCCGATGGATCGGTATGCACAGGTCGTTTCTGAACTCCGTAAAGAGAACTGCAACCGCTGCAACATCCTCCATCAAGATAATGCGAGTTCTCAAACCGAACTTTTTTCTTTTTTGTTCTCACACAGAACAAAAGAGTTTTTAGAGCAAGAAAACATAGAATTATTAGACCATCCGCCGTACAGCCCCGACCTATGCCCTAATGATTTCTATACTTTCCATGAAATAATAGCTGTGGACGCCTACAAAACGGCCATTTTGGAGACCCCAACTTCCGAATGGAATGGTTGCTTCAATGATTGGTTCCATGATATGGAAAAATGTGTCAAATTTCGCGGAGAATACTTCGAAAAGCAATAAATACATTTTTAAATAGTAATGTTGTGTCACTTCCTTGATTCCCGAAATTTTCAGTGTCGCCCTCGTATCATTTATTTTGTGCTACTGTCCACATCGTGATGCGCCTTGGCCCGATTAATATAAAGAGGTCGTTTGAAGATATGACTAATATTATTTTTTTTAATTCAAATGTCTAAATTTATTTTATTAAGATTTGTAAAATTATTTACAATTTATGTTACAAAAATTATAATAAAGAACTTAACTAAAATAATAATTAAAATTATAATATTTACTATTAAAACTAATTATATACAATATAAAAGAAGAAACTATAATATAGAAAATCTAAAACTAAAAATTTAAATCGTCAAAAAGACCTGCTCCCCGTGGTATAGTGCCAAGAACGCTGGCTGCGTTTCCTCGCTGAATAGCTATACTTAGCCTTTGAGCGAGAAAAGAACCAGCCCTCTTATCACCAGCAGCGACGACCAGTCGTGGATACAGTTCCTTTAGAAACTTCATTGCACGTGGACCCCACGGACCGATAGTCCCTACAGCAAATGGCACAAATATGTAGTCATTTCTCAAAGACTCATATTTGCACCATTTACTAAATTCGGCTGCCTCTGATGCCGCCCCGGCTCTAAAAGAGGTACCCTTGAGATGAGAGGCCACCAAAGTGTCAACGCAAGTAGCATCCCACACTAGGGCTTTACCTCTCTCCCAAGAGACCAAAGTCATACCGTCGGGTCTCTTGCCATCGTCTCTAAATATCCCGCAGGGCTCTAAAACCTAGGTGATATTTATAGAGACAAGAGCCCTTCGGATGATTTCGTTCAAAGAACCGTGACGGGAAAACCTATCTGCACTTTTCGTGCATGAAAGTCCGTGGATCCCAAACTCATCGACGCTACTACCACAGGGGCACTGGTGAGGTTGACAAATAGCCACTCCTAGCCGGATTCCTACGGCGATGCGCAAGCTTTCCCCATCAAGCAATGTGCCGAGATTACTTGATGGTAGAGCATGTAACCAGTGGCTAAATTCCTTAGTCGAAATTTTGAAATAAATTTTTCTGGACACTCCGTACCAACGGAATATCCCACTGTTGTTGTTGGTTAACTTCCAGTGGGACATTTTCGCCGGGACAGAGTGTTAGCCATGTTTGCTTTGCCTCCGCAGCAAAGCACAGCTCTACTTTATTATTTAAAATTGTGTTACATAGGTCATTGACACTATGCACGGAAGCAAGGAAAGCAGGAAATGCGACGCTAGAAATATTTCTTACACCAATTCCACCAAATTTGATAGGTAAAGTGGCTTGATTTCAGGCTATTGTATTTAATCTCAAATTTAGAATGTTTTCTAAAGCAATTTTAAGATTACTATCAATATCTTTTAAAATATCCGAACATTTCCAGACTGGACTTGAGCGTAACAAGTATGTAAATTTAGGTACAAGGAGACAATATTTTAAATTTTATGACTAATTAATCGTACGACTACTTCACGATATAATGAAATATGTAATATCTAGTAGAGCCATGCTGCAACTATATCAGTAGTAAGAGTATAGTTGTAGCACAAATGGGTCGGCTCGACCGGGGAAGGACCACGCTCTCACAGAATACCAGCGTAACATAGCAGTTTAACGCAGCTGTGTTTCGTATGGTGAGAACCGAGGACCCTTTTTACTGGAAACCAGTTATTACATCTTAGTCCTCACGGGTGATAACGCATTTTCATTTTCATTCGTAGTAGGGGAAAGCTGTAGATATCTATGGACCACAGCAACCACTTACCATCAGGTGGACTGTGTGCTCGTTTGTCACCCTTATCCTATAAAAATGGACTAATCCACAGATCTTGAAATTTAACCGATATGACTGAATATGGCAATACTTGGATATATCATAAAGTGATCAGTTTATCGACCGAACATTTCGAACACGGCGGCCTATCTTAACGGAGATTAGTCATCTGTGCAGGACACGAATAAAGTGCTCGGGTTTATGCGCAAGCACAGGTGCACTCTCTGTTCCTTCACTCTCGTATTCCAATGGTGCTGGAGAGACCAGGCGCAGGACCAATGACACTTCCTTGGGAGTCCTGTGCCCAAAAATGGGAAGTAAATAGGCTAAAATTTTCCTTTTACTATAAAAGAAATGAAATGAAATGAAGATTTATTTGCTTTGAAAAAGGTTACATTAAGGTGGTCATTACAAAGTATAGTACAGTTTTTCAGCCATCTATGGATAGCATGCAAATACATTTTTTATAATTAAGATTATTTAGTTTTTTATTAAAATAGCGAATTCAATTAAAATATATCATAAAATAGTCATCGTTTAGAAATTATCAATACATAATACCAATACATACAAATTTAAAAATAATTAAAATTGAAAATGCAATTAAAAATATATAACTACTGTTGTGTCACATCATGTCAAATTTAGGTAGTCACATTATAAAAACAATGATCATTTAGCCACCTGAAAAGGGCGCCTTTAAATCTATTAAGGGGCAAGTCTTTGATATTTTGGGGTATTTTATTAAATATGAGCATACACATCCAGTAGCAACTTTTTTTAAACCGAGCACTCTTGGGTATAATATTATACTTTTGTATAAAAGCACATCGAAGAAATCGTTATCGGTCTAATTATTAAAAAGTTACGAACAATAGTGTTTAAGGATCTATCTATATAAAACATAAAAAATCTTTTTAAATATGTCCGTCATAAAATTACAAACCGGTTAACCGATTTTGATGAAATTTTTTGTGTGTTTAAATAGGTCCTTAGATGGTTTGTATTTACATTTGAGCCGATAGGTGGCGCTGTTGTTGAGATCGAGAACTCACCCGCGCGAAACCGGGCGTATTGCCAGTATTTAGTAATTGTAATTGTTCTTGCAATAAAATTATACAAAAAACGTACGCTAACTACACAAGGTGTTTTCTTTGTTCTTAATAAAGTGGTTAGGCTCTTATGTGCAGACTGTACACAATTACTTTCAGCTCTAGCCTGCGTTTTATTTTTGTCATCCTTTTTCTTATACTTATATTATATTACGCGGGGTATATTATTTCATCAGTACTTGTTTACTAATATTAATCAAGGCGTAAAATAAATATTTTATTTAAATAAATAATTTCGGGGTGTCAGGAAAACAATTTTGTCAACACATTTTGTTGTATAGAAATATAATTTCTTTAATAATAAAAATGCAGTAACTTGCTCATTCGACTTTTTTACTTGATCTTCATTATTTTTAGACAAAAGAAAATACAATATTCTTTTTAAAAAATTGACACAACTTACAAACTAATATTGGCATGAGAAAAAATTATATATTAAAACAAGTATAAATTATAACTTGACAGGTGCTTCAACAAGCCATATTATTGGACCGGCATATAAGCCCTATAATGGTAGTAAGAAGTACTTTTTTTGTTACTCTCTTTTCTCATTAAGCATAGAGCCACATCCTGAGCATACCGCAATACTTCTCCGTCGCAATCACACAGTAGTGCAACGTGTGAGATGCAACCGCATGATAACACCAAAGTATGCAAATCTGACTCATTAATTAGCCCATAAAATTCTACTGCTTGACTGTTACATCCTATGTAGAGGGAAATATGTAAACATTTTGTCCAAATATCAAACCCACCTCTATTTGAGCAAACTAATGCAGTTTGCAAATTAACTGTGCCTGCAGATGGTTGGCGGACAGGATCGTACAAACGTTGTATCAAATTCCATTGAATGCAAAAGGGCAGCAGAATTGATAGTGCAATGGTACTGGCTATGTACTTACTAAATCGCTTATACAGGATGGTGAATATCGCAAATCTTTCAAGAAATGGCGCTCTGTAAAACTGTTATTCTTGGAAAAGCTTATGCCTCTAAGTGCATTTGAAGAAGCTCTTGTTGGTGATGTCATGAAATTCACATTCACATTTTTAATTAACTAAATGGGTGTAGAGGAACAATACGCAAAAAATTTCGAAAGTTCTAATCAAACGTTCATTTTATTTGCGTACATCGTGATATCTGAAGGACTAGATTTCAACGATCAATTAATGGTTTAATTTCCAAAATTCCACAAACTGGTGGTGATATTGACACTATAGGAATTACAGATAAATCTCGAAAAATACCTGTTAGTGCAAGATACTTTTTAATCGGCTTCAGAAAAAGAGGAGGTCCTCAATTCGGATGTGTATATGTTCGGGCATAACTCCGTCATATATAGACGGACTTGCAAAATTATTTTTTGTTCTAAAGGGGTTTATCCGAAATGGTCCTATTTAAATTTCGTAAGGATCTAATGATGAGTTACGGAGACAGACAACGGAACTGTTCAATGAATGCCAGCAAATAAACCGCGATTGTTGCTATCGCATGTCTGTGCATTGCGTAAACAATGCATAGAACAAACAATGCATAGAACAAAAAAGTCACGCCTGTCCCCTAAAGGGGTACGCAGATGTGTTTAGTATACCACCACGGTACACCCTCATTTCTGTCAAAGTTGTTTTATTGAAATCGGTTGTACAAAATTTTTAATTTTACCACTTGTCAATGATAGTATGAGTTTAATTAAACGTCTGTACGTTTAAAAGCAAAAATCCGTTTGCGAATTTATTGCTGCATAATACCTATTGTAGAATCCGGTTACGATTATGTAATATTTTCTTCTAACATCTTATAAATAAATTAAGTTTTTATCTTTAAATAATTAATAATGGTGTCTTTCCGGAACACACGATCAGCCGTTTTTAAGCGTGTTAAGTATGCACAAAATAAACAACGTAATCTTGATATTAACCGTAAAGGTCATTTTTATATGAATTCTTAATGAAATTTTGTTTGTAAGTAACGTAAGTTATGTAGTAACGCATGTTGATGGGACAAGTGTGGGCAATGGCCTGCAGAGAGACCGCCGCACAAGTCGTGTTTAGAATTTGGATCTACTTTTAATACATGCCAGAGTTAAAATATGATCCTTTCTGGCCATAATGGTTAAGATCACTGTACGAATTTTAATTTTTCAAAGCATTATGTGATTAGACTTCTGAAACCGAAGGCCGTGCATCAGTATTTTCTCATTGGTATATGACAGTGAAAAACGTTTTAAATTCCGTTGGGTGGTTGCGAAAAATCGACAACTACCTATTTATTTATTTTATCAACAGAGTAGAGTACTCAACAGTCGATCGCCCCGTAAAATAAAATTTGCGTACAAACTGTTACACCTTATTTCATACTATGAGGGTTTGAATTTTTTCGAAATCATATCTTAATGCCTACGTAATAAAAGGAAGCTCTGTTGTCATCATTTCATGCTTGTACGTCCTGCGACTTGCGCTGTCTGTCATATCAATATACGGCGGGGATCGAACCCGGGTTACTCGCGTTCTGTTATATTTACAGCGAGCGCTAACCATCTGAGCTACCACGGCTCATAATCAATATATAATTATTTTAATTCAATACGGGTATTTTTGGTCCTTTTGTGAAAAGTCCGCTCTTCATTTAGGCCCCCCAACAAATTTTGATACAGGGCGCGACTAAGGCACGCTACGCAACTGATCATGCGATCTACCAGAAAGCACAGAACAGCGCCTGCTAACCTGCTATGCCTGAGAGTATAATATTATGCATTATGTAAGAATTAGAATTCAGTTATATAAGTAGTATAGTTGTAGCATGAATGGTTCGGCGCGACTGGGGAAGGACCACGCTCTCACAGAATACCGGCGTAAAATAGCAGCTTAATGGTGCTCTTTTTTATATGGTGAGTGAGTACCGGAGACCTTTTTTACTGGAAACGAGGCATTCCATCTTAGTCCTGATGGGTGACAACGCATCTGCATTTTGATTCGTAATAGGGGATAAATGTAGATGTCTATGGGCCACAGCAACCACTTACCATCCGGTGGACTGTATGCTCGTTTGTCACCCTATCCTACAAGTAATAATAATAATAAAGGAATGATTGAAATTGGCGCTCAGTTTAAAGAGTATAATCCTGTACATAGCTGTTTAAATTAAAAGCCCTTACCGAAAAGCGACACGTGGCGCAATATGGGAAAAAGTAAATATTTGCGGACGACGACTGCAATGTGAAACGACGATGAGTTTTTCTAAGCCCGACAGATAAATACGAGTATCAAGCGTGTACATATTTTCAATTGCGATTCAATACGACACAATCGTTTAAATATTTTTTAATTGCGATTCCCATTAACCTGTACAGAGTTCACTTCACTGCTATAATCGCGGCGCATCTAGAACGCTGGTTTCCATTACCAGTTTGTGTATTTTTTATACACTTAGTACATAAACGGATTCCTTTTTACCTAGAAAGGTAGGATTCCTTTTCAAACAACTTCAAAAAAGGAGTAGGTTCTCAATTCGAGTGTATTTCTTATATGTTTGCTACCTCAGACAATTTTTTAGGTGAACCGATTTTGATGACTATTTTTATAATGATTTCTTAAATTTACACGAACACTACACATTTAATAAACTATTTATTCGGATTTTAACGCGCTTAATTAACTTATCTTTAATTCCCGACGTTTTGAATTCTTTTTTTATTTGAAAGCTGGTGCTTCTCATGTGGTCCCATATAAATTTGATCAAGATATGACCTGTAGTTTTTGAGTTATCCTAAACAATGCGTACCGGGCGGCACGGCAGTACCCCCGCCAAGTCGAGCGCGAAGCAAACACCGCCGTACCATCCTTTACTGGAACCATTTCGCCGCATTTTCAGGCCCCTATTTGAGAACCTCCGGATAATACCAGAACGCAGAAATTTTCGTCATCCAGTAAACTATAATCACATACTTAAAATCCAAAATTTCAAGTCTGTAGGTCATTTAGTTCCGAAGTTAAGCGAAAGCAAAGTTTCGCATTTATGACACTCACTTACTCACTCATGATCATCAGAATAGAACTAGTACTTCCCATAAAATCAGAGAGCTGAAATTTGGTACAGAGTTAGGGTTTAATGGCCACATAAAGGGAAAACTATAAAAACTAGGATAATCGAACACCTGGAGTACCTGGTGACCCTGATTAGAAAACACAAGAGCCCAACCAAACTATTAGAAGAGATCGACATACCGCCTTTACAAAAAATATTCAACTTGGTGGGCCGCTTCATTTTATGTCAAAAATCGAAGGTCTAAAGTATCTGATGAAGAACCCTCAGCTGGTCTCAGCTGTATTAGAGATATGGTAATGCCCCCTTCTACCATTGGTACCTAAAAATCTACTGTCATTGCAAAATCCAGCGTAGTGGGACACATTTTCTAATTTAATTTAGCCTATAGCGTCCCACTGCTGGGCGAATGCCTTCCTTTTCTGCTTTTAATACGCATATAAATAAAATTAAAGGAAAACTCTGGATAACACTAGATTGGCTTTTATACTTATACTTACAAGTTTACAAGAAAAAAATAGTCGAACGATTAACTTTATTCTACTCGAACATTATTCAAATTAAATAAACAAATTACACTAAAATATTAATTTTGCTCAAAATTTGGTCAAAATATAATGCATTGGACTAAGAGTGGCGGTGATACCCGCACATGTCGCTAGATGGTGCTGACTGTATTTTAAAACGCACCCCGAGATAAAGTTAGTTGCTAAAGATTCCTTGGATTGTTCAAAATGTATGATAACGAAAGCCCGGGCGTGTTTACAAAAATATGAAGATGATGCGTCGATAACTGCTGGACTGGAAGAAACTATAATCATTAAAGAGGGAGCTAAAGTAATGTTTAGGAGAAATATTGATGTTAGTTTAGGTTTAGTGAATGGGTCATTAAGCGTTGTACAAAAAGTGAGGTGGGACCCGGAAGACCAAACAAAGCCTAAACAATTGGTAGTAAAATTCGCCAATAATTTGATTCACGAATTATTGCCCATTAAGTCAAAATTTGAGATCATACCCCGGGCATACGTGTACAGGGAACAATTCCCAATCTGTGTGGCGTATGCCCTAACAATTCACAAGAGCCAAGGTCTAAGTCTAAAAAATGCCCTCATGGACATTGGCACCTCCATATTCACTTGTGGCCAAGCCTACGTGGCGCTTTCACGAGTAACCAATCTTCATGGGATGTACCTCATAAATGTTGACTTCAAGAGTATAAAAGCTCAAGCTTCAGCGATCACCGAATACAACCGGCTTAGGCGTAAATACCGCGCCGATCTTTCAGATTTTAAACCGTCTAAACCGTCTAAAAGAATAAATAATGAACGCGAATGGGCAATACGAAAAACTGTTGCTACTGTACAAGAATCAGAATCGGAAAAAAAGAAAAAAAAATTTGTAATAATAAAAAAACTACTAAAAAGAAAAAAATGTGTCGAATAAGAAAATCTAATAAAATAAATCAATGTGCCCACGTTTCTACAAAAAGAAGTGAAATCCCACCAAAAACATTCTGTAAAAAACTAGCCAAGTCTCGATGGAGCTGCTTGTTTATCTCTAAAAAGTAATGAAATCTAGACAAAGTCGTGCCAAGTCTAAGGTTCCTTACTGCGATTTCTTTATTATTATAGTTAATGTTGTGTGACTTGGCCGTTGAAGGGTACACAAGGGTACAAAACCAGGTGCTACATGACACCCTTGCATCAATCTGTCGCCAGAACCGCTACCCATTGACGATGGAAAATTGCCACTTGGAAAACGTTGATTGAATAACCAGTCAATTCTAGGCTACATAATAATAAATATAAACATTGAATAGATACAAAATCGTAGCAAAGAGACGCAAGTCATTCATGTTTAAAATATCTACGTTGAATGAATCCGGACGAATGTGTAAACGCGTCGTACTTGTTGAGTTATTTGTCCGATAATCTAAACGTGCCATCAATGCATACGTTTCTCCAATCGATGTGAATGTACTGGTACGCGTGACGAAATGTAATAGAATGATTCAGTCACGAGAAATGAATGATTGACACATGTTGTTTTTGTATCTATGTTAAGCGGTGTCTTCGTTAATTATTTACCGATATTGATGACTTTCAACCGACTTCAAGAAAAGGAGAAGGTTCTCAATTCAACTGCATTTTTTATGAGTGTTATCTAAGAATTTTTTTCTAGGTGAACCGATTTTAGTGATTTTTTATTCGAATGTTGGTGCTTCTCATGTGTTCCCACATAAATTTGATCAAGATTTGACCAGTTTTTGAGTTATCCTTTACAATGCGTATTTAATAAACTTTGATTACATCGATGTTGTTCTCATTTTATTTATATTGAAGTCAGTTGTACACTTTGATTATATAGACAAGTATATAATCAAAGGTTGTACACCATTTTAATTTCACCATTATTTATTAAGTAGATTACACCTCAGGGCGGTCAGGGGCGGCAACAAGATATGGAATGAAGTTTTTAATGTAACTATTTAGACGACATTGACATTGTATTGCTAGTCCACTCAAAAAAAGATACTAAGATATAGGAATTAAAGCGTGAAAAATGTGAAATGATTTCATTCTTTTTAATTATTTGAAGCCGGCTTTTACTTTTTTAAAGTTATTTTCTTACCTTTGTCATAGATATGTTTTGAAAAAATTTAAATTACTTACTATTTTAAACGATCTATTAAACCGATTGTTTTGATGCTAGAATTTAACGTTTTAGGAAAGAGCCGTTGTGATCTTTCTTTCTCCTATACCTTCATACATACTCGTAGTAATATGTTGTGTGACACTTATCCTATACCTTTAAACGAGCAATTCTTGTATATATATAAATATATAATCGGAATCTCGGAAACGGCTCCAACGATTTTCATAAAATTTTGTGTGCAGGGAGTTTCGGGGGTAATAAATCGATCTAGCTAGGTTCTAGGATTTATTTTTAGAAAATATCTTTTTGTCCGTGTTTTTAGGCAATGAAAAATTGCTACAATATCGTTGGAATAAGAAGGTAAATTTTGACGGTTTATTAATGATTACAAGTAGCTTAATTGGTATATTAGGCAGTCACAAAATTGTAATACCATGGTTCGAGCCCAGACCGGCCGACCGACTTTTTTTAATTTTTTTTTCAAGTTCCTTTCTTTTTTGAGAAAATCTATTTTTTCGAGCCCTTTTTTTAGTATTTTTTAAAAAGACGAAAATTTAAATTAAACTAATTGCACTCATGATTTTTTAATCAAATAACCAGTTCAGGTTTTTCTATTATGTCGCTAAGATCAAAAAATATTATTCGTGTTTCATCAGTATGTAATTTGTATCTAAATATAATTTCCAAAACACACGAATTAAAAAAAAACCGAGCGAAAAATACCGAGCAAAGCTCGGTCAACCGGGTACTAAATTGAATTAAGTGAACAAAGTACATACTACGCAATTAGTATAAAATACAGTATTGTACCGTGGCGCATGATTTGTTTCACAAATGAGAGCAATTTAGAGTATGAATAAGTAACTTTATCCAATTGAATAAATTCTTGACTTCAACGCAGTGGAAGGCTAAATATTGCAGTTTTGCTTCAATAGGTTGTTTCTTTGCTTAATTTACCGCTTGAAAAGTTTTTTCATTTAAACTTGTGTTCTGCCACGATGCGGGCGCTATTTCTACCAACCATTTGACATACCTACTTCGAAACATTTTAAATTTCGAAATATTGATTGTTTGAAATTAAAAATCTAGAGTTACGATTTGTTTGGCTTCGGTTTTCATTATCGTTATAACAAATTTATTGTTCTTAAGAAACCTCATCACTACTTCGCTTTTTATCAGAGCTGCCAGTATTATCGTGATAAGTATGCAAAATGTAAGATATGTGGATCGGTACCAGCGCGGCGTTAAAGATAAAAAAGTTTAGAAGGAACTTCTAAGCTTTTTTATCTTTAACGCCAATGCTGATTTCACTATAAGACGTTTTTATATTTTCTCCAAGCATTATATTTCACTGTACATAAAAGTAAAATAGTGTTACAGTGTAAACACTATTGTGTATACTATGAGGATTTTAGAGCAAAGAAATGTATGTCGCGTTATACTACTGCGTGTTGGCAAAATTTAAATATCTTCGAAAGAGGAGGACGACTTCGACTTAGGACGTGCAGGTGGCCTCACAATGTTTTCCTTTACGTGCAAATCGGAAGTTTTAAGTGTTGATTGTATTAATATTTTCATTAGTGTCTGGGATAGCGCCCGGATTACTCGCGTACTGTGAAACTGCGAGTGCTTAGCCCCTCAGCCATTTTACTGAAAATGAGGCATTCCATCTTAGTCCTTTGGGTTCCCCAAACTTTTCTTTACGAGGGATAGATAAAGAAGTCTTTGGGCCACAGTATCCACTTACCATCAGGTGGCCCGTCCGCTCGTTTGTCGCCGTTATTCTATATAAAAAAACTACCACGGATCATACTAGACATGCATAACGGAGTAATAAAGAAACCTCAACGTCTGATTAAGAAAATTAATTCGGAATAACCTAAAAGTCGTGTTACCCTAGAACAGTCCTATTGTAGGTATACTGATATTGATATTAGACTACGCAATTAAAAAGTTTGATTCAGGCACTTTTCACTTTCTTGAAGGTATGATTAAAAACTGTGTGTATGTTCATTAAATAAAAGCTATAGATATCTTATATCATCGCGTTGTAAAATTTTTATTCCCGACCCAAGAAACATGGGAAGGGATACATTATGGAAGCATTGTGAATAAAAACTTGATGAAAGCCATTACGACTGCACTAAAAGGTAACATAAAATTATACCGATAATGGAATAAAGCACTGATGTATTTTAGAGTAGTCATTTAAAGAATGAAAACAACATGAATTTTCGGTTAATGAAAATAATCGGTTTGAAGCTACGAACTATAATGCTTTTTGTTTCACGGAAATTTTTTAAAGGGACATTTCAAGTAGCATTTGTAATGGATTATGAGACCTCGAAAGTTATATATGTAATAAATTTATTGAAATGTAGTGTCTGTTATTTTAATATTTTCTGGAAAAATTAAGTTTAAGTAAAAATCTAATCTAATCTAGTCTAAATAAAAGATTCCGAAGCCAAATTACCTAGTGATTCTGTCTGTCTGTCCGTCTGTGTAATCACGATAATTTCCACGAAATTTGATATCAGATTATAGTATGGATATAAAGGTATTTATGATTTGCTTTAATCGTCACGCTCACACCGGACCACTTAAATTAAATTAAAGTTGTTAGAACCTAATTTGCTTCGTTCCGCGTAAGGAAATAAAATGATGTGTCGTGTTTGAAGAGGACCTCGCGCCCTTCCTCAACTGCGTACTCTTTCCACGTCACCGCCAATGCCAGCACCACCACTTCCAACACCGCCACACTTGGAAAGATACACCACCCTCGACGTGTTTCACCTCTACATATTATATTATATTTTATAAAAGTGTAGCGAAACACACGTACCTACATTTCACGTTTAAGTGGTAGAGCCTCGCAGCAGCTATATTATAGTTGTAGCACGAATGGGTCGGCTTGACTGGGAAAGGACCACGCTCTTACAGAATATCAGCGTAATTCTGTTTTGTTTCGTATCAGCGTAATGTAGAGAACCGTAGACCCTTTTTTACTGGAATCAAGGCATTCTATCCTAGTCCTCAGTGGTGACAACACATTTGCGTTCTGATCCTTAATTGAGGATAAATGTGGATGTCTAGGAGCCACAGCATCCACTTACTATCAGGTGGGCTGTGTGCCGGTTGGTCACCCAATGGTATAAACAAGTGAGTACTGCAATCTATGGACATTTGCAACCGACTTTATACAAAGAAAGCTACTAATGCGTGGTTTACGTTGACGACTAAGATGGAACGCCTCAAAGACTGTAATTATACTGACTTCCTGTATACTTTAGACCTGAACACAGAAGGAAAAGCACTGCTACTAAATTGTTACTATTATTATTAATTCACGTGGTAAAGCCATACTGCAGCTATATTATGGTTGTCACACGAATGGGTCCACTTCACCGGGGAAGAACCACGCTCTCACAGACTATTAGTGTAAAATAGCAGCTCAATGCTGCTGTGTTTCGTATGGTTAGTGTAGAGAACCAGAGACCCTTTTTTATTGGAAACGATGAGATGTTTATATGTTTACATACACACAGATAGTCCTCACGGGTGGCAACGCATCTGCATTTTGATTTTTAATCGATGATAGATGTAGATGTCTATGGGCCACAGCATCCACTTACCATAAGGCGGACTGTGTACTCTTTGCGCCCTTATTCCTACCATCCTTTATTCTATACAAAATATATGACAGTCTTACGGTACAAGCAGAATATTTTCCTTTCTGGGGACGTCTTCAGAAGTACTTAAGTAGTGAAGTACAAGAGTTACTTGTTTGAAATTAGGAAAACTTATAGAACAGAAGAAATAATAAGTTAAAACGTGTAAAGAAATAATTTGCATGCAAAGAAATAGTATTGACTACGAACTTCCAAGGTATATGTAAGTACAGGCATAATTGTACTATGTTATTTACTGATAACAGGTAACTTTATTACATAGTAGATCCATGCTGTAGAAATATTATGTCTGTAGCACGAATTAGCCTTGACTTAAGGGAAGGACGACGCTTTCACAGAGTGGGTGTAGAGAAGAGGAGACCTTTCCACTGGAAACTATGCATCCCATCCGAGTCCCAGGGGTGAGAACGCATTCACATTTTGATCCTTAATCGAGGATAGATGTAGATGTCTATGGACCACAGCAACCACTTACCATCATGTGAACTGTGTACTCGTTTGGCACCCTTGGACTGCAGGAAAATCTTTTTTATATACAGTAAAAGCTCTTTATTCACGGGATATATGTTCCATAAATATGCCGCGAATACAGAAACCGTGAATATGGAATGGTAATTTATATAGAATTATCGGGGATACGTTCCTAGGTGACAAAATAAAAAAAACAAATATATAGAAAAAAATCAATTTAATTCAAGTTTTGAACCATATTGATCAATTATTTTCTTTAGTTTTAGGCAATGGTTTAAGAATTTTTGTATTCTTTTCCTGCTGGGGAGTTTTAAAAGCTTCCTCAATTTAGGCTGATATTCAGCAGTGGCGTTAGCATTTTGCCTTTAAAAAATAAGACTTGTTTTCATAGACGGATCAATTTTCTTAAAGAAATTACAAAGCTCATTTGCCATTCTTAAACCTTCACTAATATTTTTCAAATTAAATGTCATGTTTCCAGTGCTTCTTCAATGGTCTGTAAATTTAATATTTCCTCCGAGTTGGTTTCACTCAAATCATCTTGCGATTCAAGCAAAACCTGAATGTCATTTGATTCGATACCTATAGTCGTGTTATTACCTTTTAAATGTTGTAAATATCACTTACCTATATTGTTTTTCTCGGGTTCTACTACCTGTATTATTGCAATTATTAATAAATCAAAGAAATGTTTTTGTCTTCAATACAAAAATTAATATCAAATAGCGAGGAAACAATTTTATTTAATCTCCAGAAGACACAAGTTTGCGCGTTTACCGCTAAAAGAACCCCTTCGTCGTATCTCCTCAGTTTCAAGGCACTCCCCTTGTTGCCTCAGCCAGTATCGGAATCCACGAACCGAGCTCTTTTCGATCGGCTTGACTTACTGGCACTGTGAAAAGATGTTACATCTCTGCTCTGAGGAATTGTTCAGACTAATTCCAGCCGCACGATTTCCCCAGCACATCCCGACAAAACTCGCGATACCATCCACACCATCTGGGTGACTGGCGGTCCACCACCGTGCGATTTAAAAGAAGTTTTCTTCCTCGCACAAGTTCCTTGTGAAATCGACTACCAGCAGAGATTTTTCCGGACCGATACGACTTAGGGACATTCAAGAAAAGAGGCTACTCCTTTTTAAAAGGCCGGCAACGCATCTGCAATTCCCCTGGTGTTCCCTTGGTGTTGCAGCTGTTCATGGGCGGTGGTAATCACTTACCATCAAGTGAGCCGTATGCACGTTTGTCCCCTCTCCTATATAAAAAAACAATAGAGTCAAAGTATAAAATCAATATTTCATTAATTAACTAAACTGTGCCTGTTCTAAATACAAATGCCAATTTAACTGTGACTTACTTACGTTTGGAATCTTTTTTTTCTGGAATTATTTTATCAAAAAAGTTGGGTAGTATAGGTTGTAAATGTATATAATTATGCCACGTCACCACTAATGGCAAAATTTTGACGGCGATGGCGATGCAAGAGAATCCATCACTTCATTCGTCTCGTAATAATATATTCCACAACGAGAGAGAGAGAGAGACAGAGAGAGACAGAGAGAGAGAGAGAGAGAGAGAGGGAGAGAGAGGGAGAGAGAGAGAGAGAGAGGGAGAGAGAGAGAGAGAGGGAGGGAGAGGGAGGGAGATTTCTCAATTAAGAGACGCTAGACGTAAATACTCAAAAGGGAGATGGGGAACAGCGAGACGTCTGGGTACTATAACTACTGATTTGCTAAGCGGTACCTACATTGTGGCCTTAAACAATAAAATAGGCCTGCGTCCAGCAGTAAAGTTTTACAGGTTGAAGAAGAATGTTCAATATCCATGTGTCATAAGAGGCGACTAAGCCAGAGCAATTGTATGGCTTCCGATAGATGACAAAAATCTCATTTATGGCAGGGGTAAAATACCAAGACCGGTGAAAGACAGCAGCGTCAAATATGCGGGAAGTCTGGTACTACAAACAATGCTAATGAGACTGGCAAGTGTGGCTATTAAGGGATATTTTCTCTACAAGAGGAGGGGCTGGACTTTTAATGGCCAATGAAAAAGTAGGAGAATAAAGAATGTAATTATGACAATAAAACCGTTGTTATGAAATAGCGTCCTTATTCATGTAGAAAAACTTGTCGTTCTTTCTCGTAGTAGGTACTTTTTGTTGGTCAGTGTGCTTACGAGCTATAATCGACCAATAGTATCTTATATAATATTTTTTTAGTATCTGTTACGCCAATATGTATCCTATGTTCAGCAGTGAACTTGTGAAGGGCTTTAATGATGATGATGTTGTAGATGCCAGTATCAAACTGTGGAGGCCCCAAGTGATATGACTTCAAGTTCGTGCAAAATTAATAAATATGTGATATTTTAGAGATGTATTTGTGTCTTTGCGAACAATATTTATCATCAAATATTTTAAAGTAAGTACTGATACAATTTGTAATCAAATTAATACAAAAAATGTATTTATCATGGGCGAATATTGTACGAATAAGTATTTACTTACCTTTGTGTGTTAGAATAAAAGTAGAAAGAAAATATATTTATTAAATATGTTAAAAATTAATAAGGTGTGTAGAAACATACGCAATTAGCGGTCAGCCATCACAGAGTCTATTTCCCCTAATGAAAACTCGTTTAAAAGCGGAACACGTGTCCTATTGAAGAAGGTGGTGTGTCTTTCCTAGTGTAATAATGTTGGGAGTAATGGTGTTTTTCATCGTGCATGCAACTGAGGGTGGACGGGAGCAGTGTTGCCAACTTGACGGGTTTCCCGTAAGATTTGACGGGACAACGAGGCTGGCAACGGGAAAAAATTGTGTATAACGGCTAACGGATTTTTTAACGGGACAACAAACAATTATGTTTCTTAGATTTGTTTTCAAAATATAAATAATTTTGAAATGGCAAAAATTAAACTATAATTTTATTCATTTTTTTACTTTAAACATACAAAAACTATGCAATACATTCCTATCTTTAAAAAGTTCAGAGAGAAAATTTTCATTTGACGTAATTCTTTTAAATACAGCTCGGAAACTGTTTTGTCGTTCGTCGGCCAAAATGATGCGCTATCGTTGAATATATAAAAACTATCAACTACTTTACTAACTAAAAGGGGGATAACCGATCTATTTTTGTGGAACAAGTAAAACTACGGGTGTTACCCCTGTTGCAGCTGTGTTAAGTTTATTTTGCCAAGGTTACCACGCTGAGGAGGTGGGTTGGCAACCGTTAGTAGTTATTAGGAAGACACTGTTACACATCTTCTGCTTTATTTCCTTCTGTCGTCTACGGCACACACGAAACTATATGTGTAAAGTGTAGTGTTCTTTATACCGCCACTAAACTGTCTATCGTTAGTTAATGGGTAATTGTATTGATAGTTGTGATCTAGCGAGATAAGTTGCAGTGGCCTCTGTGTATGATTCTTGGAGCACACCCAGTGTCGATTTAACAAACATAGTTATTATTCCATGTGAAACCCGTAATAAGACTTAAGATAATTTGGCGAAAATATACCATCTGAATTTAAGTAGATTTCGTAGTGACCTTTTCACGATATATTTTAATTTATATGATAATATATTTTATGTATATAATAATTACCATGCTAGCTTCAAAGTTATCGTGGTCATTATTGTAAAGATGCCGCCAAAATAATAAGAGTAACTTACTTTACAAAACCAATGTACTTATTTGCGATATTACGTCAGATTACATAAATGACTACATTTGGCGCTTTTGTGACTTTTTGTTACGATTTTATGCGCAACGCTGTTTTTATTTGATCTCAGATAATGTTTGAATTGAGAAATAAAAATGTTTACTGCCAAATCGGATCGTTTGTCTTATTGAATTCGTGTTTTATTAGGTAGTAGGGGACGTGTTATCCATAAACAGAATATATTTTAGAGGATTTTACGTTTTAATGTTCACATGTTTCAAATTCACCTAAGATACCTTAACACCTTCGTTTCAAAAAATAATCGTTTTCTAAATAGTGTTTTATACTAATCAGTAGATAGTGTTACTAAATTATTACCTGCTTAAGATTTATTTTATTTTAATTTGTTTTCATATATGTATATTCAACAGCGTATACCAAATATTTACCATTACGTAAGATTTAATAAAACAACAGTAAATTTACAGCATATCATTACCTAGTAACGGACGTCAGTGCATGTGCAGATATACATCTGGAATATTATAGCTCCTCTACACGATGGGCCAGCGTGTGGAGAACGCAGTGGGGTCGGATGGCTTATGGTGTCTGTTTTTCCGCCGCACATCACATCACACGTGGCCCATTCCACAGTTGTGCGCATAGATACTATACGTAGATACTATATACCAGATAGATGTGCGCGCGTGACGATTGAGTGTGTGAGTGAATTAAAAATGGCGAATATGTGACCTTATAATGAAGTTGTAAAATTTTAATCATAAAGCTACTAAAATCGGATCAGATGGATAACATCCACCATATTCTACGCCATTTCTTTTTGATAACTCTATTCTTGTGCACATTAAGAAATTAACGGTACGTGTCGTATAGATAATATATTGTCGCAGCGGCTAATTCTTTCATGTCCATCTCGAAAAACGTTTCGATGTATATACACGTATATACATCGAAACTAGCTTTACTAGCTTTTTTTTCGGCGGTAGGTGAAGAAAAAGTTAACACATACGTAAAATTTTAATTTGTATTTTAAATTAACTTATACAATATTCTACATAACTTGTTACATATTTGAGTGCTAATTAACACCATTTTCTTGGTAATCGCATTTGTACAACTGTGTATATGTGAATTCATTCCATCTAAATACACCACCTGCCAGCATATTACACACACTTGGATTTCGTATATATCTTTGCACAACACAATGTCTCAACTTGATGAGATTAGAACTGCACAGAACAGTTTGGAGGAATGCTTTTCAAAAAGGATGACCGAACTGGAAGCACAGTTACACACGGGGGGATCCGCCAAGGACACGGTTGCAAAGGTGGCTGAGGAGTTTCGAACCTTCCGTGAACTCATGTTCTCCATGCTCGGTATGCTCCGTAAACAAATTAATGAGTGCTCCCATATGGTTGACGCTATTGAGACCAGGCATCGACGAAAGGCTCTCCTTTTCTTGGGTGTTGCTGAAGAGGAGAAGGAGGACTGCAAGGCTACAGTGCTAAGTATAATCCACAAAATGGAGTTGAAGGACATCACAGCATCTTGCATTAGTGTCTGCCACAGGATTGGAGTAGCCACCAAAAATCGTCTCAGGCCAATCCTAGTTCGATTTCTTAGCGTTGACTTCAGGTCATCAGTATGGAGAGCGAAGTCTAGACTGAAAGGTTGTCCAGTTTCAGTAAAGGAGTTCTTGACAAAGTCTCGGCAAACTGTTTTTGGCAAAGCCCGTCAGCATTTCGGCATGCGTGCATGCTGGACCCAAGATGGAGTAATTGTGGTGAAAGTTGCAGATGGATCCCGGCATAAAGTCACTACCTTAGATGAGCTGACTACTCTTACGCAAAAACACCCTAAGGCGACTGCTGAATCCTCATCTGGAGGCGAGCGCATTGCAGGAAGCAATTCTAAACCACGTAAATAACTACGCAGTATTGCATTTTATTGTCTTAATTCTCCTTTTTCCTTTTACTACAACTTAAAATTTATTCAATATTGCAGAATTACTTAGTATAATTTATTATTACTTTTTATCCACAGTAATAAACCTTGTTTTACTTTTATGTAACCTTAAGCTTCTTTCTTTCTCATTTATTTACATTTTTTTTAATTAGTTAATTTCTAATTTTAATATTGTTTCTCGTTTTACATCATTTATTAAAACTTGTATATTTATTACATTTTAGGTTAAGTTCTACTTTGTTTTGCTTTGCTTTTGGTTATATTTTGTCCATAGATTAATAGATTCGTAACAAGTGCATAGTGCAATTTAACTTTCGGTCGCTGGGAAGTTTTTTTTTTTATTAATACATGATCATGGATACAAAGTCCTTTGGACAGAGTATATGTCGTCTATGAGACACTTCTCTATGATCCTTTTTATTTGTTCTAAGTTCTGCTATTTATTATTAGTAATCTTAACGTAGTTTAGTTGTAGTTGTCTTGCAAATCATTTTTATTTTTATTGTTTTGTGTATTATATTTGTCTTTTAATTTTTGAGTGTGTTAGCTGGCGGGTGGTGCAGGGATGGCAGTTTAGCAATCGAAATTATTACTATTTTTTTACGTTATATAATTTTAATTATACTAATTTATTTATTCTTATAGTTATAGGTCTATATTATTTATTTATTTTTATATATTCTATTACATATAGATGAGTTCCGATGATGATTCTTTTCTTTCTGCCAACGAGTTTTCTTCATCAAATGACAGTTATTGCTCTATTACTGAAACGTTAGGGGATTTTGTGCGATATAAATTCGATGAATCCCGCTCTTTGTTTAATGTTTGCCACATTAATGCACAGAGCGTACCTAGTCATTACAGTGATCTGATTGAGGCTTTCTCTGACGCAGATGTTCATGCCGTCTTGATTTCGGAGACTTGGCTTAAGCCCCATCTTCCTTCTACTTCTTACCCTCTCTCTGGCTTCAGTTTGATACGCAACGATCGGATTGATAGAAGAGGGGGTGGGGTCGCTATATATCTTCGTTCTGACTTTTCTTATAAAATTCTTGCTTCTTCTTCCCCCTATTATACTGCATCTGCAGAATTTCTTTTCCTTGAAGTTTGCGTAAAAGGAGCCAAATTAGTACTTGGCGTTGTCTACTGTCCTCCTTCTGTCGATTACTTCTCCAGTCTTGAAACAATTCTGGAATCCTTGGGGTCGGAATACTCACATCACGTCATCATGGGCGATTTTAATACAGATCTCCTCACTCCGCACTTAACCCGTTCCTCCAAGCTCCTTCAAATTGTCGAGTCGGTTGGCCTCCACATTTTACCTTTACAAGCCACTCACCACAATATTGATGTGGAGGATACCTGGCTTGACTTAATCCTTACCTCTGCTCCTTCTCTTGTCTTCTGCCACGGTCAACACTTTGCACCTGCTTTCTCCTATCATGACCTCATTTTCCTTTCTTACGTCCTCAAACCTCCTAAACCTCCAGCTAAAACTCTACACATGCGTTGTTTTGGTCGCTTGGATATTGAAAAGCTCTGTATGGATGCATCCAAAATAAACTGGAACAGCGTGGTTTCTGCACCCACTGTGGATGAAAAAGTTGGGGCTTTGAATGAAGCTATCCTTCAATTATATGACGTACATGCTCCCATCAAAAAAGTGAAGCTCAAGCGTCCACCTGCGCCTTGGATGACGATTGGGGTTCGGATTGCGATGAGACGTAGGGATCGCGCTTTCGGCAAATTTAGAAGAGATCGATGTGATCAAAACTGGACGCTTTATAAAGTTGCAAGGAATCGGTGCAATCAGATGATACGCAACGCCAAACGCCGATTTATTCTTAGTAACATCTCATCTTCTTCCCCTGCTAATATCTGGAAGTTCCTTGGAACCATAGGTATCGGTAAACGACACCGTTGTGAGTTTCAAAGGACGATTGGTCTGGATGATATCAATTTTCATTTTGTCTCCAACAGTCCTCTTGATCACCAGACCAAGCGTCTTACTGTTGAACACTTAATGGGTTTACCTCGTCCTGATATTAATCTGTTTCAATTTTCTCCAGTAGCTGTAGATGAGATCAAGAAGATAATCCTTTCCATTAAATCTAATGCTGTAGGTTACGACAACATCAGCCGACGGATGATTATCTATATACTAGACCATATCCTTCCAGTCATCTCGCACATCATTAACTTCTCCTTGGATTCTGGTAATTTTCCCTCACTGTGGCGTAAGGCTTACGTTATTCCCTTACAAAAGATCCCAAATCCCACTTTACCCAATCATTTCCGACCTATATCCATCCTTCCCTTCTTATCCAAGGTCCTTGAGGCCTGTGTCCACAAGCAACTTTCGCAGTTTATCTCTCGTAATAACTTATTAAGTCCCTTGCAGTCTGGCTTTAGGCCCGGTCATAGTACCGTTTCCGCACTCCTGAAAGTAACTGGTGATATTAGGGCAGGCATTGAGGACACTAAAGTCACTGTGTTGGTTTTGGTTGACTTCTCGAACGCCTTTAATACCATTAGTTATGACATTCTAATTTCCATCCTCTCCCTTTCTATGATCTCACCCGAAGCACTGGATTGGTTTTCATCATATCTTCGAGGGCGCCAGCAGTCGGTTCGCATCGATGAGCTATCATCTAGCTGGCTTGACATACATGCTGGTGTCCCTCAAGGCGGCATATTATCTCCTTTATTGTTTTCTATATTTATTAATCTCATTACTCAAAACCTTCAGTCTGCGTATCATCTGTATGCTGATGACTTGCAATTGTACACACAAGCGAGTATTGACGATATATCTACAGCGGTGGAAACACTTAACAGGGACCTTGAGTACATTAAGAACTGGTCTGACAGGTTTGGCCTAATGGTCAACCCTTCGAAGTGTCAGGCCATAATAATTGGTAGCCGTCCGATGATCCAGAGATTGAAAACAGTAGCTGTACCTCCTATCTTTTTTAATAGTACTGAGATTCAATTGTGTTCCACTGTGAAGGATCTAGGTTTATTAATTGATTCAACTCTGAGTTGGAAATCCCAAACAACGACCGTTAGCCAGAAAGTCACTGGTACCCTGCGTTCTCTCTATCGCCTAAAAAATTTTCTACCATCTGAAATTAAGACAATGCTTGTGCAGAGTTTAATTTTTCCCCTAATCGACTATGGTGATGTGTGTTATTTCGACCTGAATGCAGACCTTCTCAACAAATATGACCGTCTTCTGAATAACTGCATTCGATTCATTTTCAATCTTCGAAAGTATGACCATGTATCCACGTATCGATCACAATTAAAATGGTTACCTATTCGTCAACGCCGTAGTTTGCGTGCACTCACCACCCTTTATTCTATCCTGATGTCTCCAACTTCCCCTACCTACTTATCTCCTCACTTTCAGTTGCTTAGTGCTAGTCATGAGAGAAACCTCCGCTCTACGAACAACCTTCTTCTCCTATGTCCATCCCACAGCTCTGGACTTGTTCATTCTTCTTTCCACATTCAATCTATTCTCCTTTGGAACGCACTCCCTCTCGAAATCAGGACGGCTAGTAATCGGTACGCGTTCAAGATGAAGGTTCGGGAACACTTACTTAATAAATTGGCAGAATCATCATCCTCATCATTGGCAGAACCAGCGTCCTCATACGGCCAGCAGTGAAGGACCACGTCTCTGATCCATAAGACATCACTGGCAACACGCACTAGTTGTACATGTGTATATGTATGTATATGTGTATATATGTATGTATGTGTGTGTATGTATGTATGTGTATATATATATATATATGTATGTTTATATGTATATATATATATTCTTATTGTAATTATGTATATTATATATTTTATATACATATATGTGTATGAATATTAATATAATTTTATCTATTTTTTGCGATGTACCATTTATATCTTATGTATTTTATTTCCATGTATTACATTTTTTTTTTGTTATTTTATTTTAGTATTCGCATATTAACTTTTTATTACACCTACTTCATTCTATCTCTGCATCATCCCAAGGTAGACTGGGAGAGAATGCCTTAGGCATTAAGTCCGCCTATATACCACTTGTGTATATGAAGTTTTAAATAAATAAATAAATAAATAAATACATAGTAATCTATGGTTTCGATTACAACCGTAGACAGAGAAACCTATAGACAAATTGACGCCTTCTTTCGCATTCGCACACGAAAAAGATAGATTTATGCATACGTCTTGCATAGAAATGAGATAGAGCGGTGTGATTGTTTGTCCCTTTCTCCGTGCCGGTTTTTTTGTTTAGCAAACTACAGAGTTTTTACAGAGAACTTTAACAGCGTAGCTATTTAAGAAGTTTACAAGTTGGTTTAAGTGAGAAAAAAGTGTTTTGTGAGCTTAAGATTGATGAATCTTGTTCAGTTCAGTTCTTAGAACAATTAAATTTTTTATCTAAATGTGTTTAAAAGTCATAAAGATTATTGTATAACCTAAAAATTCGTTATCGTCCTTTCTCACTCGAGGCCACGCCGATCATTAGTCTACAGGTTTCTCTGTCTACGATTACAACTGAATGTCGCCGTCGTGGAGTTGCGCATAGATTACTGTGTGTGTCTGTAATCGCACGGTCATGTCGCTGAGCCAGCGCTGACCGATCGTGGAGAGGAGCTATTACTAACATTTGCCGTCACATTACAATTGCCAAAAAATAAGACCGCTGTGAATTCAGGTTTGATATATTTTTACAAAATTACATGTGTAAATCGAGTCTCGTTGCACTTTTAGTCCAATTTAATTGAATATTTAAATACGATTTTTGTCTTCATAATAATTCAGTATTCTAAAATGTTTCAATTAAGAAATTGGATTTTAATCACTTGTACTACAAAATAATGTACGATACACCGAACTTAAGTAACCGATTATCAAACCGCGTAAAGTGAATCTAAATATAAAATCCAGTGCAATCGCTTTGATCGTGCGCTTACTTCACACGGTTCAGTAAAGTAAGTCCCTTGTGTCGTAATGTTTTTTTTATAGAATAGGGTGACCCATTTGTGCTACAACTATACAACTGCAGCATGGCTCTACCACATATATAAACCACCAAGTGTAACCAATGGTTTTAGAAAATTGTAGTGTCAAACAAACTAACAATCCACCATAAATCAACAACAATCCTCATAGGCTAATGTAGCCTATAGACACCTACAATTAACTCGAAGCAAATAAAGCAGACGTGTTATTACCGTGAATGCATTGTTACTTGCCAGGAACAGGTAAGAGGGTGGTGGTCCTTCCCAGATGAACTCTCATGCAGGCGTCAATCAATTCCATCAATCATCATTAATAAAAAACGAATGGTGGCTGATAGGCGTACATTACGCGCTCATGTAGAGGTCAATCAATTCCATCAATCATGATTAATACAAAACTGATGGTGACAACTTAATCGCAATCGTAGTAAAACCACAAAGCGGCATAAATTAATTATATTTCGTTATTTAGAAGTACCCTTAACCGACGAGCATGTATGCGTAGATATATGGATGTAAAGGAGGCGAAAGAGGTATGTCAGGATCGTGCCAAACGGAAGTCCGTAGTCTCTGCCTACCCCTCTGGGTGACAGGCGTGAGTGTTTATGTATGTATGTATATTAAAGTTACATCAGCGAAAAATTAATTGTTGTTCATATTTAAATTAAAACTGCATAGGATTTAAAAGGTATTGCTGGAGAAAGACTAATAATTTTACGTTGTAATTAACAAAATTGAATAATATTCTGTTAGGTTTCTAGGGGCTTTGTAGGCTGAAATAAACAAATTTGGGAGTTTTGTGGGCACATTAATCATTAGAACACCTATAAATAAGCAATATTTATAGGTGTTTATTTTATTTTACGTTTGTTTTTTTTTACGTTTTTATACACGTTATGAGAAACATGTCACCTTTTCGAAACCGATCAATTTGGTATCTTAAAAAAATACTTCAAACGTGGTAGAGCCATGCTGCAGTTATATTAGTATTATAGTTGTAGCACGAATGGGTCGGCTCGACCGGGGAAAGACCACTCTCTCACAGAATATAGTATAGGTCCTTAATTATTTTTGGCTAGTCTTTGAAAAATTAACCGAATGAACATCTCTCTAGACGTTCGAAGCCTTCGAAAAGTCCAAAAACACGCCTAGTCGTGCGTTTTTCTTGTAACATAATCTGTAGTATAATTAATAAGTCTATGAACATAATATTGGACGGTATACTTGCGTAGAGTATATTTGTTAAATATTTTTTCAAGATATATAAGGAGTATATATGTAAATTAGTTTAAGTAATAATAATAAAGTAAAGTTTGGATATTGAGTATTAAAGGATGCTATTGCATAGATGTTTTGAAAAAAAAGATCTGTGATATTAGTTTTATATTTGATATTATTTTAACAGTGGTAGAGCCACGCATCAGCTTTGCTGTTGCACATAGAGGCCAGCTCAAACCGGGGTATTGTCGTCAATTGGGTCGTGGTACCGACCTCACAGAATACCGGCGTGAAGTGGGAGCTCTGCTTCAGCGTTTCGTCTGGTGAGTGCAGGTGGCCGGAGGACCAACCCTACTACCCGACTACAACTGCTCGGGGCAAACGGAGCAACAAGACCAAGGCGACACCTGCCACGCTGTCCGTGAATTTCTGCAATATCAGGGGACTTCACTCTAACCTAATCGCCGTCCACTATCATTTTGAGACGGCGAGGCCGGCTCTGCTCTTTCTGACCGAGACGCAGGTGTCCTCTCCGGCTGATGTCTCGTATCTCTCCTGCCCGGAGTACAAACTGGAACACTCCTTTGTGCCTCGGGCTGGAGTTTGCGTTTACGTCATAGAGGACATCTGTTCTCGACGCCTCAGCAGACTCGAAGGTTCGGACCTGTCCATCCTTTGGCTACGCGTAGACAGCGACGACCATCCGCGCGTCTACGGGTGCCTCTATAGGTCCCATAGCGGTAGTGCCGAAACAGACCGACTCTACGACCACGTTCAAATGGCTACAGATTCGTTGCTACAGCAGATACCTTCCGCAGAGATCGTGATCCTCGGCGACTTTAACGCCCATCACGCCGACTGGCTTGGTTGCCTTGGCATATTCCAGATGTGGAGGATCATGCACCTTCCCTGTTGGACCTTCTGCTGACCTCTCACCCGTACGGATATCAGATTTCCGTCGACGCCCCTTTAGGCTCCTCGGATTGTCCTGTCTCGATGACTCTCGATGACGGGGGGAGTACACCGCCGACCATTTCGCGGTGTGAGTGCTCCATGCCGGAAGTGCAGTTTACACAGCGCTCGGTTCGCAAAGCACTCCTCTCTCTGGACATCCTCAAGTCGAGTGGGCCTGACGAAATCCCCCCAATTGTGCTGAGGACGTGTGCTCCAGAGTTGGCACCGGTTTTAATGCGTCTTTTCCGGTACTCCTACTCCCTAGGCGTAGTCCCAAAATCATTGAAGACGGCTTTCGTCCACCCGATCCCTAAAAAAGGCCACCACTCAGACACGTCCAACTACGCGCCTATCGCCATCACCTCCTTGTTCTCCAAAACAATGGAGTCTACTGTTAACTGCCAGCTCATGAGGTACCTTGAGGATCACCAACTGATTAGTGACCGCCAATACGGTTTTCGCCGTAGTCGATCAGCTGGTGATCTTCTGGTCTACCTAACTCATAGATGGGCGGAGACAGTAGAGTCCAAGGGGAGGCATTGGCCGTTAGTTTTGCTATTGCGAAGGCCTTCGATCGGGTTTGCCACAAAGCACTTCTTTCGAAGCTCCCTTCCTATGAGCTTCCCGAGAAATTGCGCAATTGGATCATCAGCTTTCTTGCAGATCGGAGCATCAAGCTCGTTGTAGACGGTGCAAGCTCCGATTACAAGCCTATTAATGCTGGTGTTCCACAAGGCTGCGTGCTATCGTCAACGCTGTTTCTTCTGAAACCCGTAACATTCATTGCTATGCAGAAGACATCACTGGTGATGCTCTGTACACCGGCCGTGCCAATATTTCGCGGGAAAACGTCTCCGAGTACCGGGACAAACTTGTGTCTGAAGTCGAGTCTTTGCTGAACAGAGTCTCGGATTGGGGGCGACTAAATCTAGTCCAGTTTAACCCCTAGAAGACACAAGTTTGCGCGTTAACCGCTAAAAGGAACCCCTTTGTCGTATCTCCCCAGTTTCAAGGCACTCCCCTTGTTGCCTCAGCCAGTATCGGTATCCTCGGCGTCGACATATCGAGTGACGTGCAGTTTCGTGGTCACTTGGAAGAGAAGGCCAAATTGGCCTCTAAAAAGCTTGGCGTGCTCAGCAGAGCGGGACAGTATTTCATGCCGGCACACCGCCTGCAACTTTACAAGGCGCACGTTCGGCCGCACATGGAATACTGTTCTCATCTCTGGGCTGGGGTTCCCCAGTACCAGCTCCTTCCACTTGACCGCATCCAACGCAGAGCGGCTCGAATCGTCGACGACCGTGTGCTTTCCGATCGGCTCGATTCACTGGAGCTGCGAAGAGATGTTGCATCTCCTTGCATTTTTTTCGCATATACCACGGGGAGTGCTCTGAAGAATTGTTCGGATTAATCCCAGCCGCCAAATTTCGTGAGCACACTACGCGGCAAACGTCCCGATATCATCCACACCATCTGGATGCTTGGTGGTCCACCACTATACGTTTCACAAGGAGTTTTCTTCCGCGTACGACCTCTCTGTGGAATAGTTTACCACCGTCGATTTTTCCGGACCCATATGACCTGGGGACATTCAAGAAAAGAGCTTACTGCTTTCTAAAAGGCCGGCAACGCACGTGCAATTCCCTGGTGTTGCGGTTGATCATAGGCGGGCGGTAGTCACTTAACATCAGGTGAGCCGCATGCTCGTTTGCCCCTTTTCTTCTATAAAAAAAAATTGTCAAAGCAGATAAATAAAAGATACATGCACACATGATTTTTCATACAATACGCTTTAACAAATTAATAATAATGAATTTTTGTCCAGACGTGCCACTAGTATAATTATACACGTTACGTAAGATAGGTTCTTTACGTAACCTATCTTTGATGAACTAAATTTTAATCCGAAAACGACACAAACGTCTAGCGGGCCGGTCACTACCCTTTTCGGAAATTGAAAGCATGAAGATCAAATAACTTGAAGCATTTTAAATTCATATTCCTGGCTTAACCCTTATAATCCAAAAGGATCGTATTTCAAATCCGAGAATATATTTAGTGTAGATATAAATACTGAACACGACGTGAAGGACTGTATCTGCGGGCTATTCCGTCGCTCTATCCAAAGGCGTTACGTTTTAATTGATTCAAAATATGTATAATAAATTATTTTGTATACATTAAAAGCTTTCTACATAAAGGGAATAACTGACATTAGGACGTATTATACTTTTACTTTGTTTATTACACGAGTTACATTATTTAATTCCTACCTCTCTTCTTTCCACCTTCGCGCAACCAGACGCTCAGACCACTTTGTTGTTGAATTATAATATTTAGAATATTTATATTGTTTAGAAAAAATGCACATACATGAAATCTTAATCTAATGAATTTTTAAAATGCTTTATATTATTGATTATTAGTCATAAACACATAGTATTTTTCGGTAGTATAAAAGGCGTGTTAATGAATTTATGCTCCGGTTACATATTCTGTTTTACTGGATCGAGCAAATACATCGAGTAAAAATCACGGCACGGACTTTCATCCGCAAATTCAACATTTATCTACTCAATGACGTATTATATATAGACACGTCATTAATGAACATCGCGGCGCTTAAAAACGGCAAAAATACTAGAACTACTTATACGCGTGAAGAAATAGAAAGAAAATATGACACCGTACGGCGGGATGCCTGTTGCTTGACTACTAGCTGCATGCGCCGGCCGCCATTAGACGGCGTCGTCGAATAAAATGAAATGAAAATAGGTAGTTTTGTGAACTTATGCATGAAATGACACATTTTTGTCTAACTTTTGGGGTATAATTTGTACATCGTCTGAAAACACACGACGGCATGTTTTCTTTATGTTTTGCACAGGTTTATACACACGAATCACGATATAATAAATTAAAAACAAACGTAGCGTCGCGCGACAGGTTGGTGCGTGACTAAGCGTGATGTGGCCAACTGGCTTCATTTCATGTTGCCATTTTAGAGTGCGGACAACGTATCTATAAGTTTATACATCATTGTATCTACTCGTATCAAGCGACGCGCGACGTTCGAGCCAAAAGATGTCTGTTCAACAAGGAAGACAGTGGCTGCATTTAACAAGTCTCGCAATTCAGTGTAACCTTTTGGCTTAACGTTCCATGAGCAATCGCAATATCTATATAACTATAAAATTTCTCGATTATCCCTTTGGAATAAACCATTTCTTAATAAACACGTGTTTTTTAACTACCTTCAACAATGGCGGACCATTCGGACACGTACATACGCCCGAGTCATGCTCGACGCGACGGCTCGCTTTGAGTAGGTGCGAAGGAAATTACATTTATTTAATTCCATCGAGCCGGCTCGATGCGAGCCTTCGGATTGTGAGTTTTGCGGTCGACACGTTGATTTTTACTCGTTTTAGAGTAAAACTATCGGGTAATCCTGAATGTGAGTACGGAGCTTAAAACGACTGCATTTTTATTAATATCCTTTAATTATAAATAAAAACGAAAAAACATTTCAAATAAAGTAAGTTTTTGTCGTGTGCTCGTGTGTGTTAAGTGTCGTGCGCTTATTTCGTCCTGGAAAAATGAGCATGCAGCGGAGAAGGATAAAAGCCTTTTTACGTACGAAATCCTCGCTTTAAGAATCAAAATGCATTGCGTTGTCACTCCTGCGAACTAAGATGGAATGCGTCGTTACCATGTTAAGAATCTCTGGTCCACTCACCTTACGGAATACAACAGCATTATGCTGTTATTTCACACTGGTATTCTGTACAAAACTAGTCTTATTTTTTATTTTACATTTCTGAGAGTATTGTGGAGTATTAACCCGACGCTCCAGTGGGAATTGCCAGACTTCACTTATAATGATGTTTACATACATATTTATAAATAGCGTTTCGTGGTTATTACTAAGCAACTCAATTATGTATTATACCAAAAGCTGCTGCGAAGATATTAAACACAGGCGGTACTGGAGATAATCTTGTACAGTTAAGCACATAAAAACCCAGCCGATAAAACTGCGTTTAGTTATACCAGTAAATTGATTATTTATTCTGAGTGAAGTGCTTGGAATTATAAGATTGCCAGAGCAGAAAACCGGAGTATGAAATAAAATAAAATGAAATATCTCAATTTTCGAAGTAAAAATAAGACATTATGTGAACAAACATAATAAATCTTATTACGTCGTTAGCCCAAACCGATCTGCGGGGTAAGCAAACTTGACTTTTTATATTAGCTAACGTTGCTAGGAAATTGAGAAAATACATGAAAATGACAAATTTCAACGTTTAGTCAACTTGGCTATGCCCGCAGCCCCATAAGCAGGACCCGTATAAAACTATGACGCATGTGGTATTCATGCGTTCCTCGAGGACACGACGTCATTGCAAGCCCTCCGTGGCGCAGTGGCTTAGCAATGAGTGGCTTCGCTGGGGCTCGCGCGTTCGAATCCCGCACGGAATAAGTATTTTTAATGGCCTACAACTAATTGTTCCGGGTCTGGATGTTTGTCCTTGTGAAATTTGTGTATGTAAACTGCCCCCACGATACAGGAGAAAATCCTAGTGTGGAGGTAACGTTTAAAAAAAAAAGGAAAGAAAGAAAGAAAGAACAGACGTCGCCTTTATCGCTGTCTTCTGTAGGCGGTTAGGGTATTTTATTTCTAGCATAGAAGATGGATTAAGTCCATATCCAATATTATTATAGGTAGTTACGTATACATGTAGTCAGAGTACCTCGTTAGTTTAGTGGTCGTAAGTGCTGTGAGGCCCTGGGTTCGAATCTCATGTCGAGTCTCAGAGTTTATCCGTGTTCGCGCATACAATCCTTCACTATAATCATATCCTGCGTTGGTGGCTAGTCTCCGTTGAGACTGGACGCCGTGACTGAAATTCAGTCTGAAGAAGTTATTACGCGCTGATGAAAAAGGCTATAGTGTCAGGATCACGGTAAAAATATCTGAGCATCGGTCGTACATTTCTCGGACTAATTTTTCAGTGACGATTAGTGGAACTTGGATTGAATATGAACCCATTGAGTGTCGTGGCAGGCTCATCGCGCGGTCGTCAAGTAAATTACGATATATCATAAAAAACAAACTATAAAAGTTTTCCTGAAATTCACAAACATCTCGTCTTTTATGTATCATTATAACATTTTACGGTGTTTTATCATAACCTAAAGGTTGGCCAAGCTATATACAGCTCATATCAAACAGTAAGATATAAGCGCCGCAGGCGAAAAACGTCATGTGGCGCGCAATATCGGGACAAACAAACATTTGCGGACGTCTACTGCGGGATAAATTGAGGATAAGCTTTTCTATGTTTCTGTTAGACTGGATCGAGACGATGTCTCACGTACAAAATTGTTGAAAGAACAAAATTCTATTTACGATATAGCTGAGTGTACGGTATTATTTTTGATATATTTCACTGCCCCATGGCGCAGTAGCTTAGCAATGAGTTGCAACACCGAGAGCCGCGGGTTTGAATCCTGCACGGAATAAGTATTTATAATATAGCCTACAAATAATTGTTCCGCGTCTGGAACGCGTTCTTGTAGAATTTGTGTATGTAAACTACCTCTAAGTATTATATGTTATTACTACAAATTGTGGACCGTATGTTTTACGTGGTGCGAGCGCAGATAACGATTTATAATATTTTCCAGTTAGGTACTGAAAATATCCTAAAGCGTCCTACAGACCAGCTATGAAGAAATTCATGCTCACTCACCTAGCTTACTTCTAATCTGCTTCGTATTGAGAGAGAGAGAGAGAGAGAGAGTTAGGGAGACAGAGAGAGAGAGAAAGAGAGAGTTAGGGAGACAGAGAGAGAGAGAGAGAGAGAGAGAGCACCTTTATGCGCAGGTGCCCTCTTATCTATATAGACCGCCAAATAGCAGTGTATGCATTGCTATGTTCTGGTATGAAGGCTGTGGAGAGCCAGTAATTACAGGCGTTCCATTTTATGCCTAGATATTATATTCAAACAACTGTTATAGGTAACAAGTGCTGTTCTTTGCTCGTACGAGTGACGAGCTGATATTACAATGTTCAACAACTTTTTAATATCTTAAACTAATTACGAATATCTGTTAGTCGAACGAAGCCATTCTGAGATGCTTACACACATGCGTGTTGTATTCAATACTATTTCTTTCAAATTTGTCGGTCGTTCTTTATTTTGGCCTTAGAGTAATAATATACTAACATACAGCTTAAGTAACGTAAAGTAAAGTTACAGCCTATATACGTCCCACTGCTGGGCACAGGTCTCCCCTCATTTCTGAGAGGATTTTAGGGCAAGGAAGTGTCCGCCGCGCTGCCCCAATACGTGTTGGCGAACTTCACATGTCTTCGAAATATTTTTTTTTCTTATTCCTCAGACTTAAAGGTTTCCTTACGATGTTTTCCTTCACCGCCGAGTACGTGGTAGATCAGCACTTAAAATTCCAATTAACAATTTTTTTGGTGCCGGCGGGACATACAGCTTATATACAGTTAAATGTCATAATATCATCTATAGTACAACTTCCGATCCAATGATTTGTAGTATCTACCTAGTACCTATACGTATGTTTGGGTATAATCTAATATATAAACTTATTAATAACGTAATTACAGGCAGTCTTACGTCAACACTCAAGCGTTTCATTTCTCTCGTCCTTATATGGCGACCCTGCCAGCGGGCGCATCGGTAACGCGAGATAACTTAGTTTTATATCGACTCGTGTATGCGATGTGCAAAAACAAATTTGTGGTGTTGCTTTTAAAATATGTGTAACTCTAAAGTAGAAAAGGAGGACATTTGTATAAACCAAAATGCTGCTGCAGCAGAAAATAACGCATATATAAAGGAGTTAAAATTTCAGGCGTCCACCACAAATATTCTACTACTGGTAATATTGCTATTGATGGCTCTTTTCATCCTCTATATTATATGGAGAGTATACCGAAAAATGCACCACCGCTGTGTCCAGCAGGGGATACATCAGTATATACTCCGTAGATAATTCAGACGTCAACGGACCACCTTACTTGTTTCTACAACTGTTATTGATCAAGAAACATAATTTCAAGTGATTCCGAATTTACGTTGTACGAAAAGTTATTAATATTCTAAGAAAGTAATGTATTGTAAGTGATGTAACCCGAGCAACCTGTAAGGAACGAAATGGACAGATGGACTTTGATAGGTATTTGAGTCTATATGTAGCTTACGTAACAACTATTTAGTATTAAGTATAAAATATTATATTTGTATAACAAAAAAAAAATTAGTAATAATGAATTTTAATTATAAGCATATTTTGTTGAGTTATGGCAGATGATTTAAAAGTATTGTGTCAAGAGCTAAAAATAATTAAAGAATATTTAAGAAAAATTGGTCCGGACCAAGAATTATTATTTTAAAAGAAATTGAAAGAATCTATGACAAAGACGACCAAAGAGTGATATTGAATGACTCTCATCTCCTCCCCACTAGTGGCCAAGCGGGTATCAAGAGTATGTTGAATAACATTAAAAAATATTACTTTTGGCCAGGTATTGAAAGAGACATAACAGCATTTGTGAGACGGTGCGACAAATGCCAGAAATAAAAGCATTCCGTTTCCGTTAGGGACGTGTAACGTCTACAGCTCAAACTCCCTTTGAGAAAATTTTCTTAGATATCGTAGGACCTCTAGATAGAGATAGTTGTAATTATTCATATATATTAACACTCCAATGTGAGATGTCTAAATACGTAGAGGCATACCCGTTAGTTTCTAAGAGTTCTGTAGAAGTTGCACAGGATTTTGTAAACAATTTCATTCTTCGCCATGGAATACCGAAGGAGATAGCCACAGACCGAGGTACCGAGTTTATGTCCACAGTTATGAAAGAGGTATGTAATTTATTAAAAATTAATAAATTAAATTCCACAGCCTGCCATCACGAGAGTATTGGTGCACTTGAAAATTCCCACAAGACTTTAGGAGCATTTTTACGTATACAGACAGACAATCACCCCGAATCTTGGAATTCTTGGATACCTTTTTGGTGCTTTTCATATAATACTTCCGTTCACCGCGAAACTATGTTTTATTTAAACTCATTCGAGTTAGTTTATGGCAAAAAATGTAATTTACCCAGTAATTTAACTAAAACCGTAGAACCCCTATATAATTACGAAGATTATCCGTTAGAGTTAAAATATCGCCTACAAACCTCCCAAAAGGAAGCAAGAGAAAATTTTATCAATAGTAAAATTGTTAAAAATCCAAATATCATTATAAAATGAACGCTATAACTTATAAAATTAATGATTTGATATTAATTAAAGAAGAAACTGATAATTATTTATTCAGGTCCATATTAAGTAATTAGAGATTGCTCACCGAATGTTGAAATACTAAGAGATAGCAAACATTACATTGTTCACAAAAACAGAACTAAATTGTATTATCCTTAAAATAAATGTAGTAAATTTATTATAATACTACATATTATATAATATTGTAATAATATTATAGTTATCAAGTAATACATTTCAGACATTGTGCACTTAATCGATACCTAATCGATTAAGTGCACAATGTCTATTAAGTTATAATAAATTAGTATATTAAGTTTTGTTAATTATTATTACTTTACTATTATAATAGCAATTGTAATCATATTAATCTAAATATTATTTTAACTATTTGTTTATGCTTTTACCCATGTTTACATTTTATAAATTAGAATATAATTATTGTGTAATTTTAAATGTTAGTATTATAAAAAAAAAAAGAAATGCACATATTCATTTCTTTTGTCTTTGGGAAGGAAGGTGTAGTATCTTCCTAGTGCCTATACGTATGTTTGGGTATAATCTAATATATAAACTTATTAATAACGTAATTATAGGCAGTCTTACGTCAACACTCAAGCGTTTCATTTCTCTCGTCCTTATAGATTATACGCTCTCTGGATCCGAATTGATATCGGCCTGCGCTCTTACCTTACCAGATATAAAAGTGAAGTTCGATGTTAGTCCGGATCTTAGACTACAAAAGTGATGGTCACTGTTTGGTGGTATTGCGCCCGTGTGGTTCATCACAGCTTCTTACCAAATGGGATGGGATGTTACTGCAAATGTTTACTCTGAAGAACTGAACACAATGATGGATAAGCTCGCTAGTCTCCAATCAGCTTTGGTCAATCGCTCGTCCCCGCTGTTCCTGCATGACAACGCGCGATCTTACTACTTACTACTGTACACTAGACGGTGTCCAAGTTACAAGAGCTGGGGCTGTAAGCTCTCCGTCATCCGCTATACTCACCAGACTCCGCCTACAGACTTTTACTTTTTCCAGAATATGGATAAAACTTTGGCGGGAAAAAATTCAATACCCGAGAGGTAGTTCAAAATGCCTTTAACGAATTTGTTGCCTCTTGCAGATTTTTTTAAGACGGACATCATTAAACTGCCACTGCGTTGGCAAACATGCATCGATTGCATATTCAAGGTTCGAATCGTTGACAAACGAGTTCTTTCTGATCGGCTCGATTCACTGGCGCCGAGAAGAAATATAGCATCCCTTTGCATTTTTTATCGTATTTACCACAGGGAGTGCTTTTAGGAATCGTTCGGATTAATTTCAGTTGTCAAATTTCACGAAAGCACATCGCTACAAAACTCTCGATACCATCAACACCATCTGGAAGCTAGGCGGCCCGGCAATGTGAGCTTTACAAGGGGTTTACTTTTTCGTATGACCTCTTTCTGGAATTGATTACTACCGGCGATTTTCCGGACCGATACGATTTAGAGACCTGCAAGAAAAGAGCTTACTCCTTTCTAAAAGGCTGGCAACGCACCCGCAATTCCCCGTTCAGAAGTATAATTTATTGTATGATTTAAGGGTCACTCGTTGATCACGCGAGGTCCACTCGTTAACGACGCGAGGTCCCATCGATGACCACGAGAGGTTCACTGGTGACAACGCGGCGTCTACCCGTGGTCCACCTATCGACTACGAGTAGACGCCTGGCGACGAGGCGGTGAGGGTCGGGTGCGCTACGACAAAATCGGACGCGCCATCTTAGTTTTCCACTGGATTAGAAGTCGAGGAGTGTCTGCGTTGATTGAACTGTAGGTCACTCGATATGTTGACGCTAAAGATTCCAATACTGGCTGAGATAACAAAAGAAATGCTCTCAAAATAGGGAAATACATAAAATCCTTTTATATATTTGACTTGTTTGTTCCAGAATTCGATATGTTTCCGAGAAAAATTTGCACAACACGTGCATAGAGCATTGAAAATACTGTCTGTATAGTAATGAATGTTGCTATAATGATTTTATTTAATGAATGTTACTGGTTTGCAACATATCATTGGTTTTGGAATTGGTAAACGGGATGGGTAGCTTTGTCAAACACCAGAATCCAGGCGTCTTGCACCAGAATTTGGGCTCTGAGTGTTCACAATCGACTACAATCTTGATGCACCGATCTGCGAGAAAACTGGTAACCCAATGGATTTGTTTTTGGAAATAATATACAAGGTTATTTTGCAATATACGGCCTTTGCAGAGGAAGTTCAGAATAGGAATTATAAGCGAATGGTGAAAAAAATAAATAAAAAAAAGGACTTGTGGCACTCGGGGACTGCCGCGGTAAAGCTATTGCATAGCATTTTGTATCAATTTATGCAATTATAATTATTTATTTATTTTATTTATGCAGTATTTCTTTTTCTTTGATATTAATTCAAGTTACACTTTTTGAGCGTGGTGACCGATAAAAAACAACAAATTTTTTCTTTTATTAAATAAATAAATAATAAATGCACTTTGTTCATTCATATTCAAAACACTTTATACACAATTTTTTTTTTACTTTATACATAATTTTGTCTTTATACATAATGCCGGCTGTACACGCTCGTCGAGACACCACGAGACAGGCCTAGAGGCGAGCGTTATTTAACATTGTTCTTAATTATTTTTTATAAATATTATAACATGTATAGTTTTCTTTGTGAATAAACATTTAAAGTGTATATAAATATTTAGTGTATATAAACAGACATATAATTGGTGTAAATAAATAATAAATATTTTTTGTATTAAGTTAATTTTTGTGTATTATGTGGATCATAAAAATTATGTGATGTGATGGACAATAATACTTAAATACTTACATATTTTGTGACTGTATAAAATTGTACAAAGGTACTAATATTTAATGATTTCTTATATTTACGCGAACACTACACATTGAAATAATACTAGTTTTAACGAAATTTATCGCGTATATTTAACTTTTTTACCCGACGTTTCGAGAGCTTTACAGCACCCATGGTCACGGGAAGGACTGAGATGTTCAACGTCCAGCTGTCATAGTTAACCGCGGTTACCATAGATTAAAATTTTAACTTTTGTTCCGATCTACACAGTATGAGCTTATGGTATCATGGAGTCTTGCAGTTGTATGCTTGGGTTGGGATTTAATTTTATTTATTATAGGATCCCAAGCAGATGGTAGCACCCAGCCATCTTCTCTATTGAAATTAGGATGTTTTTTGATTTCAATAGCCTCGCGAATCATCCTTGGAAGGAATCGGTGTTCTTTAGCGAGGATTTGTGGTCTATCAAATCTGATGTAGTGACGGGGGCGATCTTGTACATGTTCACAGACTGCAGACTTCCCGGAGCGTCGATTCTTCACATCAGCTATATGTTCTTTGACGCGGGTTTTAATTGATCTTTTAGTTTGTCCTATGTAGGAGAGACCACATTCACAATCAAGCTTGTACACTCCTGCAACTTGCAGAGGGACGTTACACTTGACTGATGGTAAAAACTGACCAATCTTCTTCGGCGGCTTGAAGTATGTTTTGATGGAAGCGCGCTTCAAGATGTAGCCAATCTTGTCAGTGACTCCTCTAACATATGGCAGTGTAGCAGGTACACGCTCGACTGTGGCCAGCTTCACTCGTTCTCTGTGACGTAGGCGTGGGACCCGAAGCTTGTTGTCATGCAAAACTTGCTTGACATGTTGGAGCTCGGCAGCCAGGTGTTTACTGTCACAGATCCCTCGTGCTCTCTGAAACAAAGATTTACCCACGGTAGCTAACTGTGAAGGATGGTGGTGAGAATCACCGTTTAAATATCTATCTGTATGGGTCTTTTTTCTATACACAGTATGGCTCAAGGTGTTATCAGGATTCCGAATTACTAACACATCTAGAAAAGCTAAGGAATTGTTTGCCTCTAACTCCATTGTAAACTGAATTTTAGAATTTATAGAGTTAAGATGGTCTAAAAATGCAGTTACTTTATCTAAAGGTAGAATTGTGAACGACGTTCACAATTCTACCTTTAGATAAAGTAACTGCATGGGAAGTCTGCAGTCTGTGAACATGTACAAGATCGCCCCCGTCACTACATCAGATTTGATAGACCACAAATCCTCGCTAAAGAACACCGATTCCTTCCAAGGATGATTCGCGAGGCTATTGAAATCAAAAAACATCCTAATTTCAATAGAGAAGATGGCTGGGTGCTACCATCTGCTTGGGATCCTATAATAAATAAAATTAAATCCCAACCCAAGCATACAACTGCAAGACTCCATGATACCATAAGCTCATACTGTGTAGATCGGAACAAAAGTTAAAATTTTAATCTATGGTAACCGCGGTTAACTATGACAGCTGGACGTTGAACATCTCAGTCCTTCCCGTGACCATGGGTGCTGTAAAGCTCTCGAAACGTCGGGTAAAAAAGTTAAATATACGCGATGAATTCCGTTAAAACTGGTACTAATATTGACAATGTCGCGCACATGTTATAATACCTATAACCTGTTACGTATTCGTAATCATAACATAACACAGTTAAACTAATATTATAATACCTACCTATAATATGTTAATATTTTCGTAATTATAACATAACACAAACGCAAAACTAACCTACGCTATACTGTATACATATGTAACTAATTACAAAAATAAGCAGTTTTGAAACTAGTTACTCATATCCACGAAACTACGTACAACCGATTACGTCCAAAAGACGTTATGACCCATGTCTAGACAGGGCGAGTACGAGTGTGTACAGGATGCTCTCGTCGCGTCGCGTCGCGTCTCGTGGCCCTCGTGCGCTTTCGGAAACGTGTCGGTTTTTTGCGCTCGAGTCAAAGGGTCTCGTAGGTATCGCGATGAAAACCGAGACCGAATGATGATATTACTAGTACTTAACGTGTATAACATGTATAATCACGCAGAAAAATGCAAACTGTATTATGACATTTTAATATGTAAAACGTCAAAGGTCGACATTATAACTACACATCAAAGTCTCTACGAAAACGTACTTATATATAATCGTTAGGTTTTAATTGCTGCTAAATAATATTCTGTATTTTGTGTACACTCAGTTAAAGAGGTAAAATATTTTGTATTTGTAATTTCTGTTTTGTCTCAAGACGACATACGTCATTTTATTGTTAATAAGTTTTTTTGGTGATAATGTATAAAGAAGTGTAATACACTGTTAGAAAGTTTATTAAATACAGTGTTTAATGATATTATTGATTTTTTTAATTTCATTTAAAATATGTACTTAAGTTTATGAAGAAACATGTGTTTTTTCCGGGACTAGTTGAATCTCTCTTTTTCTTTAGATAATTACAGTCATATTTCAATAGATCCTGCTAAGTTTTACAAATCTCAAAAATATTTCATACTCTTAATACCGATATCAATATTTAAGTCTTAAGTGCCAGGTTTATTGAATAACTATTTACTTTATATATATATATATATATATATATATATAGATATATATATATATACAAACATACACATATATATATATATATATATATATATATATATATATATATATATATATATATATATACAAACATACACATATATATATATATATTTTAAATATTGTATAACAGGTAGTCGCTAACACTTTCGATATCGATAGTACGCAAGACGACACAAGTATGTGCGCGGGTGACTGGACGCAGGGAGACAATACTTGGGGCTAGCGCGTCGCCCGTTGCTATGGTTTCGCTTAATATGTCATACCGCATGTCATACCCCGTATGTCATACCGCACCGCACTGTTCATCTTTCGTGGCGCAAGCCGCAAGCTATACACTATTCTATTCACCGTACATGGTACTGTTACGGTAAATTAATAGGAACTATCCACCATCTCCTTCTTAGCAATGGGTTATTAATTTTATGTTTAGTAAATGTGTAAAAAATATAATAGTTCAAAGGCAAAACGCAGCAACAGTTTTATCTAGGGGGCATATGGAGTTCAAACTTCAAATGATACGATTGTGTACATGGTGTGTTCTCGTGTCGAGCCTTTACGTGATGAGAGGCACACGAGGCGACGAGACGAGCGTGTTCAGCCGCCATGAGCTACATACATCTAGGGTTGCCAGGTCTTTAAACCGAGAAGCCGAACAGACCATCCAGCTTAGCCGGACATTTCGGTAAAGAGGCCGGACACCCTTAATTATTCAGTCTTAGTATAACACGATAATATATTTTTTAAAGTAAAACAATGCTAACCTTATATCATTTACCACAAAATCTTAAATTAAAAGAATCAGTGTTCTTTATTATTAATCATTCAATATTCATTACAATATTAGTTTCAATAATTGCAATGGTATGTATTTAAGTACATGAAAAATGTAAAAATACGGTCAAGTATAAAAAGCCTGACAAATGCCGGACAGGCCCGGACACCATCTAGTTTGGCCGGACACGCAAACAAAAAGCCTGACTGTGTCCGGCTTTATCCGGACGCCTGGCAACGCTACATACATCTGTATACAATACAGTATAGCGTAGGTTAGTTTTGTGTTTGTGTTAGGTTATGATCACGAAAATATTAACAGGTTATAGGTATTATAACATTAGTTTAACGTTTAACTTAATTATGATTACGAATATATAACATTTTATAGGTGTTATAATTCTAATATGCGCGTGACATCGTCAATATTAGTACTTTTGTACAATTTTATAGTCACAAAATATGTAAGTATTATTGTCCATCACATCACATAATTTTTATGATCCACATCTTGCGTGTAAGCCATTAACTATCCCGAAGGGACTCTTTACTCTCGTTGTGCGAGTCGTATATTCGTGTTACGTACCTACCTATATTCATCTTAATAATAAACTGTTCAAAACGAAACGCTTACGCGAGCGACGGTCGTGGTGTGTGTCAACTGCGTACGTAAAATAATCATTACATTTTGTCCACGAAACTGGGTATACGATTATCAAGCTCGTAAGCAGTTTTTGAAACCGATTATGTTAAATAATGCTCACCTCTAGGCATGTCTCGTGGTGTCTCAACGAGCGTGTACAGCCGGCATTACAAGTACAGCTATTCACTGTTGTACATAAATACCTATACACCTATATACTTTCTCATAAACAGCTGCTTATGTATTCGTCCGATTTCGGAGCAGCTCGTCTCGATTCGTGCGAGCTTCGTAGAGTCGTACAATACGTCTAGTTGCACGCACACAAACACCGTGTCGAAGACTGCCGAAAAGAAACGACGTTAACGTTAGACAATGCACGGCCTTCAAGCCACACCTCCGTGCCCGTCGGAGTGGGGAGCGTGAGGTTTTTTCATTACGGAATAAATTTCTGGATTCGGTCCCCGCTCTCAAGGCCCGCGATAGAAGCTATGCAATAGCTTAAAAACTCGAAGATGTTGTCTTAATCGTTATATAATGTTAATAATTATAATTAAATATACAATTATAAATAATATAAACTTAGTAACGAGCGTGTCATTAAGGGCTTATACGCACAATAAGTAGGTAATAAAGTTTTCGGTCATAATTTAATATTAACTCGTCATTATATGAACATACAAAACATTATGTATATATATATATATATATATATATATATATATATATATATATATATTCATTATATACATACGAATGGCATATTCTTATAACTAAAAAAAACTATACTGTTAGTTTATAAGATTGCATAATAAAGGTAGCTAAAAAGTAGTATGTAATACGAGGCGGAAACTATATTGTAAGTTTATAAGACTGTAAAATGCAAAGCGTAAACTTACTACCAACCTGGGGTTGCCAGGTCTGTAAACCGAAAAGCCGGACATTTTGATAAAAAGACGGGACATCCTTAATTATTCAGTCTTAGTATAACATGATGATATATTTTTAAAAGTAAAACAATGCTTATATCATTTACCATAAAATCTTAAATTAAAATTGAATGAATCAGTGTTCTTTATTATTAAAAATTCTATATTTATTACTATATTAATTTCAATAATTGCAATAGTATGTGCTATATATTTAAGTACACGAAAAATGTAAAAAATGGTCAAATAAAAAAGCCTGACAAAACCCGGACAGGCCGGACACCGTCTAATTTGGCCAGACACGCAATCAAAAAGCCTGACTGTGTCCCGCTTCATCCGGACACCTGGCAACGCTACACCAAGCCAATGCCTACAGAACTTCAGTGCAATGGTGATTCGTGTTTGACTAGTTTTTTTGTAGCAGTAGAATTTATGCAGTGGCTTAGAATCGATTTGCAAATTTTTTTATATAGGTATGTATATATAGGTACTTGCATAGACATACTACCAACATAATGACATACGTAAACGGCTGTCACATTACATACACACACGGCGAAAACTATAAAACAAGCTTACTACTAAACCAACAAGGTGTCATCATAACTAACAAAACGAACCCAAACACGGCACACCTAGTTCTACTAGTGTAGGAGTTCCAGTTGTAATCACCGAATTACACCTTCAGGTCACTCCATCAAGTCCGGAGGTAAGGTCTCATCATAACCACCAAAAGGAACCCAAACTTGGCACTCCTAGTTCTACTAGTTTAGGAGTTCCAGTAGTAATCACCCAATTAAACCAAGTCCGGAGGTATGGACTCGTCAAAACTAACAAAACGGAGTCCAAATTCGGTACACCTAGTTCTACTCGTCCAGGAATTCTAGCAGTAGTTACCGAAATACAGCTTCAGGTCACTCCATCAAGTCCGGTGGTAAGGTCTTATCATAACTAACAAAACGAACCCAAACTGGGCACACCTAGTTCTACTAGTCTAGGAGTTCCAGTTGTAATCACCGAATTACACCTTCAGGTCACTCCATCAAGTCCGGAGGTTGGTAAGGTCTTGTTATAACTGACAAAACCAGTCCAAAGTCCACAGCTAACATCTCACTACCGGTAGAGGGCTTCCAGTGCCAAGCAGTATCTGGATCAGGTATTCGTATTTCGTATCTAAGTATATTTCTGAGGTATAAAAAATGAAAAACAAAATTCAATCTTTCAAATTATCAAAATAATTTCATTTGACTACGATTCCCGCAGCCAACCGTGCGTACACTTGTACTACTACTACTATACATTGACACGGATCACACACACACGTGTGTGTGTGATGTATAGTAGTTCGATTCTATACCTATCAATTTTGTAAACGCGGCCTTAATATTTTAATTTTAGGTCGTCCTATTGCGTAATGTGTGTTCTGAACACAAGCGACACAGCCCTTCCGTTCAAACGCCGGAGTGTAGCTCCGGCGTTTGAACGGAAGGGCTGGCTGTGAATGACGGTGTCGGGCGGCAACTTTACCATATATTTATTTCCAAAACAATGCTGCAGTATTTTCGGCATAACAGAGGATCTTGCTAAGCCATTTGACGTAGTATACGCCCTTAGGGAAGTAAATAGTATGCTAAAGTAGTACTATTATTTATTCTGTGGCTAAAGCTCCGTGCATTGACACACACGAGCGCGCGTACCCTCCCTATAGTTGTTACCCAATCACATTCAATTTCAAATTTTTCAAATAAATGTAGAAGAAGTATTTATATTTTAAACTTAATTAGTAAATTTGGCTGCCTGGTCTTTCAAAAATAACCTTGTATGTAGGAAAGCTTTAGGATGAAATTCCTCACTGATAAAAAGTGAAATACGTATGAAACATTCTTAATATTCTTATCTCGTTTTGTATTTTCATACGCTTACATTGTCATCCGTTTCTAAGCTATGTTAGCTTGAAATCAATTACTTAATTCCACCCGAACAGAAATACTTTCGTATAGGTGTATGTGCTAGTGTAAAATGTAAGTATTACAATTTAATACCTACCTATACTATAAAATACGACAATCATTAACGCGATCTGTAGGTTCAGAATATATATGTGGAGATATGAGAGGTGAAGAGATATCGCTTTAAACAAGTTTGATAATTACAAAGCACGACATTCTATTCACATTACACGTCGTTCCGCCATATTGAATTTTGTTTTAGAATTCAATAGTGATACGATTGTGGAACCAATGAAATTGTTAATTGCAATTTTAAGTGCTGATTTACCACGTGCTCGGCGGTGAAGGAATACATCGTGAGGAAACCTGCATGTCAGAGAAATAAGAAGTGAAAAATATTTCGAAGACATGTGAAGTTCGCCAACACGCATTGGGGCAGCGCGGCGGACAATTTCTTGCCCTAAAACCCTCTCAGAAATGAGCGGAGGCCTGTGCCCAGCAGTGGGACGTACATAGGCTGTAACCTGCATGTCAGAGACTTTACTTTTACTTTACGATTGTGGAACGTAAAAAAATCAAAAATAATACTTCAATCGGTACCATACTATACAATATGTACCATGTGATGGCACAAGTGTGTGGAAGAATTCTAATTCTCCCCGTCCGTCAGAAGCCGTTATGTTAAAATTATTTTAAACTTTTTAGTTTTTTGAAGTCAGCTATTCAAAGGTTTAATTTTTTGACCCTGCTGAGCAGACTAAGGAATATCATAAGCGCAATAGAATATCGTCCAATTACTTACATTAGAAACATCATCTCTATTTAGAATGTTGTGTATGTGACTAAGAGTGAAGTATAAACCTATGTAAAGAAAAAATGATAATTAAAATCTGTTCCCAATTAACAAAGCACACGTAACACACGTTTGGTCGAGTCGAGAACCTCCTTGTTTTTCAAAGTCTGTTAAAATAATGTAAACAATAAACGGTATACAGTAAAATATTATCTCCAAAATTTCATATTGACTGTACAAATTCCCTGGAAAATGACTGTGATGTGAAAATGAAAATGATTTCCATGACTGGAAAAGCTGTAATTGAATTACGAAATTGTCAAAGGGTTTGAATTAATACAAATAGAAAAATTCAGAATATAATCAGGTGAATGCGTACGTTTTTACGATTTGCTTCGTTTTAAAAATAAAGTTTTTAAGTTTAATATGATATCATTTTTAGTATCATATTATGTTAATAATGTATCCCAGTCTGTTTGTACTGGGTATGGTTGGTTACAGCCGCCTGAGTATGAGGAGAGACTTCGCGCTTATTAAATATGTGTGGAAAGTATTACGTTGATGGATATATACGTACTACCCAGATTTGTGTTCCCTGCGTTAAAGGTGCGGGTGCCTATAATAATTACACGTGTTCTCGTCGTCGTCTCCCGTTACGAAGCCGACCGACGAAGTTGCTCCAGAATGCATCATTGTCACGTGCAACATACACTATGTTGATAATATCATCTCACTGGATATTGATATATTTACATGGAGTGAGACGGAATTCATAATTGGAGCATATAAATGCGTTGAAAATTGTAATTTTTTAATTAATATTTTATTTCACAAACATGTTGATTGACTTCATATTAGATATCATATATAAATACATAAACACTCACGGCCTGTCACCCAGAGGGGTAGGCAGAGACTACGGACTTCCATTTGACGCGATCTTGACATACCTCTTTCGCCTCCTTTACATCCATATATCTACGCATACGTGCTCGTCGGTTAAGGGTACTTTTAACGTGGCCCATTTTCAAAATATCGCCAATTTGTTCGATAAACTTTTTTCTAGGGCGTCCCTTCCCGACTCTGCCGTTAACATCCGCCATATAAATTTGCTTTGTCACTCTTTCCTCATTCATTCTTTCTACATGACCAAACCACCGAAGCATTCCTTTCTTAATCCTGGTCACAACATCATCTTACATACCACATTTATCTCTTATCACGCAATTTCTCACCCTGTCATTCAGATTCAACCCTAGCATACTCCTTAAAGACCGCATTTCTACAGCATTTATTCTACTTTCGTGCTTCTTCCGCCACACCCAGCTTTCACTACCATACATTAAAGTAGGGACTAACACAGCATTATGAATTACCATACGTGCCTTGTTTGATACATTCTGGTTCTTCACAATAGAGTGTGGTGCCCCATTCACTCTATTCCCCGCATTTACTCGTCGTTCTATATCCTTATCGTATTTACCATCCCTGCTAAATACACATCCCAAATACACAAACTCATCCACTTGCTCAATTAACTCTCCTTCTATTCTTATTTCACATACCTACCGTTTTGCTTTCCTGTCTTTCAAAAACCATCACTTTCGTCTTACTTGCGTTCACTTTCATTCCCCTTTCTTTTAATGCCCAGTTCATTAATGTAACCATCATTTGCAACTCAGCCGCCGATGACGCAAATATGACTTGATCATTGGCATACAAAAGGCGTTTGACGGTTAACTCGCCCATTCTTAACCCACATTCTTCATCTTTCAAAGTTTGCAAACACCTGTCCATAAATAGGTTGAACAGCCAAGGGGAAGCCACACAGCCCTGTCTGACACCTTTTCGGATGCCAAACCAGTCCGAGTAGACCCCATTGATCCTGACACAAGCACTAGAATCCCTACAAACAGACTTCAATGCCTGTATCAAACCAGCACTCAACCCATATGAGTTCAGTATTTGCCATAACATATTCCTGTCCACTCTGGCATAAGCCTTTCCAAGTCTATGAACGCACAAAAAACTTTCTGGTTTTTAGCTAAAAGCTTCTCAGCAATCATGCGCATGGAAAAGACTTGATCTGTGCACCCCATTCCATTTTGAAAACCCGCTTGCACATCCCAAATTTTTCCATCAGTTTCTGTCATAACTCTTTCAATTAACACCTTAGTATACAGTTTACCCACAATACTAAACAAGCTGATACCACGGTAGTTTTTGCAGTCCTGCTGTGACCCTTTTCCTTTATATATTGGTACTATAACTGCTTTACACCAGTCATCCGGTACCCGTTTTAATTCCCAACACAAATTAAACAAGGTGTACAGCAGGCCTGCCACCACTCCCTCTCCAGGCCTTAGCATCTCGAGTGATACTCTATCATATCCAGCTGCCTTACCTTCTTTCATGCTTTTCATTGCTTTCATTATTTCATCTACACTTATCTCCGTACCCATTTCCACTTCTTTCGGAATTTCTTGTTCATTTAATTCAGACGACTCTTCACTCATAAGCACGCTTTCAAAGAATTCCTTCCATCTGTTTAAATTCGAAACTTCATCATTCAGTATACATCCATTCTCGTCTCTTATAGCATTAATTATAGGCTGTTTTGTATTTCCCCTGGCAGTTCTTACGAGTTTCCAGAACATTTTTATATTAGCCTGGAAATTATCAAATATCCTTCTATCATTCATATCCGTTCTTTCTTTCTTTTTCCTTTCAACTACTTCTTTTACTCTCTTATTTAGACGTCTAAATTCTGCCTTTTTTCCTTTAATCTCATCATTCATACCACCTGAATTACCAGCTTTAGTTGCTAGTAAATTTAACCATGCTTTCTTCTTTGATTCAACTTCCACCCGTACCTCATCATCCCACCACAACGTATTCCTTTTCCTTTCATTTGTTCTCTTACTTACACCACATACTTCGGTGGCTGCATCCACCAAACCTTTCTTAATATTATCCCACACAGTATTCAAGTCTAAATTATTCATACACAACTCATTCAAACACCTAATATTTTCTCTCAGTCTACATTTATACGTCTCTTTCACATCGTCATCTTGTAACTTCTCTATTCTTATACGCTGTAACGCAGTGGTAGACACAGATGTCCGATGCCGCCAACGCTTGAAAAGACCATTAATTCGACATAAGACTAAGTAATGATCCGTCCCTACGTTGGCGCCCCGGTAAACCCTTGTATCTACGACTGCGCTCCTCATTCTTTCATCCACAATTACAAAATCTATCATGCTTCTATCATCACCTCTTTCCTATGTATACATGTGAATCTTCTTATGACGAAAAAAAGTATTCGTCACAAAGAGATTCTTTTCCACACATACGGTGAGGAGGTCTTCACCATTCTCATTTATATTTTCATCACCAAACGTTCCCAATATCCTTTCATAACCAGACCTCTTCACCCCAACCCTTCCATTAAAGTCTCTAACATAATAATATTTTCATTTTCCTTACATTTTGTCAACACCATCCTTACCATGTCCCAAAACTGCTCTCGGATGTAAGTGGGCTTAGACATGTCTGAAGCGTACACCCCCAGCAAGGACAGCTTCTTTAAGCCCACTTTCATTCGTATCCATAGCTGCCTCGGGCTTATTCACTCATACTCTTTCACACATTGACCCATTCTTTCTGATAGGATAAAACCTACTCCCTGGCATGCCCGTTCGGTCTCATCTACACCAGACCAATACGCGGTATACGTGCCATGTGCAATGGCATCCTTTCCCTTTCGTTTCGTCTCATTTACACATAACACATCTATTCCTCTGTCATTCATCATTTCGCATACTTCGTCCATCTTATCATTCATTGCTCCATATACATTCAGCGTAGCCAGACGGGCTTCCGCAATCCACTTTTCGCCCCTCCGGGAGACAGAACGTGACTGGTGGCGAACCTCGTCGCCGGTTTTTCTCCCGGAGATTCTTCGCACCCCTGCCACATTAAAGGGGCGCCGGGAACTCGGGGCCATTACTTTTATCTCCTGACTCATGGTGCGAACAAGGGGTGGTGGTAGATTTTACGCCGCTACGGGAAGCCGAGTCTGTTTTTTCGGCTTTGTCGCTCGTTTAGCACCACCCGGGGGACACGTGTACGGTGGGCCTAAGGTTTGGTGGTCGAAGCCTACGGACGCGAGCGACTCATCCCCCAAATATCATCATCAAATAATCATATATTAGATATCATTATTTTTTATTGTGTTTAGGTTAGTTATAGCATCGCATTGGTTTAATAACTGTAATGATGTTATAATTATGTAATAAATTTATAAAAAATTATATTAATAATGTCCTCCGACAGAATTTCAATCATGACGACCAGCCTCAACTGAGACTAGTCATCTGGACAGGACAGGATTATAGTGGCCGAGTGTATACGGATGCATTTTCTATTTTCTCTCCCATAGTACGATGAGGACGGAAAGAGATCAGGCGCAGAACCGACGGCTTTACCTACTTTCCGAATCACGAAGCAGAAACACCGGCAACTTAGTGACTCCAGGTTGTTACTAAAATTTTTTTGAACCAATAAATTTTAGCTTGACCCGGGATTCGAACCCGGAACCCCAAGGCAACCAAGCAATACCAACAAAGCAGTCGGAATATAGTCATACTATTGTATGTTGAATTTATAAGCAGAAATAGAAAATCATTTAAGTCATATTTTATAGCCAACTTCAAAAAAGCAGAAGATTGTCAAATTGACTGTAATCTGAGAGTTACGTACCTTAAAAAGAAATAGAACGATTCCTAATTGGATCACTTCGTTACCCGTGCATTCTGTCAAGAAACTCTTTCCCAAGAACAGGTAGATTTATCAAGTTAAAAGTAATATCTAATATTTTGGTCTATGGTTCCATATAGATGTAAAAATTCAAGTTCTTAAGTGAACTACTTATAGCTTAGAGTTTTCGACGTGGAGTTGATAAACAAGATTAGTGTTATGGTAACACTAATCTTGTTTTTCTTATGGTTTCGACGTGGAGGTGATAAACAAGATTAGTGTTACCATAACACTAATCTTGTTTATCAACTCCACGTCGAAACCATAAGAAAAGCCAAGACTCCATATCAATCCTTGGGCCTTGTGAGAGATGACTTAGTTACAAAGTTTGTCTATTGCAAAGCTTAAAAAAAATATAAAGCAAAGATTGTTTTAAAATACGGGGGAATACACGAATGATAATAAACCCTGCGAATGAGGTGATTACTACCAAGCTGTTTCTATAAATATTTGTTTATCAATTGTTACGTAATTGTATACGGTTAAAATAGTTTTCGTTTAATCATACCTGCGTTTAGCGTAAAGTTCTTTCTGTGTTCCTACTTGAACCCGAATTGCACTCGACAAAAAGTTTCTAACGACTAAAAGTTAGTGTCACATGCTGCAATGTTGCACACTTCTCGTGAATTTTTATTTTTAAAGTTATTTTATTTTATAACTTTTATAGTTAATACGTGGTGCCCTCATACAAACAGAATTCCCTGCACGTGTTATTTTAGTTTATACTTATTATTCATGCGTTAAAATCGGTGTAATAAAAACAATATGTGTATGTACTCGTATGCTTTTTATGCCGTATTTTATGTACTGAGTGGCGTAGCTGACTGGTGATTTAATTCCAAGTCTGAATTAGAGTTCTAATTAAAGCCAAATTTGGAAATACGAGATTTTGAGATACTCGTAATACAGGTACAATAATTGGTTTTGGCGCTCCGGCGTGTTATAATTGTCGTTACTGATTTTATATTAAGCATATTACAGACCTTATCGCATAAAAAAGAAGAAATTGCTATGGGCAGAGGCAGGTTAAAGATGAGAACGGAAACTGCGATTGCAAACCCGCACGCCGAGCGTGGCAACTATGGCATATATCCCCCCAATATGAGTCAATCTACCAGGGGGGCATATGTTGAGCATTGAATTTTATTAAGCAGTAATGAATGGCATAAGAGACAAAATCCACGGACGTCTTTAGGATAATCATATTAGCAGGATATGAAAACCATCAGTTTGTGGTTTTCCACTAACAATGACCCTCGATTGGATTTTAATCCACTCGCAAGTCAGTTGCTCTATGTAACGTGCATTATGTGGCTTTAAAAATAGCACAGTATATTTCTCTAAATTTCAAACCTAGAATATCGAACTGACATAAAAATTACATTCCAAATATTACAACCATTAAAAGAAAATATGTCGATTGAAATCGCGCCATTGTGGAATCGAGAGATTTTTATATTTTACGTATTTCAAGAAAAGAGCTTACTCCTTTCTAAATGGCCGGCAACGCACATGCAATTCTCCTGGTATTGCGGTTGTTCATGGGTGGGGGTAGTCACTTACCATCAGGTGAGCCATATGTTCATTTGCCCCCTCTTCTATATAAAAAAATCGTGTTGATAGCGTTTTAGCGTAGCGTAGGTGTAGCGTCTTTAGCGTTTTTTTAAATACAAATTTTATTACGAAATATTCCATAAGCATGTTCAATCTCCTAGAAGCCGTTTTAGCTAAGCTAAAAAGCAGTCATCATAAAATTCCAGAGTACGCGAATAAACACTGGCCGTTAATTTGAACGTATCGAAGGTCTTCGATCGGGTTTGGAACAAAACGTTTCTTTCGAAACCTCTTTTCAATGAGCTTCCCGAGAAACTGTGCAATGGAATCAACATTAAGGTCGTAGTAGACGGTGCATGCTCCGTCATAAGCCGCGTGCTATCACCTACGCTGTTCCTTCAGCACATCACTGGTGTGTTGCAGTCCGGTAGCATTCAATGCTAAGTAAACGACAGTGCCAATATTTCTCGGGATCGAGAAATCGAGTAGGGTAACAAACTTATGTCTGAAGTCAAGTTGTTGTGAAGCAAAGTCTCGGATTGAAGAAGACTAAATCCAGTACAGATTAACCCTCAGAAGACACAAGTGCGCGTTTACCGTTAAAAAGAACCCCATTGTCGTCTAGCCCTTGCTAGACCACTGTTATACCAGTATAGCAGTTTCCTCTAAATGAAAATTAGATCTACACAGATGTAAAATTTAAGCTTCATGAATGAAACAGTTGTTTACAGTTTTAGCTGGTGTATCGAATGTTTATTTTGCCGAAAACTGCGCCACTCAATGCTTCTAAACGTAAATAAACCATTGTTGTGGATTACTGTTCTCATCCCCTTTGAAGTAAGATAAATGGGTCATGTAAATATTACGCAGTGTTTTGAGGATTGGTTTGCATTTTAAACGAAACTATCAATTAATTACCTAATTTAGGTAAAATTACTAGTACCACATAATCTTTATTTGCATAAATCATGGTAAATATACAGATGTTTTAGCTGTATTATGCAAACATATTTTGCTATTTTAATTACCGTATCCTCCCCTCTCTTCAAACCTCAGATAATCCTATAGTATCCTAGCGAAACTTGTCTATTTCTTCTTCCAGCTCCAGGATCTTCTCGTCATTCCTGGGTGTATGTGTTATATGTTACCAGGTCAAGCCGTCTTAGGTGGCAGCTGAATATTCACCAGAGATTTTGCATCTCTTATAATAACATATGTAACTAGTTAGGAAGTTCAATTTAATGAGAAGTTTAGAATATTTTAATCAAATCGGAAGAATAAAACAATTAAGCAACTACCAAATCTCAAAGAAAAAAATATAAGTCTATAAAATATGATAATAAAAGCTTTTAAGAAACAGGAAATTAAACGGCAATAGAACTTCATCGCCAAATATGTTGTTTCGAGACTAGAAAAGACCGAGTATTTTCTGAAAATTAAAGAAAAGTTCAATTTGCTATAATAATTACCGGTGACAGGTAGGTATCCTTATTTCCAAAACTTCAAGTATTTTAAAAATATATTCCTTATTAGCCTACGTTCTAATTTCGTAAATACAGCATTGAAGAAATATGCATAAAACGGTTTCAGGGTGATTAAAAATGATAGTGGGAAAAATATTTAAATCATTTAATAAGGATTGCCAGATTGTCATGCTTTTGAAAAAAAGTCCTGCGGATGAGGAAAATCGAAACACAACTAATATTTTTGCGAATAAGGTTAGAATTTATAGATCAAAATTAAAAGACATCGATCAAAATTCGTCTTAGAACGAACGCTGTAGCAGGTGTAATTTTCTATTTGCTGTACACACGTATTTAAATTAACCTCATGGAAACGTTATCACTTGTTATAAAAGAAAATTATATTTTCACAAATTTACTCTATGGATGATCTACAAGAAGCTTGTTATTTTTAGGATGAATAGACTACAAAGAAGAACCAAAGTATTTGAAAGTTGAACAGTATTAGTATTATTAAAACTACTTTTACGGATTTTATCGCGTTTATTTTTACTTTTAATTAATTTTATTTTTAATTCCCAAGGTTTCGGTCCCCGTGACCATGGGTGCTGGAAAGCGCCCGAAACGTCGGGAATTAAAAATAAAAGTAATTAAAAGTAAAAATAAATGCGATAAAATCCGTAAAAGTAGTTTTAATCATGTGTAGTGTTCGCGTAAATATAAGAAATCATTAAGTATTAGTATTAACTTATAGTATAACTTTTTTTTAAAAATTAAAGTATTGTGTAACGATGGTGTAAGAATACCGACTACCCCTTTTCGTCCTGTGGGTTTGTAAGAGCCGACAGAGGAAACAGGTTATGGGCCGCAGCACCTTTCTGAGAACAACCCAATGTAATAACAAACCGGCCAAGAGCGTGTCGGGCCACGCTCAGTGTAGGGTTCCGTAGTTTCCCGTCCGTCACAATAAGTGTTCCCACTTATGAGTTTAAAGGAGCTGCAGCAGCGCTCCGCGCTCCTGCAACTGCTCCCGATAGTGGGTACTGTTGTTTCCATCCAAGTTCAAAATGATTTTCCTAGAAAGTCCTTATAAAGTTCTACTTTTCAGATATTTTTCATATTTTCTAAACTTATGGTTCAAAAGTTAGAGGGGGGGGGACACATTGTTTTTTACTTTTGGAGCGATTATTTCCGAAATTATTTACATTATCAAAAAATGATTGTAGTAAACCCCTATTCATTTTTAAATACCTTTCCAACAATATATCACACGTTCGGGTTGAAATTAAAAAAAAAAATCACTTCGCACTTTACATATAGGGGGGCTACCCTAATAAAACATTTTTTCCAATTTTTATTTTACCACTTTATCGGCGTGATTGATACACATATTGGCACCAAATTTCAGCTTTCTAGTGCTAACGGTCACAGAGATTAAGCGAGGACGACGACGGACAGACAGACATGGCGAAACTATAAGGGTTCCTAGTTGACTACGGAACCCTAAAAAGCTGCGGCTGCCAACCCGCCTGACAAGCGTGGCAACCATGGCAGAATTCCCCCTATGAGATAATCTATCGGGAGAATTATGTTCAGCAGTGGATTCTTATAGGCTCTAATGATTAACTTTTTTATAATATACTATTCACTTGTCCATAATTTGTTAAAACAATGGACACCTTTTTTGGTTTTTAATCAATGAGAAATTATTTGTATTTTGTAAATTACTTGAAACAAATCCTTACTTATTTTTTTTTTTCATATTTAGGTGTTATATACTCCTAAAACCGTTGAAAAATATTTTATCTTTGGCAGTACTCGGTATACTGGTGTAAGTATTAAAAGTTCGTAAAATATATTGATTTTTTAAATTATAGGCACTGAATATTAATATGGTAATGTGCAAATTATGTGTGATCTAAGTATCTGAAATGATCTAAGGTGCAAATGCATGTAAAATACGGTGTTGCATTTCTTTTTTTCTTAATATTGCAAATAAAAGTACTTATTAAACTGGTACAAGTGGTTACTTATTTTACTAATTTAAAGAAAATAAGCTACATAAATATAAATTACACAATTTTCAAAATTATAAAAACATAAAAATATTAAATTTTAATGATGACATCTTTTTCCTCCAATAACTAGGGTTAACATTTTAAACTCGGAAAAGAAAATATTAGGTATCGACTTGCATCCAAATCGTTGTAACCGTTGCCCCAAAACAAATTACATTATATATATATATATATATATATATATATATATATATATATATATATATATATATATATATATATATATATAACCATATATAACCATAAGCAAGAACGATCTCGAATTTTTATTATTTCTCACACATGTATGTTAACTCGAATAAGAACGTATATAAATATGCAATTTTACCAATTTTAGTAACGTTGGTGCGAATTGAACTCAGTTTTGCTCATGTATCATAAAATTTAAGGCAAGCATCCACAACCCCCGGCTGCGAGAGCTCTATCTATCTTCATTAAGAAGTTGCTTTCTAAATAAACCAACATTTTCTTATATTTCCTGAAGCCGCCCAACCTGTTTAGCTGCACATAAATCTCATAACTACGGGCGTTAAAGCCTTCAAGCTATTGTTGGAGGAAGAAAAATCATAAAAACACCATTACACCGCCATTATCAGATCCACGACAGCAATATTCAACGAAGAGATTTTTGAAGGTATGACTTTTTTGACATATTTAAACGTAACCTCTTAAATCCTACTATTTTCTTTTAAATATAACTGCGCATAGCTAACATGATTTTGTTATCATTACTGAGTTCATATTTTTATTTTTCTTACAGTATATTATGTATAAGTGGTTAATAAACAAAATTTTAAAGGAATTTATTTTACTTCATATTTATATTTAAATACATCTTTCCGAACGCTTTCAACGCAAGCAATATTGCCCAGATGCTAATTAAGTAAAACTTATTTTGCAGATGTTATCGCGTTCCATTTTTAATAATTTTTGATTTCCAACATTTTATGTGCTTTTCATCACCAGTGAAAACTAATTTAATAACGTTGAGAATTTATAATAAGTTATTTAAAATTAAACTTGATAAAATCCGTAAAAATTATTCATGTTCAATGCAACATCCTCGTGAATATGGGATCATATTATGAACGAAATCAATGTATTTGTTTGTATCAGAAATGTCAAAGCAAATATTGAGACCTTCAAACATTTAAAATATCTGAACGGTGTATACTTTATCAAACAATTTTGCTTAATAAAAATTTTAGACTTTTTTATAGATAGGTCCTGCATGGAGTGGATATTCTTATACCGCCACTACACTGTTAATTGTGGCATCGGTATAGAATATAAGCCCATGTCTTTTGTATCACATCACTATAGCCCATCACAACTTCACTTTCCACAAATCACGGCCATGAGTTACTTCATGTAGTGAGTGGCCGCCATACACTTTGCTTAGCGATACGACGCTGTCACTTAAGAATATTTATTTCCTGTAAGCTGTCGGCTTATTAAATTATAAAGCCGGCCTTTGCAATAATCCATTAAGTTATGTTGGATAATAAATCAGTGTTTGTATATTATCTATAATATCCTTTTTTAATAAAGGTCAGAAAGTGTTATCATAAAGCCTACCGACACGGGTATTTTAAATACATAAAAGGAATTTTCAACGGTAACAACACAAATTCGACAGGTCTTACATATATTTTGCAAGTGCAAAAATACAACTTCACAGGAGAGTGGTGTAAAGATTCAGAAACCTGTACTTTTATATAAACCTATGAAAATGATTGAAAATGTTAACCCTTGGAGGAAAAAGATGTCATCATTAAAATTTTATATTTTTATGTTTTATGTTATATAATTTGGAAAAAAGTGTCATTTACATTTATGTAGCTTATGTTCTTTAAATTAGTAAAATAAGTAACCACTTGTACCAGTTTAATAAGTTCTTTTTTTGCAAATTAAGGAAAAAAGAAATGCAACACCGTATTTTACATGCATTTGCACTTTAGATCATTCAATTTGCACATTACCATATTAATATTCAGTGGTTTAGTGCCTATAATTTAAAAAAATCATTATATTTTACGAACTTATAATACTTGCACCAGTATACCGAGTACTGCCAGATTACTTGCACCGGATATCTACAGTGCTGGTCTTATAAGATAAAATATTTATCAACGGCTTTAGGAGTACATAACACCAAAATATGAAAAAAAAACTAAGTAAAGATTTGTTTTAAGTAATTTCAACATACAAATAATTTCTCATTGATTAAAAACCAAAAAAAAAGGTGTCCATTGTTTTAACAAATTATGGACAAGTGAATAGTATATTATAAAAAAGTAAATCATTAGAGCCTATAAGAATCCACTGTTGAACATAATTCTCCCGATAGATTGTCTCACAGGGGGAATTCTGCCATAGTCGCCACGCTTGTCAGGCGGGTTGGCGACCGCAGCTTTTTATTACATTGGGTTGTTCTCAGAAAGGTGCTGCGGCCCGTAACCTGTTTCCTCTGTCGGCTCTTACGAAACCCACAGGACGAAAAGGGCTAGTCGGTATTCTTATACCATCGTTACACTATACTTTAATATAAAAAAAAGTTAATACTGTAAGTTAATACTAATACTGTTCAAAAATGCTTAACTTTCAAATACTTTGGTTCTTCTTTGTAGTCTATTTCATCCTAAAAATAACAAGCTTCTTGTAGATCATCTTCTAAGATGAATTTTGATCGATGTCTTTTAATTTTCGATCTATAAATTCTAACCTTATTCGCAAAAATGCTAGTTGTGTTTCGATTTTCCTCATCCGTAGGACTTTTTTTCAAAAGCATGACAATCTGGCTATCCTTATTAAATGATTTAAATGTTTTTCCCCACTATCCTTTTTAATCACCCTGAAACCGTTTTATGCATATTTGTTCAATGCTGTTTTTACAAAATTAGAACGTAGGCTAATAAGGAATCCCCTCCGAACGGGTTCCCGCCTTGTCGTGGCGGGGGGCCTTAGTAGCCGTGGCTTGGTCTCCCACGGTGAACAAAGAGGAACCCACGTGGCTGGCCCGAGGTGAAGGGCCCGCCTGAGGTGGCCACTCCGAGTGAGCTTGGGGAGCCCACTTCAGATGTGTGCTGGTGGACTGCAGCGAGTGGGGACTCCGCACCCTCTACCGCTGCAGCCGAGGTGGAGTCGCGGAGGAAGAGGAGTGTTGGTATGGCGATGCGCCACTCGCCCTATCCTCCGCGACTCAAACGGGGCCGCACCGTTGATGCGGTGGTGATGGGGCTGCGGGGGGAGAGGATTGTCGGTATTGCGAGGCGCCGCTCTCCCTATCCTCCGCAGCCGAATCTTGGTTGGCGGCGAAGCCATAGACCAGATCCGCCGCTGGGGTCGGGAAGGCTAGTACTTCTAAGTGCTCGTTTTTCCTGGCCCCATGGCCTTCGCGCATCGGACGCGGGGGCGTCTGTTGCGCAGATGTAATTGGAGGCCGTGGAGGAAGGCGTGCCATGTGTTCTGGTGCGCCTTACTTGGGAAGGAGAACGGGGAGGAATATTATTACTTTTCTTAATAAAATGGAAACAAATGCAGAGAATGTAATTATGGTCGATGTAGACGAAATCCAAATAATGTTGAAAACTCATGAGATATGTTAGTGCCATATATGAACGCACATTAATATCAGCGGCAACCGGGGCTTTAAATATTACAATATTCTGAGAAATGATATTTACTTATTATCAAGATAAACTCGGACAAGAAAATATTAGGTATCGACTTGCATCCAAATCGTTGTAACCGTTGCCCCAAAACAAATTACATATATATATATATATATATATGTATATATATATATATATAACCAATATATAATATATAGTATTTTCTTAATATATATATTGCACCTAATAATTCCATATGTAGGTTCAGGATAGAATTGATATATTCCATAAATCAATTCTATCCTATACCTATATATTTTTCAGTATTTACCGTGCTAATTCGGTCTCAATTCACAGGGAATCTAAGTTTAGCGAGGCCCACTTTCAATCGACACTCCATTACAATGCGATGAGATGTTTATATGTTTACATACACACAGATAGTCCTCACGGGTGACAACGCATCTGCATTTTGATTCGTAATCGAAGATAAATGTAGATGTCTATGGGCCACAGCAACGACTTATCATCAGGTGGACTGTGTGCTCGTTTGTCACCCTATCCTATAAAAAAACATAAACACACACACACACACACACACACACACACACACACACACACACACACACACACACACACAGACACAGACACACACACACACACACACACACACACACACACACACACACACACACACACACACAGACACACACACACACACACACACACACACACAAACACACACACACACACACACACACACACACACACACACACACACACACACACACGTACGCACGCACGCACGGATGGACGCACGCACGCATTCACGCATGCACGCACGCTCGCTCGTACGCACGCATGCACGCACGCACGCATGCATGCACGTACGCTCGCTTGCACGGTCGCACCCATGCACGCACCCATGTACGTTCGAACGTACACGCGCACGCACCCACTTACAGATATATAATAAAAATAGCCAGAATAGCTTCTTATTACCTTGAAACGTCGAGATATTATGAAAACTCGATTTTAGAAAATCGAAGTGAAAACAATAGCTTCCCGATTTTTTGAAAATCATTTGAAACTATATATAGCTCTTATCATTCTTTCAAACTTGACCCGAATATTCTGTTTGGTATTCAAATCATGTGTCAAATTTTTTGAAATTCCACCAGGGTAGTGCGGGGGCGTTAAAAATAAAAACAATTTAAACTTTTAATCTATAGCTGCCAAAGGTTTGAAATTTGGTGGAATTATTATTTTTGTCCTCTTGAGTTCAACTGAGAACGAATTTTATGAAATTCCACTCACGAAGAGGATTGGAGCCCCCCCCCCCCTCAAATCCTCTTCGTGTTCGGTTCGGTTCTTCGGTTATAAGAGTAAAAAAATATTAATTATATTTTATTATACATTATAGCCCGAACTGGGCTATAATGTATAATAAAATTAATGTATAGAATTTTTTGTGTGTATTTGAGTGGGTTCCTGGATGGTTTGAAAACTCAATTGGATCCGGTAGGTGGCGCTGTTGTTGAGGTCCAGAAACCACACGTGCGAAGCTGGGGCGGAGCGCTAGTTTGTCGCATATAATAGCTTCTAAAGTCTTAGCATCGACTAGAAGTTTTTGTATGGGAATTATTTTAGTCCTTTTAAATTTTAGATTTAACTTAGCTGGGCAGCGTTTGAAACTGATATAAATATAAGTTCGTAATTCAGTAATTGAACGAATGAGTAAACTGCAGTGGCAATGGACCGCCCATTTCGCTCAAAGAACCGACAACCGATGGGGAAGAAAAGCAGGTGGCTCAGAATCGTGCTTTGTGGCATTCTTTATGGGAGGCTTATGTTCAGCAATGGACTTGTTAAGGGTTGTAATAATGATGATGATGACTTTCGGGAGATTACGACGCATCTTCTCGTCATATATACTTCAAACTTAAAAACAAGATCGACAGCCAGTGCGTGTTGCCAGTGATAACTTATGGATCTGAGACGTGGTCCTTCAATGCTGGTTGTATGAGAAGGCTCAAGGTCACTCAGCGAGTTATGGAGGGGCTATCCTCGCGGTTTCTATGAGTGATAAACATAGAAATGTGGATATCCGCAGTAAAACCAAAGTGGCTGACATAGCCCAACGGATTAGTAAACTAAATGGCAATGGGCCAGCCATGTGGCTCGAAGAACCGACAACCGATGGGGAAGGAAAGTTCTCGAGTGGCAAGTTCGTTCCTGTAGGTGAAGTGTAGGGCGGCTTCCCACCGGATGAACTGATGACTTGGTAAGGTATGCAGGAAGTTGGTGGATGTTTGTTTAGAACCGTGCTTTGTGACATTCCTTGGGGGAGGCCTATGTTCAGCAGTGGACTTGTGATGGACTGTAATGATAATGTTATTTTGAAGTCAGTCTTACTATTCGAATAATAGTTCGAATAATAGTTTTATTTTCTTTATTAGAAAATATATAAGTATTGCGCTCATGTTCATTCTGGATACTCATGATCCGATGCTATAAATTTTAAAATTTCTTGGCATAGACAGAACACGTAAAAAGCTTGGCAGCTAAAAGTTTTAAAGACTCGTTCAACCTTTTCATAGCAGGCTCGTATTTTAGAGCCAGTCAGTGAAGAGAGCGTTCCATTATTTCCTTGTATTTAATGTTAGTCTAGAATCGTATAACACATGTTTTTTTTATTATGCCGGAAACTCGTCTGTCCTGGAAAAGAAGTCCTCCACTCTATATTAGAAAAAGATTTCACCAAATGTCAACTTTATTTGTACGTGGTGGACCTTCCTAATTAACGATGGAGGTATGGAAATACAGTACAAAGTTTCTTGGAAGTAATAGTAACTAGTTAAGTTTCGCGTGCGATAAGAAAATCATGTAATATGTAATATATATCAGGTTTGAAGTGCACTTGCCTCCCTCCCACAATCGAGTGCTTTATCATCGTCACCTTGTGTGCCCAATATATAATATGCAGGGTTTTTTTTAAATAAAGTGGCCACTTTGATTTAAATTTAACTTGCATAGTCCAAAATTCAAAGGGATTTTGAATAGATTACGCACTGTGTCCTGTGTCCTCTGACACGTGAAGAAAAGTGAATTTTCTACAACTATCGCAAGCAAAAAATAGATCAAATGCTGGGACAATGGCTTAAAGTGCAGTTCATCAATAAAAAAAGTAATGGTATCTGTTTGCTGGTATGAGATTCAATGTATCAATAATAGCAGGGTCTTTTGTAAAGAACTTGAACTATGATGGAGAAACTCACAGTTGAACATATTTCAAATATATTTAAACTAACCCTCCGAGTAAGTATGTATGTAGTTATTAATTACATATGTAAGTAATTAATATAATTACATTGCATTTCTTTGATTTTGTTAATAAAACACTTAACAATATTATATCGTATATTTTTAAAAGGACACGAAGTGCCATCCTTACGAAATAAATGTTGCTAATAAAATATAAGTCTAAACATCGAGACACCGACAATTGCTTAGAAAACTTCATTCGTTTCGTTCGACTTCTTCCATAAATATTTAAGTGCACACGCATTGGAGCGCACCATCTTATTTTTCTCTTGAAAGTTTCTACCTTCCTTTAGTATAACGTTTAGTATCTTCTATTCGTAATGACTATTATGTCAATCAAATATTTAATAATCGATTTGGTCTGAGAATGATCAGAAATTATTATCAATATTCAATATTCTTTGCTCAAATGGCGCCTTAGACGTAAAGGTTGAAGGGTTTTACCATTTTATTGTTTACTTTTTCAATTCATCAGTTTATGAAAATAGTGAAAGCTGAATTTGCTGAATTAGTACATGAAGGCAATAAAAATCAATAGCAGGGACTTGGATAATATAGTGCTGGCGAATATGAAGAACAGCGCTGTCAGACAATTTGCTAGCCTAAAACTTATCCCATTGACGTGGACCACCGAGAAATATCAGAATGTCTTACAGTTGTTACTGCTACCAAAGAATTAAAAAGAAATATTAAAAAATAACTCAGTGTTCGAGTTGAGTGGTAACCATAGATTTAGTATAAACTGACGGAATAGATTGGCAATGAAAAAAAGAAATACCATAGTGTATCCGTACGTTAGAGCGAAAAAGATAGACGAAATAATTCACGTACATGCTATTGGATTGTATTGACCTGACATCATTTGAAAACAAAACCAATTCTGCTTGTATTTGCAAAATCTCATGTTTTTAATGTTAAAAATAGTTTTTAATACACGTATTTTAAGAGAACTAAGAGCGTAATACCTGAATATAACTCGCATTGGACAGAAATCCCTCATTATTATAAATTTAACTCGTAGGTATAATTGAAACGTTTAGGTGTCTAAATGCTTTGCTTTTGAGCATATTAATGTTCACATTTTATAATATTAATGTTATAAATACATATGAATTAAATTAAAAATAATCACAAATATGGGAAATCCTGCTAATTCTAACCTCTCTATTGTAGAGGTTGACACTATCGACAACTATATAACTGTCACTAACTGGTAAAGTTGCCAAGCGTGCAGCCTTATTCAAATTCGTATAATATCTTTTTAATTATTAGAGTTTGAAAAACAATAGAGTAAAGGTGACAAACGAGTACACAGTTTACCTAATCGTACGTCGTACTATGGTAGGTTTTTATAAAATTTTATGTTCTTTAAAAATGATTGAAAATAATAAATAGAGAAAAATGGGTTCACAAAAGAAAGTAATTTAAGTAATTTAAAGAAAAATGATTTTCTCATAGAGTGTAATAATGGAAAAACTACAACGTGAATCTTATTATTAGAATAAACTATGTAGCAAAGTTTGAAAAATATGTAGAGTTTACAACATTTTTATAACAAATTAGTTCTTTTTGAAGGAAAATATAAATCTACCAACATCAGTTGGTACTTTTATTTTTATTCCTCAAAACATAATCAAAAGTTCAAAATGAAAACCCAACTACATTTCAGGGCATTTTAGGAATAACGTGTGACTACGTAATGCGTTACGCAATGTTTTAAAAAGTTGACATGGTAGTCTTGTTTAGTACTTTTTTAGTAGACGTTTCCTATCGCAGTATGGTGTTAGTTATTGACTTTTAATTTACATACAGTTTCTTTCATTCAGCGACTTTATATTAACAATTTTTAAAGTATATATATGAAACTAAGTGGGGAGACTCCAATTCTGCCTGTGAGTTCGTCTGGGTACATATCACCCTCTTACCTAGTACCGGTATAAATACAGGCTGTAAGCCATTCCCTCTCAGTCCTAAGAGGTGGCAACTGGCTAGTCTTCTCTGTATGAAGTTACCCGCAAGTGTCCGTGGGCTGCAGTAATCACAGAAACCTAGTTCGGACTAGGCTATTAATTTAGCAGAGTAGCGAGTAAGTTAGTGGCTAAATTTGTGCAAACCACAAAAAATTTGTCAAGTAGTTTAGTGAATGATTAAGTCGAGTCGATCCATTTTACTATATTTTTATCGGGCGAGTAGCGCCTTCCACCACGCGTCCGTACTTACTGGTTCACCGGCTAAACGAGTCCGAACCTACTGATTAGTCGACTTCATTAGTGGCCGCAAAAATGTCGAAGAAACAACTTTAAAAATTGTTTCGAAATTTGTAGAACATCTTCTATCTATCCGTATTCGTATCCATTAATTCTTTTTTTAATCACACAAAAAAGTAAAAGTAAAGATCGAGATAAAGTAATTTTAATCAGTAAAATTATTGTTAAAAAACTAAATTTTGCGAAAATAAAACCTTATAACCTTATAATATCTTAAAAATCCGTACTTTTTTAAACCAATCCTTTACTATTTCATTCTTTTAATTGCATATTATCATTTACACAAACTTTTATGTGTGGGCTTTGTTTGTGTTTTTTTTGTGTCTGAAGTGTGGGCACTCCTGTTTCCTCATCCACCTCTTCTAAAATAGCCATTACGATTAGCTTAATCAGTTTATTCACTCTATTGCGTTACAGCCCGTTCATCTTGCAAAACACCACTCAGTAGCGAGTAGTTTAGCCACTAAATTACACGCTACTCTACTAAATTACTAAAGCAGTGCGAACTAGGCTTTACCATCATCAGGTGGACTGCAACTTCGTTGATTACATCAGTTTTATAAAAAAAAAAAACGAATAATGATATAGTAAACTTTTTTTTAACATATATTTTGGGAATGTCGAGAACATCCCGAATTACAAATTTATTGGATAACAAACATAACATTTTAACATTTATTTCATTTTTGAAATTATAAGAATACCTTTGCAATAAGCCAGCATGGAAGTTTTTATGTGACTTCATGCGGACCAAAATCCGCGAAAGGGCGGAATATTTAAAAATATACCTAAATCATTGTATAATTTGTCAAAATACGATGAGAAGTTTCGAAGATCTGAGGGAACAGATTAATATACATAGCCTTCTAAAATCCTTATGGCTTTTCCGTTGTCCGTTCCGCAGAAGACACGAATATGCTGAAATCAGTATCAAAAATTAAGTTGAGGTAGGCGATGCATGGTGGAGCACTATTTGTCTCCATCACATGCATATTTCACGCATTTGTGTGTTTTGATTTTGGTCTCACCCTAATCACTCCATCGCCAATCTAAGGTGGTACCCCAAAGTTAACTTCTGCCGAATAATAAAGTTACAGTTACAGCCTACATGCGTTCCATACGGGGTCAGGCCTCCGCTCATTTCTGAGAGGGTTTTAGGGCAAAGAATTGACCGCCGCGCTGCCCCAATACGTTTTGGCGAACTTCACATATCTTCGAAATATATTTTTTTCATATTTTTCAAATATGCAGGTTTCCTCACGATGTTTTCCTTCAACGCTGAGCACGTGATAAATTAGCACTTAAAATTGCAATTAACAATTTCATTGGTGCCGGCGGGGATCAAACCCGATTAGCTCGCATACAGTGAAAATTACAGTGAGCGCTAACCATCTGAGCTGATCTGATTATGATGGCAATTCAACAAATTTATTGACGACTTTTTTAATTTTAATTAATGGAAATAAAGTAACCAGCTTAGCTAGTTATCTACAAATGTGACTTGAAGAGGGAATTAATTTATTGCGGACCGACTAGATTTACTAGTTTCAACATTATGTTCAACACTATAAAGAAATAAGTATATATAAAAAATAAAAAAACTCTGATATCGAGGAAAATGAGTAAATACGTAGTATTACGTCCCTTAGGGTACGTGAGTTTAAACTTACAAATCAGGATTGCTCGTAAAATCATCTGCCACTCTGGTATTACTATGAGTTGCATGCCTGATAAAGTAACTAGACTGAAGGCATAGCCCAGCCGCATTTTTTATAGAATAAGACTGACAAACGATCATACCGTCCACCTGAAGGTAAGTGGATACTGTGGCCCATAGACATCTAAATCAATCCTCGATTACGAATCAAAATGCAGATGTGTTGTCACCCGTGACCTCGTGAGGACTATAATGGAGTGCCTCTTTTCCAGTAAATAGGGTCTCCGGTTTTTACACTCACCATACGAAACACAGCAGTAATAAGCTGCTATTTTACGCTGGTATTCTGTGAGAGCGTGGTTCTTCCCCGGTTGAGCCGGCCCATTCAACTATACTACTAATATAGCTGCATCAAGGTTCTACCACGTAAAATACTTGCTACTAATTTTTGGACTTGGAGTAAAAGGTTCATCATCCACCCACCCTGGTGGTAATGATAAACTTCAGCAATACAGCATATATACTCATGATCGTTATGAATATTGTAATATAATCGATTTCCACAATAAAGGTTATATAAGATACTCATAAGACCGTCGGTCCCGAAGTATAAAACCGATAAAGGCCGGCCTGCTTATTAGAAATCTTCTCATTTTCGCACAAACCTCGGCTTTCCTTTGAAATATTCATAACGTTGTTAAAAAGGTTCGGTCAAAGATTGCGCGTTTTTTAGAAGAATTTTTATCGCCCTACACAGACGTATTTTAAGTATTAGAATTAAAAGGTTGGAAAACATAATAAAAATATTTATAATTCAATAAGCGGTAGATATATTTATTTTTCTTTGATCCCCAGTTGACATTATACAACTGAACGCGTTCATTTATTTTTAATCTTTATTGCATTACTTATAAGAAAGGATACAAAGTGCGGACTTAATTAATATCTTCTACCTGTCAATTCATAAAGTGTTCAGAATTTCAAATAGCAGGAACGCCTACTACACGTAAAGAAATTGAAACAAAAACTTAAAAATGGAAAAGAGAACTAAAATAAATACGCTTATAAATATTTAACAAAATATTTGTGAAATAATATGAATAAATACATATAAAATATTCAAAATATTCATTTACTTAAATAAATATATATTCACAGAACTTAAAGATGATTGTCTTAAAAATTAGAATTGTAGTCGTGTAAGAATAAGACTTATTTATTTAGTGTATTTATCAATAACGTATTGTATCCTTTTTTTATAGAATAAGCGTGACAAAAGAGTACACGCTCCACCTAATGGAGAGTGGATCCTGAGGTCCATAGACATTTAGCCTCGATTAAAATTTAAAATGCGGATAAGTTGTCACCCCTTACTATACGAAACTCAGTGGCATCGAACTGCCATTTCACACTAGTATTCTGTGAGAGCGTGGTTCTTCCCCTTTCGAGACGACCCACTCGTGTAACAACCATAATAATATGGATGCAGCATGCAGCATGGCGTGCAGATCTCCTCCTCGGAGACAAATGACTTTTCATCTTGTTCTTATGCTTTAATCTGCGTAAGGCATTCTTATTTAGGATTAGGACAATTAATTCAACTGGTCTAGAAGTAGTATGTGGTTCATCATTTGGAAGAGTGGTAGTTTTTTTAGGAATTGCAATTCGTCGTCATTGCCTCCTCGTAAATTGCGGTAGTTTCTTTATTATGCCTTTCCTGGTATGGGAGGAAATTACCGTTGGTTGAAGAACAAGTATTTTTTAATAACGTTACCTGAACACTAGGATTTTCTTCCGTATCGTGGGGGCAGTTTACAAACATACATTTCACAAGGACAAACATCCAGACCCGGGAAAATTAGTTGTAGGCTATGCAAATACTTGTTCCGTGCGGGATTCGAACCCGCGGCCCTTAGCGCTGTAACTCATTGCTAAGCCACTTCGCAACGGTGCCGTCAAATTCGTAATCATGTATCGTAATCGCAGTTTCTAATGTTTCAAAACAATTATTCAAAAGTTGTTATTTCTAATTTACTAGTCGATAGGACTTCTCTTCTTCATAGGAGTCCGAGTCAGTAGGTAGTACCTCTTACCTGCTTGTCCCGCCAAATAGCAATGCGTGCACTACTTTGTTCCGGCCTGAGGGGTAAAGAGCCCCAGTTTAACTACAGTCTGAGAAGCATTCCATCAACACATTTGTAGCCTCCTTTGTTATTGAAGTTGGTAACAGATGTGCATGTGGCTGTATGTAGTAGCCACTTATCATCAGATAGATCGTAAGTTCATTTATCACTTCAGGCTTGTACCCAACACGATTTTAGTATGCTTATATTTTTGCCCACATATATAAAACGTAAGCTTAATGAGTGTCCCAGTATTTGTTATTTTTAATACCTCTTGAGTGGTCATTATTTTCTGACAGTATTATATATATTATCGCCGTGATGGAAATACAAAGAGCATATTCTCTTAATCGTATTCTTTTCGATCATCGCATAATATTATTATGGTTGTAGCACGAATGGGTCGGCTCGACCGGGAAGGACCACGCTCTCACAGAACACTTACTTACTTACTTACTTACTTATCGTCACGCACAATCCCTAACGGGGTAGCCAGAGAGAACAGATCGCCAAGTGTCACGATCCTTACATACCTCTTTCGCTTCTTTCAGGTTCATTAACTTCTTCATACATGCACGTTTAGGTATCCGAGTACTCTTGACCCTCCCCTCTTCGAGCAATTTGCTCACATGGTCTTCGAAAGTTAGTCTCGGTCTACCTCGACACCTTTTAATATTTACTTTCGCTCTATATATTTTCTTCACCATTCGGTCTTCACTCATTCGTTCAACGTCTCACAGAACACCAGCGAAAAATTGCAGCTTAATAATGCCGTCGTATGGTGAGTGTAGAGATCCGGAGACCTTTTTTTACTGGAAACGAGGTATTCCGCCTTAGTCCTGGGGGGTGACAACGCATTTGCGTTTTGATTCTTATTCGAGGATAAATGTAGATGTCTACGAGCCACAGCATCCACTTACCACCACGTGGACTGTGTGCTCGTTTGTCACCCTTATTCTATAAAAAAAAAAACTGAAATAGTAGAAGGGCAGCAAGAGCAGTATCTTCCCGGTAACAACCAAATAACAACTCAAAATAAAAAATAAACTGCTTTTACCAATAGCAACTTTTGCAATTATGGCAAATATCACCTTTATGTGGCTATCTATGAAAGAGCCTGCCTATTTTCAGTAATGGGTTATGATTGGCTGTAATGATGATGTGATTCTAAACGGTCTACGGCAAATTTGGTGTCGGAGGACTGGTCCCAAGAGCGAAATACAGCCCACCTGATGGTAAGTGTATGTTGTGGCCGATAGACATCTACATATATCGTCAAAATGTTGATGCGTATCAACTATAAGGACCAAGATGGAATGCCTCGTTTCCAGCAAGAAGTCTCTGGTTCTCCATACTTACCACACAAAACGCAGCAGCATGAAGCTGCTATTTTACGTTTGTGTTCTACGAAAGCGAGGTCCTTCCACGGTTGAGCCGACTTATTCGTGTTACAAACATAATACATTGATTGTACATTGTATACACTTGACCGATATTTATTTAAAATTAAATTTCATATCAATACTGGTAAAGTTACATGTTGTAATCATCGATCCAAGTATTTAGGTGGATCAGATGTTTAGTTTTTTTATTACCAAATTACTAAATATCTGATCTATAATATTTTCATAGATTTTACTAAATGTTGGCAGTACAAAAATAAGTCTAAAATTGACGGAGTAAAGGATACAAACCTATTCACTTTTTCAATAACAAGAAATGTAAGATAATTATTATTAAAAATCCACCTTTTTACCAAGTTTCTAGTCTAAAGCATGTGACTTAGAGATTTGAAACTGAAAATAGGTATCTTAAAATTACGCGACAGGTTAAAAGACGTTATTTGGTTTAGGTCTGGAAGCGAACTTAAATCAATTAAAATTCCTTTATTTTGAAAACCCTTAAGTAAGCAAAAAGAGGCACGATGTTATATATCGTATGCTTCATAATCAATATACCCTAAGACCCATAGTTTCAAATCTCTAACTCATTGGAGTATATGTTAGTTTAAAATCAATTGCAAAATTTGTACCGAACCGAACAGGCAAGAAAACAAGTGAAAACGTGGTAATAAAATATTGTTTAACACGGTGTCATGTTCAAACTCCTAAATTATACACATCCGAAGCAACATTATCTTCAGATTTATCCTACCCACAGCCTCGACCAACAGATAAAATTTATACGCCACCGGCACCCTACCATGGCATATTTTAAAGCGAACATTTTAATAAGTTACCTTGGACCCTCCCTGAATTTCAATATAAAATCCGAAAGTAAAATAAAGTTTTTTGGTTTAAATGAAGATTCTATGAACATATTTATTAGCTCTACTTATTTTTGCTGGATAATACCTAATTGTAAATTTGTAAGTAAGTATAAAATAATAATAAATGGAGTAACAAGATTTCATATTATGTATGTTTTATTAGTATGATAAAGAAGTACTATATGTATGTGTATATGTTTAATCCCTGAGAAAATTATGTTTATTTTTTCAGCTTAAACCTACTAAGCCAAAGCTTAGTCGTTCAGTACTGATAATCTAAGTATGTACGAATATTAAATGAAAGCTTAAAAAATAATTGAATATGAACTAAGTGGAACAAATAAAAAGCAGAAGACTTGAACCATATACGAATAATATTTAGTGAACAATACATGGGCTAAGGATTTAGATTTTTTGGATTAAATAAACTTATTGCATATTGTTGCGCACTATATTTAATGTCTGGTACATGGAGTCATTAGTTACAACTAGCGCCCTCTGGTATCGAGTAGTAGATCTAGGAGAGTCAAGATCCATCTAGAAATCTAACAGTTGTTTCAGTAGAAGAGGCCCTTTATAGGATCGGTATCGACCGCGACCCGAGTCAGTATTGAACTGGCGATGCAAAAGTTGTGGAAAATCGGCGACGAGATTGGGACAAGCACATACAACCGTTTTTGTTGTCATATCGAAGTGCTGTTCACGAAAGTACATCAGTGACATCAGTTGGCGCAAACTTTGGTAGAGAATTAGGGATGCCTACAGGCCTGATCACCGGAACACCACCTTATGCCCCATGCGGTATAACCGGTTATGCAAATGACTTGTGGAACCTAATGAATGACATTTATGAGCACGTCAGGCAATTGGGCTAGCAAATGTCTGAAAAGATGAAAACCCCGTATGACCGCAAAATAAACCACAAAGGGTTCAACGAAAGTTTACTAGTGTGGTTGCACAATCCAGTTCGCGTCAGAAGGAAACCTTCTAAGCTTCAAGCTAAATGGGTCGGACCGTACCGGATTCTGACAAGGATCAATGATGTAACCTACCGGATACAGAAGGTGCAAAAGGTACTCCTAAGATTGTCCATGTGGATCAACTGGCGTGTTACTGTTGGGTTGATAATGCTCAGTGCAGTGTTGCGCGAGATAATTAATGCCTAGTACATGGAGTCATTAGTTACCACGAGACTCCTCTAGTATCGAGTAGCAGAACAAGGAGTGTCGAGATCCTTCTAGAGATTTTCATACCAGAACTTTCTACACCTAGTCAGTCGGGACCGGTATGTACTCGAACATTCTAGATATTTCAGTAGAAGAGTCCCTATAATGCATAAGCACCATAAGTCTGTGGCCCTATATAAGGCCGGTATCGACCGCAATCCGAGTCAGCATTGAATTAGAGATTAAGCGATTACTTTGAAACGATATAACTGCGGCCTAAAGTGATCAATGGTGCAATTGTGTTTTATTATTATTGTGTTTTAAGTTGTAATTGGTGTTCGGTAATAAAAGTGACAATTTTCGTAATCAACCGGCAGTTTTTATTGTCGAACCACAAGCTCGTGACTATATTATTCAAATTTGGTCTCATCGTAACACCAAATCATGTATTTATTTCTTGTTTCATACGAATTTAAAAAACAGTATTTTCTTGAGTGCCTCAATGTCGAAAACGATAGAAAACGCAATTACTCACAAGGCGGGAAACTTTCTTTGCCCTTTTAAAATATTCATGAAAATGGAAACATTTAGTTTTTCAAACAAAAATTACGTTTTTAGCTATTCATATAAAATCGATACTTAAATAAGCAAAGGTGATCGTTTTAAATATACTAAGAAAATATTTTGCAATCAAACCCTGTTGTTAATAGGTTTCCTTTTAAAGGCTGATAATAGCAAATAGAATGGAGGTATATTGAGATTTAAGACCATCTAAACTCCATCCATACTTTCTATTCAAAGAAAGACAGATCGTGAAAACATCTCGGGGATAATTTAGAATTTGATGTATTAATATATAATTCTTAAAAGATAAAGATACGTTTGCCATTTCAACGTTTTACGTTTGCTTCCTTCCTGATAATCTGTCTATTGCTATTTTCGCTCCTTAATTAAATTTAAGGAAATAAGACACTCTTATTATTGCTCGTTTTGACTGATATAATTACTTTTGTGAGAACTACCGGGGCAAAAAATGACTTTAGAAAGCTAATGAATTCCTTAAATATTCTTGGCCACTGGAAAAAAAATAAAACTACAAAAATATACACAAATATTGCTTCGTCTTTAAACAGGTATATGATATGATGTATGATTGAATTTCAAAGTATATAAGTTTAAACGTACATACAGCCATGTTGCAGCTACTTTATGGTTGTAGTACTTATGAGTCGGCTCAACCGGGGAAGGATCACACTCACACAAAATACTAGCTTCAAATAGCATCTTAATGCTGCTGTGTTTCGTATGGCGAGTGTAGAGAAACGGAGACCTTTTTTTACTAGAAACGAGCGATTCTTTTTTTGTTCTCAGGGTGACATCGCATCTGCATTTTGATTCTCAAAGATAGATACGAATGCTTATGGGCACATATAATCCATTTACCATCAGGTGGACTATGCTCGTTTGCTATGCTTATTTTGTTTAAAAAAAACACAAAATAAATATCAACTTTCATCTTTTTCTTTCATCAATTTATTTAGCATTCCGTTTAACAATTTAGTCCTGTTAATAACTTTAGACTGAAATATTTTTAGAAGACCATTCACTAAATATAAATGACATGTACTATGCTCCGCAAATGATTAGGGAAATAATTTACTAATGTTCTGATAAAATTAAAAAAAAAAGACAATACTAAACTATACATTTAGGTTTATTCAAAGCTTACGTAAAAGTAAACAACAAAAATGATTTTTATTTATTCTTATTTCACGACTTTGTACTTAGGAGTTCTAGTCTAACCTTACCTAATGATAGAACACTAAGATATGCTTTAAAATACTTCTGACGCGTAACTTCCCGCAGCCACAACACAATACAGCGAATAAAAATGTGGCGAACTCTCAAGAGACGGACTGGTGGCAGCATTACGAGAGTAACAAAAATACTAATAACCTACATATCTCTACCAACCTAAGCAATCAATTATGTACGAATATATTTACCCAAAGACCGCTGTTCCAATTTTGTCATGTATGTTGTGTCGGCCAGTGGACGTAATTTATAAGTCAATCGGACTCAAACATGTCATGTGCCCAAATTTCTGGTTAGAAAAGTTTAACCATACCTATATCGAAGTTTATTGCAAAAAAAGTATTTCTTTAAGCTATTTTATAATGAATGCAATACGTTATTCTTTACTTTTTTATAGAAGGTGCAAATGAGGATGCAGCATTTCTTTCAACTTGATTATTATTATTTTACACTTATTTTTTTATTTATTAAAAAAAAACCAGCTACCTACTTAACAATAATAGTCATAGTAACAATAATGTATTGTATTTGTAATAACTTAGAGTATATATATATATATATATATATATATATATATATATATATATCATAATATTACAAATTAATTTATATATATATAACTTTTAAATTACTTAAAATATATGTAATAACGTACGGCTTAAATGTATGGCCTATCAAAGGTAATTTCAAGTATACAACCAAAGAAATATTAGATATTCATCCAAGTTTATTTTATCACCTTCAAAGTATATTCCTGTAGAAACGATACACTTTCTCCGACGAATAATACAATCATCAAAACTGATTTTTCTAAACGCTTTTTCTGGAATTGAGTTCAGTTCTCACTGAGAATTATTCTTTATGGTTTCCATAGGATGAAAACGGGTGCCACGAAGTGGTAATTTGAGTTTAAGAAAAAGAAGTTGCACACTGCACTGCAGAACCAAAAGTTGGTATTGTTGATCGAAGGGAGAACGCGTCTAGGCAAACAGTGTGGGACGCCCCCTGACACCCTGACTGGCTACACTCAGTAGCTGAAGACCGGACTAAGTGACCTATGTCCAGCGGTTGACTGCCGCAGGCTGATGATGAATGAACGAAAGGTATGGTTTACTGTAAGCTGATTTCAAAAAAATATTTAACTTATTTAAAGTCAGCCAGAAGTAAATTAATGATTTTCAAATCGGCTACAGTTTAACGAGCGGCACGATAAAAAATTATTGCATTTTTTTAGTAAAAATATATATTTCTAAACTTCAGTAAATGCAACAGAACAAAGTACTTTTCGTATACCTGAAATGCATCAGTTTCACAAGTGTTTCCTCTTAATATTAATATTTTTTCACGTATTAGTACGGTTTAAAAATAATATACGGAATTTCACGGGAGCTTCGCGTTCGAGGTGTGCAATTATAACACGGCTGGAGATTTACTATTCAAAATTTATCTGATACAAGCGTTTTTTACAGGGTAGTAATATGTAGGGGCAAGGACGGGTCATGTTTTGGGCTTGCACTTTGGATTTTTAAACGCAGTGCTGAAATTTGGTTATGCCACATTCCGTCGCTACTGTAGAATTATGCAATTCAGCATTTTGGTTTAAATTTGATGCGAATATATATATAAAAAAATACATGCTAAAATTAAATCTAAATAAGTTTGACGCACCCTTATTTCTGTTTCGGTTGCATTAATTCTTCGGTCATTACAATTTGTGCGCGATGTTCAATCCCGATGTTTACTGTTCTTTTAATTGTTTTAACCTATATACAACCAACCTATAGATAGAGGCATAGGATTACAATAATTTATTAGGTTTATTATTTCTCTAAGAAGGAGCAGCATAAGGGAATATTTCACCATATCTCACGCTTTGATTGTCACAAAAGTTTTTACACTCTCATTAATATAAAGGAACTATTTCAAATAAGATGTAACGATAACCCCTTATATGTAAAACTCATATAGTTACTAAAAACGCTGCCAGATTATTTGTATATTTTACTACTAAGCAACGAGTTATAATATCTTCATAAATGAAATATGAGCTTTTTAACGTTTAACCTTAACTTTAAAGCCGACTATTAAATTTTGTTATGGATGAAAGGTATAATAGGATAAAAGGATTTCATTTTTTGGGTCAAATTAACGACTTCTTAAAAGAAACTTTTTCGTTTCAACTTTTTTGTTCTCAATTGGAGTGATTTTTTTGTTACGCGATATCTTGGTCGATTGTTAACTGATTTTAATGATACTTTTTGTTGAATAGCCTTTAATCACGAGGGTGTCATTTAAATTTCAAAAAAAAAATCATAATTAAAAGGTGGAAAAATCGGGAATGAAATTTTATATTATATTAGTAATTTTTGATTACTCACTAACTGTAAACCGATTCTAACGAAACTTTGCAAATAGGTGCAGTTCAGGCTACAATATTATGGTGACTTAGATCCTTTTCGGCACTTAATTTTTCTTGTCGCACGTCGCTGTCATATTTGAGCAGTGCGTTTAGACTTCAGAACAATATGCTTTAGTTATTGTTTTAAGGGTTTAGACCTATTCGTACCTATTTAACTTAAAACTTACTTGCCAAACTAAAAGTATACAATTAGGAATTATTTTATTAACGTCTCACTGTCATTGATGTAATAAAAACTGGCTACGATGTGTGGACATTTGTGCTAATCGAGTAGCAGTAGTTCATAGCATTCAATTTTTATTTGAACCCAGGTAGAAAAAATTTAGGGAGGATATAATCATAATCATCGTACTGGCTAAATTATGAATCTCAAAATTAGAACATAACTGTATGTTCCTTAGTGGCAGAAATACGCAAAACCTAACCTAACCATGAACTCCATGTTTCGTTTGCCTTAGTAGATTTTTTTATATAAGAGGGGGCAAACGAGCATGCGGCTCACCTGATGTTAAGTGACTACCGCCGCCCATGATCAACCGCAACACCAAGGGAATTGCAGGTGCGTTGCCGGCCCTTTAGAAAGGAGTAAGCTATTTTCTTGAAGGTCCCCAGGACGTATCGGTCCGAAAAAATCGCCGGTGGTAAACTATTCCACAGAGAGGTCGTACGCGGAAGAAAACTAAGGAGTTTTCTTCCGCGTCAAAAGGTTGAAACGTACAGTGGTGGACCGCCAAGCATCCAGATGGTGTGGATGGTATCGGGGCGTTTGCCGCGTAGTGCGTTCACGAAATTTGGCGGCTGGGATTAATCCGAACAATTCCTCAGAGCACTCCCCATAGTATATGTGGAAGAAAATGCAAAGAGATGCAACATCTCTTCGCAGCGCCAGTGAATTGAGCCGATCGGAAAGCACTCGGTCGTCGACGATTCGAGCCGCTCTGCGCTGGATGCGGCCAAGTGGAAGGAGCTGGTACTGGGGAGCCCCAGCCCAGAGATGGGAACAGTATTCCATGTGCGGCCGAACCTGCGCCTTGTAAAGTTGCAGGCGGTGTGCCGGCATGAAATACTATCCTGCTCTGCTGAGTACGCCAACCTTTTTAGAGGCCAATTTGGGCTTCTCTTCCATGTCACCACGAAACTGCACGCCACGCGATATGTCGACGCCGAGGATACCGATACTGGCTGAGGCAACAAGGGGAGTGCCTTGAAACTGGAAGATACGACAAAAGGGTTCTTTTTAGCAGTTAACACGGAAACTTGTGTCTTCTGGGGGTTAAACTGGACTAGATTTAGTCGCCCCCAATGCGAGACTCTGTTCAGCAAAGACTCGACTTCAGACACAAGTTTGTCCCGGTACTCGGAGATGTTTTCCCAAGAAATATTGGCACGGCCGGTGTAAAGAGCATCATGTCATCTGTATAGCAATGAATGTTACGGGTTAGCAACATATCATTGATATGCAGAAGAAACAGCGTTGGCGATAGCACGCAGCCTTGTGGAACACCAGCATTAATAATAGGCTTGCAATCGGAGCTTGCACCGTCTACAACGACCTTGATGCTCCAATCTGCAAGAAAACTGATGATCCAATCGCACAATTTCTCGGGAAGCCCATAGGACGGGAACTTCGAAAGAAGCGCTTTGTGCCAAACCCGATCGAAGGCCTTCGTAATGTCGAAACTAATGGCTAAGGAGGAGGCTTGGACTCTACTACCTCCGCCCATCTGTGAGTTAGGTAGACCAGAAGATCACCAGCTGACCGACTACGGCGAAAACCGTATTGGCGATAAATAATCAGCTGGTGATCCTCAAGGTAGCTTATGAGCTGGCACTTAACAATAGACTCCATTGTTTTGGAGAACAAGGAGGTGATGGTGATAGACCGGTAGTTGGACGGGTCTGAGCAGTCGGGTTGGAGCGGATAATTATATTTCAAAAAAAATTTACATATGTACAAGTATTATAAGTTCAGTCTTACCCTACTCATCGTGCTCGTTATCAATTTCATGAATATTTTATTACGGTTGCAGCTCTGCGCAAAAAGATTTATTTGAAAAAGTTGCAAGTAAATTCTTGTAGGAGTTTCATATATAATGATTTGAGGAAAAAATAACGTTAACGCACCTGTCAAATAATTAGAATTTAAAAGCATCGGACTTGTGGTGAGCTTTAATGGACCAAATTCATGCTGTAGATTCTCTTGTGGAGATAATCAAAATGACAAAAACCCTTATTGAGATAAAATAAAAAGGACTTAAACAAAAGAAGCTTTCTACCTGTATGCTCGGAAGGCGACGTTATTCGATACTCCTGTTGGCTAGCGACCTAAAATGGCGGGAATTGCAAATTTTATTTTTTTATTTGCAAATTTTGCTATATTTTCACTTTAAGACAATATTTATGGATAAAACTTACAGGAATTCTTGTTGAATGTATAAACTATCGAATAAAATTATTTTTAGTTGCTAGTCGTTGTAGTCATCTACACGTATATAATATAAGTCCCTTATATATATATATATATATATATATATATATATATATATATATATATATATATATATATATATGTGTGTGTAGATGACTACAACGACTACTAGACTAAAATCTTTCAATTAGATATAAAATAAAATTTAAAACATTTAGTTAGAGCACGTGGACAATATGTTCCAACCCTTTAGAAAAATTGTTTCTAGAGAAAATACGAACCTTTTTTAAAGAAAAATATTCGTTTTGGGAATTAAAACAAAAAGGGGTATTAGATATTAATCGCTGTTGTTTGCAGGATTGATTTGTTTAGGAAATACAAACAGAATTATCGCACAGAAAAAGGGCATAGACATCGGAATGGACAAAAACGGTCAAAAAAGTAGTCGATTAATATGATGTATACTGTCTTTTAAAATTTGTACAATTTTTTTAAGGTAAAACTTATCACTTTTATGAATATTTGATAAAATTTGCGTGTAGGTTCATTATGAGAAGCAGGTTCAATGATGTGTTTTTTTAACTAAGGCTTGGTATTTATTTTTAATATAAAATTATCTGTGTTCGATTAAATTAAGGCTTAACTTGTATTGTTATTGGTATTTGTGATAGTTTATTAAGTTTCTACTTTTATATAAAATCACACTACGACAATGTATTAAAAATTTATTTTTTACAGGATAGGAGTTACCAACGTGCACACAGTCCAACTGATGGTAAGTGGTTGCCGTAGCCCATAGACGTCTATTATTTTTTACGAGTCAAAATTCAGATGCGTTGTCTCCCGTGAGGACTTAGATGGATTGCCTTCTTTGCAGTAAGGGTCTCCGGTTCTCTACACTCACCATACGAAACACACTAGTACTACTACTAATCATATAGCTGAAGCATGGTGCGACCACGTAAATCACGTGTTTCGTGAATAGGGAGCAATTAAAAAATCTTTTGAAAAAAAATTGATATATTATAATTTGGCTTATTCCATAGTTGCACGGGACGAAAAGAGTTGGTGGATTAATGGATTAATTGGAAAGTAAGGGAGTCTTACATTTTACCTAGAATTCCGTTTGGGTAGAAACAACCTTCCTAACCATTTCCACATAACAAATCGAAATCCAAATAGCAGTACTTCTACCGTTGTGTTCTGGTATAAAGGATATAAATAGAGACTGAGACGCATTACGTCGTTCTTAGATGTAAATACGTATATTTAGCCTTCTTTGTTTAAAAATTAGTTGCCGGTGTTCATGGACTCCAGTAATCATTTACCGTCAGGTGGACTGTAAGTCTGTTTGTACTTAATTTATTTTTAAAAACAGTTGCCAATTACCATCTACGTCATATTCCGCGATCTAATACGAAACGAGCACACGGTGGTGGGGTGCCTACCTCAACACCGCGTGATTTTCAGTTCTTTTACGTACGTCGCCCAATGATGCTCAGGTGTGCGCACACCCTACTGCATCCCTAGTCGAGCAAATGTGGCTTAGTTTAAACATCAATGGGACAAAACTCATAATTTTTTGATGCTCTAACTGATACTATATCTTCTTTTTCATTTTCTGACTATATAATAGTACTAAGTGATTTCTACATTAATTTATTATATCGTGATCGTAACTCAGAGAAATTTAATTATTTCTCTGAGTTAAGTACACTAATGTAAAAGCAGATTTTATAACGAGTTTAAACAGTCACGCCTTCATAGAATAAGAACTCCAAATAACGAACCCAAAATTACCTCCCCGTAAAATCACATATCGCTCACTTAAAGACATCGATATAAATGTTTTTGACAATGTCATTTACTCCATTGACTGACCCACTCACACATTAAATTTACAATAACTAATGTTAAACATTCAAGTACCAATGCCCTTAAATGGGGAAGAGTTGAGCCTAGTGGATACCATTGTTTTTCTTGGTATTACAATTGACGCGAAGCTTTAATGGGGACCCAATATATCTAAATTAGCAGGTAGACTAAGTTCTGCAGCATATGCTGTAAGAAAGATTCGAAGTCTAACCAATTAGTTAGTAGTAACTAGATTAGTTTATTTTTGTTACTTTCATAGCGTAATGTCTATGGAATCTTGCTATGGGGTAGTGCGAGTGACATTGAAGTCATATTTGTTTTGCAAAATCTCTTTTGCAAAACAAATATAGATTATTAAATTACTTAGAAAAATTTCGGCTTCTATCGACGTCACAGTTTGGCTTTAGACAGGGCAGATCAACTGAAGATGCAATAGCTGCACTTAGCCAACTAGTTACTGAGACGATGGTTGAATGGATCAAGTGTCTGACTGTTTTTTTGGACCTCAGGAAAGCGTTTGATACTGTTTTTATCCCTATTCTTGTCCAAAAACTAGAACAATTAGGTATCAGAGATGTTGCGCTATCTCTCTTTAAGAGTTACCTCTCTGATAGAATGCAAAGAGTGAAATTGGGTCATTACATCAGTGAAGACGTTGCTGTATCTTATGGTGTACCACAGGGAAGTGTGTTAGGACCAACGCTTTTTCTTATATATATTAATGACCTCTGTAATCTAAATATTGACCATGCGCGAATCCTTTCCTACGCCGATGATACTGCAGTCGTTTTTTCCGGGAAAAAACTGGGCTGATGTGAAGAATAATGCTGAATCTGGCCTGCACTTGATTAACAACTGGTTAAAAAATAATCTGTTGACCCTGAATACAGCCAAAACTAATTACATCTGTTACAGTATTCAAAATCATTCACAACCTGCCACTAACTTCAATTTATTAATTCACTCTTGCAATCCTGATACTGAACCCACTAATTGTGATTGTCCGGCTACAGACAGAATTGATAAAACAAAATACCTGGGGGTTGTGATAGACCAGCGGCTCTCTTGGCATTCGCACATTGAACTAGTCTCTACCAGATTAAGAAAACTGATCTGGATATTCAAGACCCTGAGATATGTAGTGCCTGGGGGGTGGGGGGTTGATCATAGCCTCAGAAGGAATATTTTTAAAGAAATCTACACCTCACTTGCGCAATCAATCCTAACTTTTTGCATTTCCATTTGGGGAGGAGCGGTTAAAACAAAAATGATTGAGGTGGAACGTGCGCAACGTGCTTTACTGAAAGTGATGCTCTTTAAACGTAGAAGATTTCCAACGCACACTCTATACGCTGTTTGTAAAGTCTTATCTTTAAGAAAGCTGTACATTCTCAGCGTTATATTAAAAAGACATAAAACTACACCTTATGACTCAAACAATTTTACAGTTAGAAGAAAAAAATGTTATTACACTTACCAAAACTAGAACCGCCTTTGCTAAAAATCAACTCAACAGTCGTTCGGCCTATCTATATAATAAAGTAAATAAAATCGTAGACATATATAATAAACCACTACGCGAATGCAAAAAAATAGTTACCAACTATTTAATACCTCTAGATTACGAATAAAAACAGAAATTATTCTTAGACACACTGCATAACTTAACACACACACACACACACACAAACACACACACACACACACACACACACACACACACAATTCTTATTTTTCATATTTTTATGTACCCCTAATACTGTTATAGATAATAAACTTTATGTTAACTAGTAGCTATGGAAGAGCGAAGGCACCTAATACAGGCAAGATTTTTGCTTAAAAGGTGTCTTCGATCACTATCTGTAAATGTAGACAATATGTTATCGAAATAAATTATTATTATTATAAAATATGACTTCAATATTTAATCACCGTACGGGCGATTTATAACTTAAATTGTAACAAGTCCCCTAGATAAAAATTTGTAGGAATAAACATATTAACTTTGGCATTGCAATATATTTATGAAAATGTAAGTTATGTAAATAAAACATAAATAGATTTTATAAGAATAAAGATGTTCATACTTTAAACACTAGGAATAAATATAAGCTTGTAATACCAGTTACTAGACTCCATAGAATTAGTAATTCATCGCTTAAGCTAGTAATCACAGAAAATGTGCAATATTTGTCATTAAACAAGTTTAAATGTTTTATGTACAAAAAGGGTTACTTTAATATGAATGAATACATAAGTGAAAATAACCCCTGGGAATGAGGTGATCGCCATCATGATGGTTCTATAAAGATTCATACAAAACTTGTACAAAATAAATTTATTATAAATTGAAATATGTTTAAAAAAGTCCCACTGGGTTTCTTGTCGATTCTTCCCAGGACAGAGGTTTTTTTTTTGCAAACCAGTGGTAGTTAAATAAAAAAACGACTTTTAATAAGCATTATACAATAATCTATACTAAATAAAACTATACTAAAAAAACGAGAACCAAGCCATTTAGCGTGGTGGGCATTAAAGTTACCAAGCATCACGATATCTGCGGATGGGACCTAGAATGTTCATTTCCGTTACAAAGAGGTAAAGTTTTACATTAAAAATAGGCTCTTCTAGATCTTTTAGAAATATTAATTGTATGAATGTTCTTTTTAATTATTTACTTTATTATTATTACTAGCTGGCCAAGCAGACGTTGTTCTGCCCTTTCCAACGACCCTTTTTCCTATAAAAACTTAAAATTCACAATAAAAAATGTTGAGAGTCACTGATCGTGATAAAACTATTCTATCTCTTAAGTAGAACTAAAATGTACATAGTGTGCAAAATTTCAATGATGTAATGTAGAGTAGCCCCCACTACATATATAATATATGTAAATGTTGTTATTATTTAATTTCAATGGACGGATGCCTCTCATTTTATTTTTTATTTAACTTTTATCGGAGTCATTGTAATGGACAACAAATAAAAAAAAGATTTAATATTACAAGCGGCCCTAATACGCACTTGTAGGTACTGTAAATATGAAAGAATCTCAATCAGGTAGATTTATACCACAATTAAATTCACGTAAAAATCATGGCCTCCACTTTTGTTCCGATTGTAAATGCTGGAACAATTTCCATATTTTATTACCTTCAGGGAGTGCCACTTAAATCAGAAACGTTTTTCATACGAGTATATGACTGTTTGAAATAATCCATTGTTACTGTGTGATTTAATGCCCTATGACTGCGGAATCCGCAATAATCGTGTGAATCATTCAAAACGCTTTGTTCGAATGAGATATTTCGTTGATAATATATTATAATTAATTATAAAAAGTTAGTTATGATAATAGATATTCTACATTTTATTTTCATGAAGATCAATTAATCAAAAAAGAAAAAAAAAAGTCTTTTAAGATTAAAATAACTTCCATATAATTAAATGGCTTCTGAAGCTTTAATAAGGCTTAAATTTTTGGTACTCGATACACTTTGTCTTAGTGTAAACTTCAGAAGCTATTAAATTATGTGGATTTTTTTTCGTTTTTTGAAGTCGGTTCCTACATTTTTAAGTTTAAATGATCTCTAGTCCTTTTAAGTGGACTAAGCAATATCAAAGGTCAAGGTACTAATAAAAGTACTATTTCGAATATCATCTAAATAGATTGAAAAATTCATCCTCTATTCCTCCCCCCACCCCTCCCAAATATAATTCTAATTTTATTTAAGGTGATAGAACCCTTAAAGTAGAGCCTATTGATTAGAAAATTTATCCAAGTTGATTTCAAAATAAGTAAAGATATCACGTGCCAATGTCAACCTTTTTTTTAAAGTCTACTAAAATTAAGAACATCGTGTTCCAAAATTCAACATTTTTATTGTTATTTCTACATTGTATATTTATAATTGTTAATGTATGTATGATTGTTTTAATCAAATTATAACAATTACTTTTTCTTATTTTCATTTATCATACCGTAAAATTACATATTTTCGTTTGATATAAACATTTTCCGTTGTAGGGCTGATTTGCTATTAGGGCAGTTTAACGGGCGGATTATCAGATGGTCGCTATAGTATACTTATGAGTGACCCTCCCTTTCGAGTAAACGAGAACGCTTCCTATTGATGTTATACTTTCAGTTTCGAATTTCTTATAGATAGGAAAGAATAGTGCACAGTTTTTGGAATAGGATGATGTATTCTACGCCACCACCACACGGTTAAGTTGGAATAAATCGTTTGAAAATTTAACAGAGTAAATTGTTTTCCCGTTGTAGGTGGGGACAATTAAGAAAAATCCCAATTGCATAGCGGATTGACGACCACAGTACCTGACATCTCGCATATTCGAAGCTGCTGTTCGTCGTCAGTCTACGTATTTTACGCCTGGCGTAAAGTAAATGTTATACCCACATCAATCCGAAGATATTTAATTTTTCTGGTGTTTTCCATAGTCACCTCTTACGACATCGTGGATAAAATGTGGTGAAAGATTTTCTTCCGCCGCCACAACGAGGAAACTGGAATTGCCGTCCCGAATAGAAGAAGCTATATTAAGCAGTGGATGTTACGAATTTGTGAAGAATTAGAGACCGCAAGTGACCGTAACCATGTAGCGACGGTGTGAGAATATCCACGAAGCCATATCGTCCCGAGGGTGTCGTAAGAGGCGACGGAGGGAAAAGGAAACGGGAGATGGGAGGCGGCATCTTCCTGATAACAATTGAAAATAATAAAAAACTGCTGTTGCCAACCCGCTTGTCAAGCTTGGCAGCTGTCGTATAATAGAGGCAATCTATGCGGGAGGCCTATGTTCAGCAGTGGACTTTTATGGCTGTAATGGATGTAATGGAAGAATAAGAGAAGATGCAGTATGTTTGTTATTCTTACTACTTTTACCAAAAGTAAAATATTTTCGCAGATAAATCAAATCCGAATCATTAAAGTCCCGTTGCGTATGATGGCATGGAAAAAAATGATAAAATTTCCATTAACGCGCCATTAACAGATTCACAGGGGCTTCAACTAAATGTGTTTCGTGAAATTCTCTCGCGGGAAACTTTTCTAGAATTTTTAATAATTTATGTTCTTTATTCCTCCGTTATTGATGGTGAATATAATCTATCTACACTCAAATCTTTAGAAAAGTTGTGTGTTCACGGTTCACGCATAAACTATTGGTCAAGATTTCCATGAAATTTGGTATGTAGATAACGAACGACCCTAAGTAACATATGGCAGCGCGAAAAATAAAGGTTAAGTTTTCATTTCTATAAAAGTTTGTAGTCAGTTTGTTGTCAAAGTTTGTCAAAAAAGGAAAGGAAAACCATGAAATATATCGTTTTCCATTCCATTTTTTAGAGATACACATCGGAGCGGTATTTGATTATACAATGAAACTAGTACAGTAAAATAATTTTTTTTGAAATAACCAGTACTAATTAGTAATATTTAAAAGTAGTGAAAGCACGTAATATACAATGCACAGTCAACCAATAAATTTGATGTTTTATACATCGGCATAGAATATACATTAAAACGTTACTGGTTTTTATTTGTTATATGCTGTTCTATCGTTTTAAAAAAATAATTTTAATCTTTTATTCCAGATGACTTTGATCATTCAGGATCACATAATTGAAGATTGGTGGAATAGATAATTCATTTAAATAATGTCATTGGTGTGCGGGGATTGAACCCGGGTTGCTCGCGTTTACGGCGAGCACTTCGCCTTTGAGAAACCATGGCTCGTAGCTTTTTTGTTTCTATTTTTAATAACGTTACTTCCACACTAAGAATGTTAAAAAATTGTAAGCGGACAGTTAATATGATCCTGTAATAAATATGCCGAGGGAAAACTCGTCAGCTGGTGCATTTAAATAGGCTCCAGTCTGGCTCCTGCGTTACACCCTTCAGTGCATCAGCTGACAATCTTGCCACCTAGATGTAGCCAGCTGACCTGTTTATTAATTCACAATATCATATAAACTACTATCTCAAAATTTTCAATTAAAAAGAATCGACTAAATATATGTATTTTTTTCATGTTCGTGTGACCAGCTGAACTATTATGCACCACTTTATAGTTAGCTGACTTTTTTCCTTAAGGATATTGGGTTAGCTATTATTTGATAAATTTTCAGTCGTGAGGAAATGATTAAAATTAATTTCTTTTTCAACGTGCGCGGGGGTCTACCGCTGTTTAATTAACCCACTGAACCGCAGCTTACGTTCACGGAGCTTCTTGACACAACTCTCTGAAGCATTTTTAAAGTTATCCCTCGAGAGGAAATTATTGACAAAATTTGTAGCCTGGCTTGGGGACTAATACATATGGTTGAACATTTTCGTAAAGTAGTCAAGTAAGTATGGTTGAATATTTTCGTAAAGTAGTAAGTGATTCTGTTTTGTACATTACAAAAATATGAGTTTCATTCTAAAATAACGTTATTGTGAGACACCTTGGGGGATAAAAGTAGAATATATTATTCTAGCTTTTGTCTTAGTATTGAATTTCTCGACCGTATTTTGCCACGAATGGTAAAGATATCTTAGACTATATGTTTCCATTGTAAAATCTAAGATCTAAATCTAATTTTTTTAAAAATACATCTTATATTTTTGCAGCGGATCGTGTGCTGACGTTATTATTTCAAAATTTATAAAATAGATAACATTATTTCTAGTTTTATTTTGCTAGCTCTTATATAAATTTTTTAGGGTTTAATTCGCACCTTAATAATATTATATATCGCTTTTGTGCTGATTGCATTCCATGCTAAGAAAAAGTCTTAAAAATGTTGTAAATAAAATTTACTATATGTTTTATATTTGATACATAACTTTCTTTAACTTACTTTCTTAGGAGCGACATCCAACTGTAAATTAATAGAACAATATGATTGTTAACACCAAGTCATTAGAATTAATATACAAGTTGTACAATCATTTCAATGCCACCAAGTGCAAACATAATAACAATTACGTACACTAATAATTACGTGTATTCTCATCGTCGTCCCCCATTACTCCTCGCTCCCGCTGCTAGGACGAAGTTGCTTCAGAATGCACCATGGTCACGTGCTATATATACTATATTAATATAATCTCACAGGATATTGGCATATTTGCATGTAATGAGACGAAAATCATAATTGCAGCATACATATGTGTTAAAAATTGTAATGTTTTTAGTTAGTATTTTATTTTACCATCAATTTGATAGATTTCATACTATATATCATTATTTATTAGTAAGTAGTTTTCTTATATTTAGGTTAGTTATAGCATCGCATTGGTTTAATAACTGTAATGATGTTAGAATTGTGTAATGAATAAATAAAAAATAAATATAAATAATGTATCATTATGAAGGGCACTGTCAGGAAAATTATAAATATATTATATTTGGACGTTTCAGGCAAGTACAATGCAGTACCAATCAACATGGCGGGTTGCTGTCATGGCAACGATACCATGATCCCAAATATGTCGTGCTGTGACAGCGTAGGTAGCGTCCTTATCTTTACAATAAGGTACGTGAGGGTAATATGGTCACTTTCAGATTTGCCGCTCTATAAAACCAAAACTAAGAGGAGGACAGGGACAAAAACAAAAATTGCAAAATATCTGGAGCACTGTAATATAATCTCTTCCCAACAGTTTGGATTTCGTAAAAATAAATCCACTTCTGACGCTATTCACGAATTAACTACTTTCGTTGTAAGTAAGCTTAACGACAACAAAAAAGTCCTTACAGTATTCTTGGACTTGGCTAAGGCTTTTGATACGGTTCCCATCAATACTCTCTTATTAAAACTAGAAAATATAGGTATCAGGGGTTCTCAACTTGATCTTTTCCATAGCTACCTTTCAGACCGGACTCAAAGAGTAAAGATAGGCAACTATACAAGTAATGAACTTTCTATATCTTACGGTGTGCCCCAGGGTAGTATACTCGGACCTACTCTCTTCTTGATATTCATTAACGACCTCTGTAACATTAAAGTAAATAATTCCAAAATAGTTTCATATGCTGATGACACCGCCCTTACCTTCTTTGCAGGTACTTGGACTGAACTCCAAGAAATCGCGCAAAGTGGCTTTAACGTTGCATATAATTGGCTCCGTGCACACACCCTTACTTTAAACACAACAAAAACCAAATTCGTTACCTTTCCTATCTGTACAATATCACAACCTAAAACTCCAGTAAAGTTAATAGCCCACTCATGTCATTACCAATATCAAGCGTGCCACTGTCCCCTTGTTAATTCGGTCGACACAATCAAATATCTTGGCATAACTCTAGATAAAACCCTAAGTCTTAAACCCCACATTGAAGATTTAACCAGCAGAGTCCGTAAATTAATCTTTATTTTCAATTCACTTCGTCACGTCTCTAATCAGAGTATTATACGCAATTTTTATTTTGCACTTTGTCTTTCTATCATATCTTACTGCATTTCATGTTGGGGTGGTGCCGCAAAAACTATCTTAAAACTTTTAGAAATCGCACACAGATCAATTTTAAAGATTATGGCCTTTCGACCCATATTATATCCGACAATTCAGCTCTACAAAGATCACAACGTTCTTAATGTAAGACAATTGTTTATACTACATACAGTGATGTTACAACATCGTAAGGTTCCATATATCGAAATTACCAAGAGGCGTAAGGACAAAATCTGCAGTATTCCGACAGTCTACTCTCAATTTGCTAAAAGGTTTTTCTCATATGTCGGTCCCTTTCTTTATAATAAAATCAATTATAATATTCATATTTATGAACTATCTAATTACAAATGTAAGATAGCCGTGTATTCCTTCCTACTAAACAAGAGTTATGAAGAGACAGAACAGTACTTATTAACTAACTAATTTATATTATATTAATATAATTCTATTAAAAGGTCACACACACACACACACACACACACACACACACACACACACACACACACACACACACACACACACACACTCACACGCACGCACATACACACACGCGCACACACGCACGCACACACACACACACACACACTCACACGCACGCACATACACACACGCGCACACACGCACGCACACACACACACACACACACACACACACACACACACACACACACACACAAAATCTGTAGTACTAAAAAGTTAAGAGCATTTTTTGCTTTCCGATCTCTTTTGTAAGGGGGTAAGGGACTGAATCTCCTTAATACAGGCTATTTCTTAGTCTAGCAAGGAGAACAGAACGTCACCCTCACTAGTATTTTTGTAATGTATCTCATGTAAGACTTTTTCCTTTTTTTATATGTACTACAAGTTAAAGTTTTAAATAAATTATTATTATTATTATAAAAACAAAGTCGTTGCGCTGGTTTTCGGCCTTTTAGTGGAGTTGTCAACTTTAAGGTACAATAAAAAATAATTGCCATTATGGTGACCTAGTGCTGTTAATGTTTATAACAATAAATTTACTATTTAGTAATGTTTATAGCACTAGCACTAGCAATAATTAATGTTAATTTGTAGCTTATATACTATAGTTTTCATTTTTATAACTCATTGAAGCTACAAAAGAAATATATTTTTTATAATAATTGTTGACGTGAAAAATATGCAAAATGCTAGTTTTCGGCCCCAAATTTTAGATTTCGGCCTACAAGAATTTTAGTTTTCGGCCACTGTATTAGAAGAGGTAGTACAAACTTAAAAGTGTTTTTGTAAAATAGAAAATGGCAAAACGGTTTGGGAAATCTGTGCATTTAGTTTCTTCAATCGGTGTTTGCGATTTTTTAACCATAACATTATTTTTTTCTTTTTGGGGGTGGTTTTGATATAAAATAATACTACTATTAATAATTTTTATTTAAATAATAATCTAATAATAAAGTCTTAAATATAGCAATCAAATCTCATTTACGAATATTTTGTACTTCCTCATATTTTAGTTCAACAAAATCTGTTACCATATATAACCATCAGTACATCTCAAAACCATTTGGTGCAAAAGTCACATCCATTTTTTTCAGATCTTCTTCTGTATCGTATATTAAAATATTATTACACAGCGCAATTTACTCTTACCCTTTTCTTCTCCATAGAATTCTTGGATTTAGCGATTTTTCGTATTTGAACTTTAGCACTCTTTAATTTTTCTTTTTCTATTCTTTTTATTTTCAATATTTCTTAGTTCTTACTTCTCTATTTTAACTTTCTCTTTATCTTCTTAAAATTTTCATCACACCGCAGATGAAGTTGCTGCAGAAGAAGGTGCACGAGTACTGTTAACAGTTAATTTTTTTACGGGTTACGGTTTAATTAAATGTTTTTTTTGTATTGCATCTCTATATTCTTTATTTAATAGTACTGAAACCAATGTTTCACCAGTTTGTAGAGATGTACTAGTCTGTTTTGTTGGAATATCAACCCACACATTTGCTAAAGTTTCAGTTCAAGTCTTGTTTGTTAACATCGGTGTTTGTAGTGATGTAATCGTGGTCATTTGAGTCGTTATTGTTTCATTACTGAAATCTATTATCATTTCAGGCATTGCCAGTACTGTTGTCGTTGGTAGGCTTATTTGAGTTTGAATTACAAGAATAAGGAACCAATATCCAAATAACTTCCTGACAAATGCAATGTTGAAATTTTGTTATCGATTAACGATTCTGATGCATTGGTAGATGAATAAATAGTTACCAGAATGTCGTGAGTTAGAGTACTTTAATCATGGTTTGTGTCGCATAGACTTTCTGGAGACTTAAATGGACTTAGCTGTCTTATATTGCTTAAATGGAGAATTAAGTCTTCGTTGGCCTGTCTGTGTGGAACAATATTGATCTGAGAAGACTTTTTTCAATTTCCTTATCTCATTCACTATAAAAGCAAATTTTATGTTTTTTTTTCTGCCAAAGTTGATTTAAAATATTTCTAAACTTTTCTTTAGGTCTGCGGTAGTTATTTCTTTAGAAATATTTATTCTTTCTTTCAATTATCACCGATTAGTCTTTCCAGGGTTTTCTGGACTCATTTTAAGTAATCCGCTGCATTGAGATCTATTTAAAAAGTCTGCATTTTCTGAAACCATTTACTTATTATATTTCTTTGGAGGAGTCATCTGAAGAAAAAAAAATTCTTATTGCATCTGATTCCTAAAACGCAATGTGAATGAAATATTTCATTAAACGTAAACTAAAACAGCATTCTATTTTCCGCCGCCTTATTCTTTCATACAATTTTAAGTTGGCCGAAAACTAAATAATTATTTTAGAGTGAATATAGTTTTCGGCCACGACCGAAATGGATATTTTTGTTTAATCCCTAACTGTTCAAATTGCAGTAGGTACTTGGTGGCCGAAAACTGAAAGTTAGTGTCTATGCACGCTACGATACAATATAAGTAAGAAAAATGAATTATAGTACGTAACGAAATAAATGAAAGAGGTAAATTATTTAGGCCTAACTCAGGCTACTTTTCGGCCGCATGGCCGACAACCAAATAGTAGGACAATTTTATGTGTCACTTTTAGGTCACTTAATTTATTAACTTTATCAATAAACTATTATAATAATCAATGTCAAATAACTGTATTAGGTTCCTTATACAGTAAATTATAAGCACAATATTAAGTAATTATAATAAATATTAGGCATTCAAAACAGCCTATGATGAATGCTATAAGAGACGAGCTACGAATGGCTATATTCTAAATGATGAAGTTTTGAGTTTAAAGAGATGGAAGGAATATTTTGAAAGCGTGTTTATGAGTGAGGAGACAACGTGTGTACTAAGTGAAGTAGAAACACCGAAAGAAGAGGTAAGAGGTAGCGAGATAAGTATAGATGAAATAATGAAAGCAATGAAAGGCATGAAAGCAGGTAAGGCTGCCGGATATGATAGAGTTCACTCGAAATGCTAAGGGCTGGAGAGGAAGTGGTGGCAGGCCTGCTGCACAACTTGTTTAATTTATGCTGGGAACTAAAGCGGGTACCGGTAGACTGGTGAAAAGCCGCGATAGTCCCAGTATATAAAGGAAGAGGGTCGCAGCAGGACTGTAAAAACTACCGTGGCATCAGCCTTCTTAGGATTGTGGGAAAACTGTATGCTAAGGTACTGATTGAAAGGGTCTTAAAAAAGGGATTTAGAAAGGGAATGAGATGTACAGATCAAGTCTTTTCCACGCGCATGATCGCGGAGAAGCCGCCAAAAACCAAAAGGTTTTTTGTGCGTTCATGGACTTGGAAAAGGCCTATGACAGAGTGGATAGGGATTTGCTATGGCAAACACTGAACCCATTTGGGTTGAGCGCTGGCTTGATACAGGCATTGGAGTCTCTTTATAGGGACTCTAGTGCATGTGTTAGGATCAACGGGGTCTACTCAGACTGGTTTGACATCCATAAAGGTGTCAGACAGGGCTGTGTGGCTTCCCCGTGGCTGTTCAACCTATTTATGGACAGTTGTTTGCAAAATTTGAAAGTTGAAGAATGTGTATTAAGAATGGGTGAGTTAACCGTAAAATGCCTTTTGTACGCCGATGATCAAGTTATTCTTGCGTCGTCGGCGGCCGAGTTGCAAATGATGGTTACATTAATGAACAGATCATTAAAAGAAAGGGGTATGAAAATGAACGCAAGTAAGACGAAGGTTATGGTTTTTGAAAGAGAAGAAAGTAAAATGATTTGTGAAATAAGAATAAAAGGGGAGTTGATCGAGCAAGTAGATGAGTTTGTATATTAGAACGACGAGTGAATGCGGGAAATAGAGTAAATGGGGCCTTGCACTCTATTGTGAAGAGTCAAAATGTGTCGAAAACGGCACGTATGGCAATTAACAATGTTATGTTGGTCCCTACTTTAACGTATGGTAGTGAAAGTTGGGTGTGGCAGAAGAAGCACGAGAGTAGAATAAACGCAGTAGAAATGCGGTCGTTAAGGAGTATGTTAGGGCTGAATCTGAATGACAGGGTAAGAAATTGTGTAATAAGAGAAGAGTGTGGTTTGCAAGATGATGTGGCGACCAGGATTAAGAAAGGAATGCTTCGGTGGTTTGGTCATGTGGAAAGAATGAATGAGGAAAGAGTGACAAAGAAAATTTATGGTGCAGAAGTGAATGGCAGAGTCGGAAAGGGACGTCCCAGGCGAAAATTTATCGACCAAATTGGCGATTTATTGAAAACGGGCCAAATTAGGAGTACCCTTAATCGACGAGCATGTATGCGTAGGTGTATGGATGTGAAGGAGGCAAAAGAGGTGTGTCAGGATCGTGCCAAATGGAAGTCTGTAGTCTCTGCTTACCCCTCTGGGTGACAGGCGTGAGTGTTATGTATAATAAATACAGCACGAAACTTACTTTTGAATGTAACGCGCGCCACTGTTTTTGTTTGCTCGATCTTGCACGTTTTGACAGCTTCTGTGCCGGCGTCGAACTAAACTATTTATTATAAATCGCGTGATGTATTAATCTGATTAATTAATGTTACCAGATGTAGTGCAACTATTTAAAAATGCATTAAACTTCAATTCGTACGATGATATATATTAAAACCGTTATTAAACCAAATTTACTGCATCACCTCGTGCGTAAGGCCGAAATCTAGACCCGGCCGGCTTACCGGCGCACCGACCCTAATATCACTAATATATGAAGAAAACAATAGCTAACAAGCTTTGGCAATGATTAGGAATACTTAAACAACAGCTTAAAAAAATCCAACTACATTACACAATACTAAAATCATAGAGTACCATTGAAGTAATAAGTACTTACGTACTAGAACAGCTATATCAAACAAAAAATGTGCGCTACTCTGTGTTCGCACGGTTGGTATCTTTATCATAGAATAAACATAGGTAGAACGATCAGTAGGTAATAGTAGATTGTATTGTTAAATAAGTAAATTATATCGAATTTTTTTAATTTTGTTATTTATTTTGTATATTATATTTGCTTATTTAATATAATATTACTTAATAACATATCACAATTACTTTTTAACGATATTTTTATCTCAATATTTTTAAAGGTATCTATGTCAAATATAAAAAACATACTAAATATATGTTTAACAAAAGTTATTAATATAACATTTAAATTACAATTATATTTATTTAAATTATATGGCATATAAAATATATAGGCACGCGAGAGTTAAAAATGGACGAATTTATTCCACTTTGACTTTGATGTGGAAACCTAAAAATAAAATAAAAGAATAATAAGCAGATTTAAACATGAAAAATTTAGCCAAATGTAATAACTTACATATGTTTCTACAAAAAAATGTGTGTAATAATATATTCGTCCTATACTTAAGTGCCCACAGAAATGTCGCATCTGAACATATTAATTTCATAATCTATACTTCATGACACGAGATGGCGACGACACGACGGTCCTCGTACGTAGTGCGTAGCTATAAGTATATATATATATATATATATATATATATATATATATATATATATATATATATATATATATATATATATATATATATATATATATATATATATATACGCGTGCGTGCCGTCGGTCGAGCACTGTAACGACTTGTGAATTTTCATACAAAAGGCAAGAGTGATCGACGTATGCACCGACGGTCGGTCGAGCTCTGAAACCAGCCTTAGGAATAATTTGTTTTATTATTAATATATAATACTTTTTTATTGATTAAGTGTCTTATTAACCGATGAAAAGTAATTCCTTGGTTTTTACCGACATTTCTTGAATTATTTGTGCAATATCTAAGTACACACGACGGCAACAGAACGCGTGAAAACTCGACAAGCGCCTAGCAAGTGACTGATTAAAGTGCGGTGTAAGCACCGCAGTTGAATGGAACAGAGTAGCTGAACGCAGTGTCGGCCCTAGTACGTAGTAGTACATAATAGCTCAATGTAGAATACTATAATACACAATAGAGTAGCTGTCAACCTTATTTTGTACGAGAATCGGTGTCGCCAGGGGCACACATATTACGTCGTATTATCACTACCTACTACAAATCCGATTCGCTGCCGCTTGTCGCTGACAGCGAATCGAATTCACACATTTTAGGCATTTTATCAATATCTCTTTATTTTTGTTTCTAATATTCACAAAATATAAATAGTTTCGACTTACTGGTTGTAGGGTATATCTCATTTATTTAAATTCCATTTCCCACTGTTCTTTCGACACGTAATTATTGCACAATTTGCCATTTTTTAAATAATTTGCATGCAGCGACGCTTGACAGGAAAATTGGAAACGATTGATTGTGTTGACATTAATAGGTGTCAATTGACATGGTAGTGGACAGGACAGGACATTTTAGTGGCTACACGGGCTCTACTCACCCCCGTTTTATAGTGTATGTATTAAAATATTCTATGACTAAAATCGACGAAAATATTTACTATAATTTCAACTATCAAAACGGCGTCGATTAAGCAGCGTCCTTTTGTGACCCTTTACTATTTGATTGACTGACGAAGAGCTATCCTATCACAGAGTCATCTATGCAAACAAGGCTATATATTTTGAGTTATTATAAAATAAGAGCCATGGTAGCTCAGTGGTTAACGCTCGCTGTAAATATAATAGAACGCGAGTAACCCGGGTTCGATCCCCGCCGGCACCAATGAAATTGTTAATTGCAATTTTAGGTGCTGATTTACCACGTGCTCGGCGGTGAACGAAAACATCGTGAGGAAACCTGCATGTCTAAGGAATATGAAAAAAAAATATTTCGAAGACATGTGAAGTTCGTCAACACGCATTTGGGCAGCGCGGCGGACTCTTCCTTGCCCTAAACCCTCTCAGAAATGAGGGGAGGCCTGAGCCCAGCAGTGGGACATATATAGGCTGTAACTTTACTTTTTTACTTTACTTTTATAAAATAATCATATTAACCAAATGATCATATTACCCTCACGTACTATAGTCGATTAGGAATCAAATTGCAGATGCATTATAACCCTTGAGAGCTAAGATCAAATATCTTATTACCAGTAAGAAGTCTGCAGTTCTTGTAACTCACCAAAACACAATAGCATTAAGGCTACAGTCTTTTAAAGTTGACTCACATCGAATCATTAGCGCCACTTTGATTTCTTTTTTTACAGCAAATTATTGTTTCAGAGTAAAATATTTTGATAACACATAAATACCCAGATTATAAGTAATGGCTAAATTTTTTTTTTGGTTCATCTATGTGGTCTATGTTAGATAAATCAAACGGTAAATAGAGCTCTCTCGCACCCAACGCAATTTCGAGCTTTGTTCGTGTACCATTATAAGGCAATCGATAATAAAAAGGCGAAATCTATTCAGCGCGTTAATAGCTAAACATCTTCATCTCCAAAATGCGCTGTTTCTTTTTTTCTAAATATCTTTCATTGTCTTAAATAAGTGGTCTCAATTTCGTTAAATTTCGCTGTTTTCGCCTCATAAAAAACTATTTGTTTCATAGCAATAGCTGAAAATATTTATGCTATAATTATTTAATGATTTCTTAAATTTACGCGAACACTACACATTGAATAAAACTATTATTTACGGATTTTATCGCGTTTAATTACATTAATTTATTGTTTTTATTATCCCGACGTTTCGGGTGCTTTACAGCGCCCATGGTCACGGGGGGGACTGAGATGTTTGACGTCCCAATGTCATAGTTAGTCCAGCTACCTTCAGTTTTTTAATATTAATTTTTGGTCCGATTTACGCAAAACGAGCTTATAGTATCATGAAGTCTTGCAGTGGTATGCTTGTGTATGGGTTTAATTTTGTTAATTATAGGATCCCAAGCAGATGGTAGCACCCAACCATCTTCTCTATTGAAATTTGGATGTTTTTTAATTTCAATAGCCTCGCGTATCATCCTTGGTAGGAATCGGTGTTCTTTTGCGAGAATTTGTGGTTTATCAAATCTAATGTAATGGTGGGGACGATCTTGAACATGTTCGCAGACTGCAGACTTCCCGGAGCGTCGGTGCTTCACATCAGCTATATGTTCCTTCACGCGGGTTTTTATAGATCTCTTTGTTTGACCTATGTAAGAGAGACCACATTCACAATCTAGCTTGTACACACCTGCATCTTGTAGAGGAATATTACATTTGATGGATGGTAAAAATTGACTAATCTTCTTCAGCGGCTTGTAGTATGTCTTAATGGACGCTCGCTTCAAGATGTAGCCAATCTTGTCCGTGACTCCTCTAACATATGGTAGTAGAGCAGGCGCGCGCTCAACTGTGGCCGGCTTCACTCGTTCACTGTGACGTAGGCGCGGGACCCGAAGCTTGTTGTCTTGCAATACTTGCTTGACATGCTGAAGCTCCGCAGCCAGATGTTTTCTGTCACAGATCCCTCGTGCTCTCTGAAACAAAGATTTACCCACGGTAGCTAACTGTGAAGGATGATGGTGAGATTCACCATTTAGATATCGGCTGGTATGGGTCTTTTTCCTATACACAGTGTGACCAATAGTGTTATCAGGATTTCGGATGACTAAAACATCTAGGAAAGCTAAAGAATTATTTGCCTCTAACTCCATTGTGAATTGTATTTTAGAGTTTATGGAGTTAAGGTGGTCTAAAAATGCAGTTACTTTGTCAGATGGTAAAATTGTGAAAGTGTCGTCTACGTACCGCTTGTAGAACCTTGGATTTACAGGAGCAGTAAGAAGGGCTTTTTCCTCAAAGTCCTCCATGAATATGTCGGCGACTATGGGAGACACAGGTGAGCCCATCGCCACACCATCTACTTGCTTGTAGAACTCCTCCTTCCACAATAGATAGCCAGATGTGAGGCAATGTTCAAGTAGTATTGCATATTCTTGAGGCATGTTATTTTCTTCTAGCTTCCTAGTTACGATTGAGATGCAGTCCACAATAGGTAGGCATGTAAATAGTGACTGAACATCAAAACTGACCATAGTTTCATTGTTAGCGAGATGTAGGTCTTTTATCTCACTCACAAAATGGTATGAATCCTTTGTGTGTGCTCTGGTATGTCCTCTCATTGGTGATAGTATTTTTGCTAAGTATTGTGCCAGCTTATAAGTTGGTGAATCGATCTGGCTCACTATGGGACGTAGTGGAGCGTTTGGTTTGTGTATCTTCGGTAACCCATACAACCTCGGTGGTTTGGCACATGATGGTATTAGCGAATTCACGTCGAGATTTAATTTTTCGGAGTATTTCTTTATTAAATCGCTAGTTGTTTTAAGCGTGTTAGTTGTAGGGTCTGTTTTGACCTTTTTATATGTACTTTCGTCCGATAAAAGTTGTTGTATTTTAAAATTATATTCCGACGCGTCCATTACCACCGTAGCATTTCCTTTATCCGCGCGGAGAATCGTGAGTTCTGGTCTGTTCCGTAAGTTATTTAGCGCTATAAATTCGTCTTTGGGAAGGTTTGGTTTCGGCACTGAACTACGACGTAACAAGGATGAAATATCTTGACGTATGGCCTCCAAATCTTCCTTACCGATATTATTCTTAAACAGACAATCCTCAACACTGCAGATAATTTCTTCGTACGGGATTTTTCGCGGAGTTAATGCGAAGTTCATTCCCTTCGCTAATACTTTCATTGTCGGTTCGTCCAGTGTATGTTTTGACAAATTATAGACAGTGCGTTGTTTATAGTTTGTGTCTATGGTCAACGGTTGTTTATTGTTCTGGCGTTGACTTGGATGTTTGGCATTTGATTTGATCGTTAATTTTTGGTATTTTTCTATTTGTTTATTTTTGCATTCATTGTATTTTGATGTTTCTCGTTTGTTTAAAGTTTCGATGCAATTATTAAAATCAAATGTCGTTAAAATTGTCTTTAGTTCACTGGACAAATTGTCTATGGTGTTGTTTATGAAATGTAAATCGAACCGTTTCTGCTGAATCACCGTCCGTAACAACTTTTTACTTGCCTGATTTAAGATTTAGCGCTTCCTCGAATGTCCTTCTTTGTTGATATTTTGACACACGTAGGAATGAGATTATGGTCTCTGCATCTCTTCAAGAAATTTAAAGATGTTATATATCTTGCGCGCTTGGTTTTAAGATCTTCTAATCGGCGAATTTTATTTGCTATTACCAGTCCGTACTGGTTCACATAATGATTTCTTAAATTTACGCGAACACTACACATTGAATAAAACTATTATTTACGGATTTTATCGCGTTTAATTACATTAATTTATTGTTTTTATTATCCCGACGTTTCGGGTGCTTTACAGCGCCCATGGTCACGGGGGGGACTGAGATGTTTGACGTCCCAATGTCATAGTTAGTCCGGCTACCTTCAGTTTTTTTAATATTAATTTTTGGTCCGATTTACGCAAAACGAGCTTATAGTATTGTTACGAGCTTGAGGTTCGTGACAATAAAAATTGCCGATAAAATTACCTAAATTAACCTTTAATTTACTTTATACAAATTAAAGTTAAAAAACACTAATAATTAAACACACTAAATCACTTAATTTCGCTCCGAAGCTTCGCTTGTGTCGCCGAGTTAAACTCTGTCTCGATCGCATCTTGCGCCACCTATTTATTCAAATCGGCAAAACATCCGGAACATAATAACGTGCCAAGCGATCCACATGGACGATCTTAGCAGTCCCTCTTGCGCCTTTCTTTAACAGCTCCGCAATGTCAAGGGATGTCCTATCCCGTGGTGCACCAACATTGTACAATTTCGATGCTCCTCTACTCCGTGTCTGAGGTCCCCTCGCAGTCGCACAACTTGTACATGTACGACACCAATCCTCCACATCGTCACGATAATGGACCCACAATAGGTAGGCATGTTGTGGACTGCATCTCAATCGTAACTAGGAAGCTAGAAGAAAATAACATGCCTCAAGAATATGCAATACTACTTGAACATTGCCTCACATCTGGCTATCTATTGTGGAAGGAGGAGTTCTACAAGCAAGTAGATGGTGTGGCGATGGGCTCACCTGTGTCTCCCATAGTCACCGACATATTCATGGGGGACTTTGAGGAGAAAGCCCTTCTTACTGCTCCTGTAAATCCAAGGTTCTACAAGCGGTACGTAGACGACACTTTCACAATTTTACCATCTGACAAAGTAACTGCATTTTTAGACCACCTTAACTCCATAAACTCTAAAATACAATTCACAATGGAGTTAGAGGCAAATAATTCTTTAGCTTTCCTAGATGTTTTAGTCATCCGAAATCCTGATAACACTATTGGTCACACTGTGTATAGGAAAAAGACCCATACCAACCGATATCTAAATGGTGAATCTCACCATCATCCTTCACAGTTAGCTACCGTGGGTAAATCTTTGTTTCAGAGAGCACGAGGGATCTGTGACAGAAAACATCTGGCTGCGGAGCTTCAGCATGTCAAGCAAGTATTGCAAGACAACAAGCTTCGGGTCCCGCGCCTACGTCACAGTGAACGAGTGAAGCCGGCCACAGTTGAGCACGCGCCTGCTCTACTACCATATGTTAGAGGAGTCACGGACAAGATTGGCTACATCTTGAAGCGAGCGTCCATTAAGACATACTACAAGCCGCTGAAGAAGATTAGTCAATTTTTACCATCCATCAAATGTAATATTCCTCTACAAGATGCAGGTGTGTACAAGCTAGATTGTGAATGTGGTCTCTCTTACATAGGTCAAACAAAGAGATCTATAAAAACCCGCGTGAAGGAACATATAGCTGATGTGAAGCACCGACGCTCCGGGAAGTCTGCAGTCTGCGAACATGTTCAAGATCGTCCCCACCATTACATTAGATTTGATAAACCACAAATTCTCGCAAAAGAACACCGATTCCTACCAAGGATGATACGCGAGGCTATTGAAATTAAAAAACATCCAAATTTCAATAGAGAAGATGGTTGGGTGCTACCATCTGCTTGGGATCCTATAATTAACAAAATTAAACCCAAACCCAAGCATACCACTGCAAGACTTCATGATACTGTTACGCCGCGCTCAAATCAGCGCCATCTAGTGTCGGGAACGAGAGCGAGGGGGGCTTTGCAGAGAATGACATCGCGGATCTCTCGACCGACAGCGCCGCCCGTGGAACTAAGTTTCTAGAAAATCTATACTCGATTTCTCGGTACCTTGCGCGTGTTTACTTGAACATTCCGGATGTTTTGCCGATTTGAATAAATAGGTGGCGCAAGATGCGATCGAGACAGAGTTTAACTCGGCGACACAAGCGAAGCTTCGGAGCGAAATTAAGTGATTTAGTGTGTTTAATTATTAGTGTTTTTTAACTTTAATTTGTATAAAGTAAATTAAAGGTTAATTTAGGTAATTTTATCGGCAATTTTTATTGTCACGAACCTCAAGCTCGTAACAATTGGTGTCAGAAGTGGGATAAAATAATGCCGATTTTACCAAAGGAAGTGGTATCCGTGAGGATGCTCAGGACAGACCACCTTAGCAACGGGTGGAAGGACAGCCTACGTCATGCACAGCAGGAAGATCCGGACATCAAGCCGATTCTGGGATGGATGGAGGCCCGTGCTACCAAGCCTAAGTGGAGGGACGTCTCAGCGATGAGTTCAACCACGAAAAGCTATTGGGCCCAATGGGACAGCTTGCTGCTTCAGGATGGAGTCCTGTGCCGTAAATGGGACAATGGTCGAGGAGACAGCTGTCGTTTACAAATGGTTGTCCCTAAAGCTAAAGTGCCGAATGTTTTACAGCTGTGCCATAATGGTCGTTCAAGAGTCCATCTGGGAGTTAAACGAACTCTACTGAAGGTCCGAGAACAGTTTTACTGGGTCCATTATCGTGACGATGTGGAGGATTGGTGTCGTACATGTACAAGTTGTGCGACTGCGAGGGGACCTCAGACACGGAGTAGAGGAGCATCGAAATTGTACAATGTTGGTGCACCACGGGATAGGACATCCCTTGACATTGCGGAGCTGTTAAAGAAAGGCGCAAGAGGGACTGCTAAGATCGTCCATGTGGATCGCTTGGCACGTTATTATGGGGTCGATAATGCTCGGGACGAGCATGTCTTAGGAGGGGGCAGTGTTACGCCGCGCTCAAATCAGCGCCATCTAGTGTCGGGAACGAGAGCGAGGGGGGCTTTGCAGAGAATGACATCGCGGATCTCTCGACCGACAGCGCCGCCCGTGGAACTAAGTTTCTAGAAAATCTATACTCGATTTCTCGGTACCTTGCGCGTGTTTACTTGAACATTCCGGATGTTTTGCCGATTTGAATAAATAGGTGGCGCAAGATGCGATCGAGACAGAGTTTAACTCGGCGACACAAGCGAAGCTTCGGAGCGAAATTAAGTGATTTAGTGTGTTTAATTATTAGTGTTTTTTAACTTTAATTTGTATAAAGTAAATTAAAGGTTAATTTAGGTAATTTTATCGGCAATTTTTATTGTCACGAACCTCAAGCTCGTAACAATACTATAAGCTCGTTTTGCGTAAATCGGACCAAAAATTAATATTAAAAAAACTGAAGGTAGCCGGACTAACTATGACATTGGGACGTCAAACATCTCAGTCCCCCCCGTGACCATGGGCGCTGTAAAGCACCCGAAACGTCGGGATAATAAAAACAATAAATTAATGTAATTAAACGCGATAAAATCCGTAAATAATAGTTTTATTCAATGTGTAGTGTTCGCGTAAATTTAAGAAATCATTATGTGAACCAGTACGGACTGGTAATAGCAAATAAAATTCGCCGATTAGAAGATCTTAAAACCAAGCGCGCAAGATATATAACATCTTTAAATTTCTTGAAGAGATGCAGAGACCATAATCTCATTCCTACGTGTGTCAAAATATCAACAAAGAAGGACATTCGAGGAAGCGCTAAATCTTAAATCAGGCAAGTAAAAAGTTGTTACGGACGGTGATTCAGCAGAAACGGTTCGATTTACATTTCATAAACAACACCATAGACAATTTGTCCAGTGAACTAAAGACAATTTTAACGACATTTGATTTTAATAATTGCATCGAAACTTTAAACAAACGAGAAACATCAAAATACAATGAATGCAAAAATAAACAAATAGAAAAATACCAAAAATTAACGATCAAATCAAATGCCAAACATCCAAGTCAACGCCAGAACAATAAACAACCGTTGACCATAGACACAAACTATAAACAACGCACTGTCTATAATTTGTCAAAACATACACTGGACGAACCGACAATGAAAGTATTAGCGAAGGGAATGAACTTCGCATTAACTCCGCGAAAAATCCCGTACGAAGAAATTATCTGCAGTGTTGAGGATTGTCTGTTTAAGAATAATATCGGTAAGGAAGATTTGGAGGCCATACGTCAAGATATTTCATCCTTGTTACGTCGTAGTTCAGTGCCGAAACCAAACCTTCCCAAAGACGAATTTATAGCGCTAAATAACTTACGGAACAGACCAGAACTCACGATTCTCCGCGCGGATAAAGGAAATGCTACGGTGGTAATGGACGCGTCGGAATATAATTTTAAAATACAACAACTTTTATCGGACGAAAGTACATATAAAAAGGTCAAAACAGACCCTACAACTAACACGCTTAAAACAACTAGCGATTTAATAAAGAAATACTCCGAAAAATTAAATCTCGACGTGAATTCGCTAATACCATCATGTGCCAAACCACCGAGGTTGTATGGGTTACCGAAGATACACAAACCAAACGCTCCACTACGTCCCATAGTGAGCCAGATCGATTCACCAACTTATAAGCTGGCACAATACTTAGCAAAAATACTATCACCAATGAGAGGACATACCAGAGCACACACAAAGGATTCATACCATTTTGTGAGTGAGATAAAAGACCTACATCTCGCTAACAATGAAACTATGGTCAGTTTTGATGTTCAGTCACTATTTACATGCCTACCTATTGTGGACTGCATCTCAATCGTAACTAGGAAGCTAGAAGAAAATAACATGCCTCAAGAATATGCAATACTACTTGAACATTGCCTCACATCTGGCTATCTATTGTGGAAGGAGGAGTTCTACAAGCAAGTAGATGGTGTGGCGATGGGCTCACCTGTGTCTCCCATAGTCGCCGACATATTCATGGAGGACTTTGAGGAAAAAGCCCTTCTTACTGCTCCTGTAAATCCAAGGTTCTACAAGCGGTACGTAGACGACACTTTCACAATTTTACCATCTGACAAAGTAACTGCATTTTTAGACCACCTTAACTCCATAAACTCTAAAATACAATTCACAATGGAGTTAGAGGCAAATAATTCTTTAGCTTTCCTAGATGTTTTAGTCATCCGAAATCCTGATAACACTATTGGTCACACTGTGTATAGGAAAAAGACCCATACCAACCGATATCTAAATGGTGAATCTCACCATCATCCTTCACAGTTAGCTACCGTGGGTAAATCTTTGTTTCAGAGAGCACGAGGGATCTGTGACAGAAAACATCTGGCTGCGGAGCTTCAGCATGTCAAGCAAGTATTGCAAGACAACAAGCTTCGGGTCCCGCGCCTACGTCACAGTGAACGAGTGAAGCTGGCCACAGTTGAGCGCGCGCCTGCTCTACTACCATATGTTAGAGGAGTCACGGACAAGATTGGCTACATCTTGAAGCGAGCGTCCATTAAGACATACTACAAGCCGCTGAAGAAGATTAGTCAATTTTTACCATCCATCAAATGTAATATTCCTCTACAAGATGCAGGTGTGTACAAGCTAGATTGTGAATGTGGTCTCTCTTACATAGGTCAAACAAAGAGATCTATAAAAACCCGCGTGAAGGAACATATAGCTGATGTGAAGCACCGACGCTCCGGGAAGTCTGCAGTCTGCGAACATGTTCAAGATCGTCCCCACCATTACATTAGATTTGATAAACCACAAATTCTCGCAAAAGAACACCGATTCCTACCAAGGATGATACGCGAGGCTATTGAAATTAAAAAACATCCAAATTTCAATAGAGAAGATGGTTAGGTGCTACCATCTGCTTGGGATCCTATAATTAACAAAATTAAACCCAAACCCAAGCATACCACTGCAAGACTTCATGATACTATAAGCTCGTTTTGCGTAAATCGGACCAAAAATTAATATTAAAAAACTGAAGGTAGCCGGACTAACTATGACATTGGGACGTCAAACATCTCAGTCCCCCCCGTGACCATGGGCGCTGTAAAGCACCCGAAACGTCGGGATAATAAAAATAATAAATTAATGTAATTAAACGCGATAAAATCCGTAAATAATAGTTTTATTCAATCTATAATTATTTTTTTCTCAAGGGCAGGTGTTTAATTAGACAAATATTAAAAAATAATAATTTAAACCACTTTATTTCAAAATTAATAATTATTTCGATCGACCTATAAAATATTGACTTTATAAACAATAATTGCGGGCAATATTCCTTAGTAGCCGCAGAGCGGCTGTAGCGTTCAGACGTCTTGTCTGTGCCAAATTTTTGCACTTCCTCTCGCTCTAACATTCCTCTTTCTCTCTCTTTCCCTAATCTTGGTTGCGCATTGTTACGAATTGAAAGTTTCTCTACTTTATTATTTTTTGCATATAATTCTTTAAGGGTTTATAAATCATTTTGTATTTGTTTTATAACTTTTAATTTCGATATGGACCATAAACGTAAAAAATATGCTTGTACCAGAAAACCTACCTACCTACCTACATATTATGTAAGTTCTTCAAGGAAATATAGAAGTATTATACATTTTTGGATTGCACATGATGTTTTGTTTACAAGCGACAGTAGCCTAATGGCAGGGAGCGGACCGCGAACTCAAAAAGGTCGTGGGTTCGAATCCACCATTCGACTACTGGCGTGAACCACTCGTAACACAAGCAATTTAAGCTTACCACGAGTGGTTAATATCCTTTTTTTTAAAAAAAGTACATTATGTTTTTATAGAAATACTTTTTTAATTTAATTTTTAAGTGTCATAAGGAAAATTTCGTCTTTTTGATTTTCAACTAGAGATTTCCTTGTTACCGGTAGCTGCTGATGTCGAGTTAATGACATTTTTAGATACGAAAACTATTCAGTAATACACGTAGACTACAAGTAAACTATTAAGTAATATCCTCAGCATCCCGTAATTTATTGTACGCCCACTATGGCCAATTTTGGATATAATGTGGCGTCAAACTGCTTACGACGTCCAATATACGGACGTCAAATAGGAGACTTAGCGCAATGTTCGCAAATTGTCATGCTGATCACAGAAACGTCAAAATCTAAAAAAAATTGGACGTCATTTTTCTTCCTCTTTAGCTTCCTGAGCTAATTGATTCTCGCATGGAACGCTCGATGCCAATCAAAGACCCTCCATACATCATTCAAGCCATTGCGAATAAATTAAAAAAAAGCGCTAAGTCGTCCGTCGATGCTACTGTACAAGAATAGTAATTCATGCATATAGGTAAATGCTATACAAAGTTACATTATACTTTAATGAGAAACTATAAATATGTGTGATAGTGGACTGTTTGTACTTATATAGAAATTATTTTGAGTTTTTTTTAATCTATTTTAGTATTTAGAACTACTTGACGTACTTGACGGATTTTCGATAGTGTCATCGACTTATTACGAAACCCTCAGTGCACGACTCATTCTAGCACTTGCCAGATTCATTTGAATAATCAATAATACGAGTACATGTTATACAGGTTCTAGATGATTATCTTTTAGAAACCTTTTCAACAAAACAACAAAAATTATACAAACTTAAAATATATTTTTTTTGTGTAACGAATTTTGTAATAAAAGCATGGAACAAAAATAGATACGAGGTAGAAAATCTGTATGTGAAAATTTATTAGCTAATTATCAATAATCCTGTATATTAGATAAATTGATACTGGAAAATCTTAGTAGAGCTACTTTCCATGCTACGGCCAGAAAGATAACTGCGGTGGCGGTACATGAAGTGGCGGGGCAGGGAGGGTGTAGATGTGTCACCAGAACGCAATTTTTCTGTTTTGCTCTGAAAGACTGGGCTCTTAAGCTGCTAATTTACGGCAGTGTTTTGTGAGAGCGCGGTCCTTTCCCAGTTGGGTCGCTCCATTCGTGTAACATTTATAATATTGCTGCAACATGGCCTTAATGAGTCAGCCACGTTGTGGTAAATGGAGGCGCATATATTTTAGTAGTGTAGAGAACCGGATACCGTTTTATTGGCGACAACGTCTCTGAATTTTGATGCTTTATCTAAGGTATATGTAGATGGCTATGGATCATAGCATCACCTTACCATCACGTGACCTGAGTAATTGCTTGTCACCCTAAATCTTAACATAACAAAAAGAGACTGCCATTCTTACCAATGCTTGACTTGACAAACGAACAAACAGATGCTGTGCTCATCGCTTATGAGATATAACTATAAGTAAGCTAGGAAGCTATGCCAGGGAAACAGAAAAAAATGCTGAACCTAAAATCTGTGCGAACGAGCTGCGTACGGCGTTAGAAACAAAAACTTTTCTAGATAAAATCGCAGCTGTATTCTGCAGGCTGCCGCCGTGTTTTGCACTATAGGTCAGCCGATTGGGATGGGATGCGGTCTTTCTTTGCATCCTACCCTTGGGGGCGGGTTTGCTTCTCGCCGTTATGTTACTGATGTGGTACTTCACGGTATGGAACTTTTTATTCTTTCCTCTGTGGTGCCCATTGGAGGCAAATCTCAGCCATGGTTTGGTCGCTCCTGTAAAATAGCATCGTGCTATAAGCAGGAGTGCTACCAAGCCTGGGCTGATGCATCAACGTCTCGGGATGTAAACACCAGCGCTCTAAAAAGGAAGTATAATTCCGCCTCTAGGTTCTTCAAAAGCGTCATTGCCAAGGTAAAGTCAGAGCACATATGCAGAATTGGCGAGAAACTAGTTCGCCTTCCTTCTGGAACCCGTTAACTCTGGTGTCTCGCCAAGGCTGTCCAGGGGAATTTCTGTCAGGTATCTCTTCCATCTTTGCATAGGGAGGACGACTTACTGGCCCATACCGCAAAGGAGAAAGCCGATCTGCTAGGTTATTTTCTTGCGTGCAACTCGACTCTCAATGACGGGGGCAGTACGCCGCCGACCATCCCGCGGTGTGAGTGCTCCATGCCGGAAGTGCAGTTTACACAGCGCTCGGTTCGCAAAGCACTCCCCTCCCTGGACATCCACAAGTCGAGTGGGCTTGACGGAATCCCCCCAATTGTGCTGAGCACCTGTGCTCCAGAGTTGGCACTGGTTTTAACGCGTCTTTTCCGGTACTCCTACTCCCTAGGCGTAGTCCCAAAATCATGGAAGACGGCTTTTGTCCACCCGATCCCTAAAAAAGGCGACCGCTCAGACCCGTCCAACTACCGGCCTATTGACAGCAGCCATTGAAGCACAGGTGCACTCTCTATTCCCTCACTCTCATAATCCGATGGGACGGTAAACCGACACGAGCGGAGACAGATCAGGCGCAGGACCAACGGCTTTACGTGCTTTCCGCGGCGCGGGGGTGAGACATCGCCAACTACCTGACTCCGGGCAACTACTGAGAATTTCTTGACGGAAAAATTCAATAACTGATTTTTATGACCCGTCCCCGGATTCGAACCCGGGACCCCACGGTCAGCCGAGTCTAGTGGTAGTAGACTAACGATACTGCCTCGTTGGTCTAGTGGTTATATACGCCAGCTTGCGTATCTATCTTGTCCTGCGCCGATAGATAGTCTCCGATGAGGTTGGCCGCCACGACCGAAATTCGGTCTGGAGGACATTATTATTGTTATATGATAAGAACGGATCCATTTATTTTTTTCAATTTTTTCATTGTCTATTAAAAGCGACGTCTTTTTTACAATCTGTTATTAATAAAACATAACAAAATAAGTTTGTACATGGTAGAGACATGCTGCTGCTATATTACGGTTGTAACAGAAATTGGTAGGCTCTACCGTGGCAGGACCACGCTCTCACAGAATACCAGCGTGAAATAGAAGTTTAATGTTGCTGTTGTATTTAAATTGTTGAGTGTAAAGAACAGGATATTCTTTTTACCAAATCTCTCGCTCGATGATCGCTGCTCGGGGTTTCTCTGCGTGATAAACTTAGAAATGAGGATATTCGCAGTAGCAATAGGCTGGTCGTATAGCTCGAAGAACTGACAACCGATGAGGAAAATGGTTCTCGAGTGGCAGCCTCGTACCGGTAAGCGTAGTGTAGACCTACCCCCCACTGGATGGAGTGACGACCTGGTAAGAAATTCAGGAAGTCAATGGATGCAGGTGGCTTAGGACCGTGCTTTGAGGAATTCCTTGTGGAGGCCTATGTTCAGCAGTGGACTTGTGAAGGGCTGTATTGATGATGAATGATGATGAGGATTCCATATTAGTCTTCAGGTGTGACAACGAGACCAATAATTTCTTTATGGTTTGTTTCAATAAATACGAACTAGATAAATATCTATTTTAATGGAAAGCACGTCCACGACATAGATATACAAAAATTGAATAGACAAATATAGAATTACATTTTGCTAAGAAACAAAGACAAAAAGAAATATTCTTTTAATCTATGTAAATGGAGATATACATACACATGAGGTGGACTATGTGTTCATTTATCACTGTTATTCTTAAAGAAAAGTTAAACGAATATTTCCTGTACTATTATTTATTCTGTGCTCACATTAATAACACTAGAACCAAAGAAGAACACACAGAGTAAGTTCTTAGGAAAACCATTACAAAAGCTATCGGGATATCTAAAAACTTTCTGTGCTTTGAAAAAGAAAAATCTACTACAAATATATAACGGTGCACTCGAAGAACTGTTTGTATCAAAGTCAGTGGTAAACTTTTATTTTGTTGGTTGTAGTACGGTAGTGCGCATCGGGGTGAAAAAGGGTTGCAATCTCGAAAAAAGTTGCTCTCGCTGACATATGAACTGGTACGCTAACCCTTGTACTTTTAATCAATTGCAACAAGTTATAAGAGTTTAACCCCCGTGACCGTGAAATTCGTGGAAATCATTATAAAATATTGTAATCATATTTTTACAATTCAGATTTTTAACAAATACTTCTATTTAGTTTATATAGGCAGTGTATACATATAATGTAGTAACAAGGACTTACTTAATTATTTATTCTTTATTTAACCTTACGAACAGTATATGGTCAAAAGGCGGACTTAATGCTGCAACCATTGTTTGACATTCAACCTTAGGGCTGCAATAACACAATGAAAGCGGTTGCAAGGACATAAAAAATATAAAACGTAAAAATATACACACATACACACACACACACTATTAAACATCATCATCATCGTTACAGCACTTCACAAGAACTGAACATACGCCTCCCCCAAGGAACACCGCAAAGCATGGTACTGAGCCACCCGCACCCATCGATTTCCTGCATGTCTTACCAGGTCGTCACTCCATCTAGTGGGGGGGGGGGGGTCGCCCTAAACTACGCCTACCGGTACGCGGCTGCCACTCAAGAAACTTTTTTCCCCATCGGTAGTCGGTTCTTCGAGCTATATGGCCGGCCCATTGGCACTTCAGCTTACTAATCCGTTGGGCTATGTCGGTCAATCTGGTTCTACTGCGGATATCGTAATTTCTAAGTTTATTACGCAGAGAAACCCTGTCCATAACATTTCCAAGGCTCGCTGAGCGAGCATGCGCGTCTTTATACGGCCAGCAGTGAAGGACCACGTCTCAGATCCGTATGTCATATATTCCTGGTGTAGAAGTTACTAACATTGAGTAAAATTTACCTGTAACTCGTTCTCACTTCTCATTGTGGGCCCCTAGTGTACAGTTACAATGTTCGCGAGTAAGACTGTAATTAGCACGTGAATGTCTAACTATGACAGTTAAGAGGTATTATGATCTTTATATTCGAGGCGCAATTTGTATGCTACTGCATAGTTTAAGAACTTCATTTCTCACTGTGAATTAACAGTAATTCGTATTTTTCGTACCTTTACTTCTCATTAATTAAGAGTAAAATTAATTTGTAATATTATGATATATATATATATATATATATATATATATATATATATATATATATATATATATATATATATATATATAATTAAAAAATAACGTTACAAGGAGAAATTTACTATTTAAACGAAACAGATATTATTTGTCATACTTTTTTGGCCATAACTCCTACGATCGAATACTGAAAATTGAAATTTGTATCGAGTCATAATTGACTATAAAATATTATAATATTAAAATTTATATCTCTGGGGTGATAAATTGAAATTTCACGTGTATGGAATTTTATAGAAAACTAACATACTATGTTATTTTATTCTTGCATTATCTTTGGCATCGTTTTAACAATTATTTCATTTTCATTCAATCATAACAGCCTATCGAAGTTCACTGCTGAAGATGGGACTCCCAATAGATTGCCTCATACTTGCCACAGTTGCTACGTATTTTACAGCTACTTTTTATTTTTTATTAAACAGACAATGTTGCCCATTTTTTTAATAGAATAAGGATGTTAAACGAGCACACAGTCCACCTGGTGGTAAGTGGATGCTGTGGCCCATAGACATCTACATTTATCCTCGATTAAGAATCAAAACGCAGACGCCTTGTCACCCCTGAAGACTAAGATGGAATGCCTCGTTTACAGTAAAAAAGGGTCTCCAGATCTCTAGATTCACCATACGAAACACAGCAGTATTAAGCTACTATTTTATTTATTTATTTTATTTATTTATTTCACAATTTATGTACACACAAGTTAGGGAGAGGACACATCTTAATAAAAAGTTTGTACAAAGGCTCTACTTATCTCACAATGAAATTTCTTCCAGTAGGCCAGTTTCAAACACATATGATTACTAAATGATTATAAGGTGTGCACTTTGTTATTTTACTACACATATGGGTGTAAGATAAATATATACGTCAACTCAAATACGTATATATATATATATATATACACATATATATATATACATACATATATACATATATATACATATATATATATACATATATATATATAAATATATATACACTTATATATACATACAAATACATGAATATATTCATATTTAAACAAACATTATTACATACATAAACACTAAATATAATATAAAGTCATAATTAAATATATAAACATATATACAGACACACATACATACATATATGTACATGCACATATTTGTAACAGTATAGTACATATCAGAGCTTTGAGACTTACACAGAAGACAGCGATAAATAATGTTCTTTCACTCGTTTTTTGAATAATGTCAGTGTTTTGATTTCACGAATATCGGTAGGAAGCGAATTCCAGAGTCTTACTGCTTGTACGGAGAATGAACGGGAATATGAATGAGTATTAAAGGATGGGAATTTTAAGAGAGTTTTAAGGTGAGATCTACAAACTGTATCTGGGGATTTAAGAAAAGTAAATCGATTTCGGAGGTATGTAGGGAAGTTTGGGCTGTGTAGGATGTTAAAAAGGAGACAAAGGATACGAGTGTTCCTGCGAAATCGGATCGGGAGCCACTTGAGTTGCTTTCTATATTCAGAGACGTGGTCAAACTTCTTGAGTCCGAAAATATACCGAATGCAAAGGTTTTGTAATCGCTCAAGTTTGTTTAATTGCTCCTCTGTGGCATCCAAAAAACAGACATCAGCGTAATCTAAGATAGGCAAAATAAGGGTTTGAACAAGAGTGATTTTCGTTGATAAGGGTAAAAAACTTTGAAGACGTTTTAATGAGTGGAAAGCATAATAAACTTTTCTACCTAAGTCCATTATGTGAGGACCCCATGACAACGTATTGTCAATAATTAAGCCCAAATTCTTCACAGATTCAGTATAAGTAATTGATGTGCCATTGATAATCACATCTGGCAGGGTGCATTTATCAATTAAGCTACTAGTATATCTGCTACTTACTATTATTGCTTAGGACTTACTTGGATTAATAGTTATACCATGTGATCTGGACCAACGACTAATTCTCTTCAAGTCATCATTCAGTGCTTCTATCGCCAATTTAGCTTCAGATGCCACAAAGTGACGGTAAAGCTGCAAATCGTCTGCATAAAGATGGAAGTTGGAGGATATTATTTTTGTTATAGAATTGATAAAAACGGTGAAGAGCAAAGGAGACAAGACGCCACCCTGGGGTACACCCGTTATAAGATTACACCAGTTGGAATAAGTATCATTGGAACGGATACATTGTGAGCGACCCCGAAGGTAGGAATCAAACCAGAGAATGGCCGAAGGTGAAACATTAATAGACTGGAGAATTTTTAAGAGGATATCAAAGTCAACAGAATTAAAGGCACTGCTGAAATCTAATAAAACGAGTACGGTTAATTGTTTTTGATCTATGGCTCTACGGATATCATCAGTTACCTGAAGAAGAGCAGTTGTTGTGCTATGACCGGGCCGGAATCCAGATTGAAATATATTTAAAATATTGTTAGAATTAAGGTAAGAAGACAATTGATTGTGAACAATATGTTCAAGTACTTTAGAGAGGAATGGTAATATAGATATAGGTCGAAATTCGGAATGTAATATAGGGTTAGCAACCTTGGCTATTGGAATAATTTGTGCTAACTTCCACGAGTGTGGAAAACAGGAGAAAGATAATGAAAAATTAAATATGTGAGTAAGAACTGGGAGAATACAAGGTAAAATCATAGTTATCATTGTGGAAGAAATTTTGTCATTTCCCGTTGCAGTAGAAGATATAGATAGCACTGATCGTTTTACTTCATCTTCTGACACTGATACAAATTCAAACTGGCTGGAATGTTGCAATGGACATCTGGATAGTTCTAGCAGGGTCTTAGCTTTTATAAATGAAGATAAGGAAACAGGTGGAAGAGAAAAATATTGATTGAGAATATCTATATCAAGATTTCCAGTCCCAAGCGCAGGGTGTTTGCCAATGCCGACTGTTTTAAGAAAACTCCAGGCTTTTGCTGAATCGCAATTTGAAAGTGAGTCATAAAAGTAGCGCCTTTTAGCATCTCTACACAAACGATTGCAGCGGTTGCGCAGACTCTTAAACTTTATTAAATTTCTTTCCAAGGGACAATGTTTATATCTACTTCTGGCCTTATCCCTGCGCGCCATAAGCTCTTTTATCTCAGTTGTAATCCAGGGCGCAGGACAATGTTTTATTTTTATACGTTTGACAGGTGCATGGCAATCATACAATCTAAGAATTAAAGCGGTAAATTTGTTAACCATATCATCAATATTATGACAATCTTTTACGGAAGACCAATCTATTTTACTTGCATCACGTCTTATGCCTTCCAAGTCAATACCCTTATAGCTACGAAGAAATCGAAAATGTGATTTGCGCTTAGGTGGACGAACACGGTACGATATGTAAATGAGGTCATGGTACGAAAAAGAAGCTGTTATTTGTCCATGATTTGCAATGTTATTTAAAGATGAAACAATGATAAGGTCAAGTAGAGACGGAGTGCAGTTTGGAAAATGATGGGTGGCAAATAGGGGTAAAATTTGTAGGTTATGTGAGGACACAATAGACTTCAGCTTAAGTGCACGTGAATCGTCCTTCAGTAAGCACGTATTGAAATCTCCCATCACAATTACATGACTATATATAGGACAGAAGTCTGTAAGTAAGTTTTCAAATACATCTAAATAATTAATTTGCATATTAGGGTTGTATATCACACCAAGAAGGATTTTTGTATGATAAAGTGTAACTTCAAGAAAAAGGTGCTCAGCAGATTCAGAATAAGTAGACGGGGAAGCAGAGATATGTTTGTATGGGATTTCAGAACGCAGGTAAATAGCTACACCACCTCCTCCTTTACCAGTCCTATCATTACGTATCAAAACGTAACCAGGAAGTGAAAACTGAAAAGAAGGGAGAGAAGGCTTAAAAAAAAGTTTCAGATATAAGAAGTGCGTCGATTAGATTACTGCTAATGGATGCAAGAAGGTCAGGATAGTGGGCAGGAACACTTTGTGCGTTGATATGGGCAACGTTAAAATTATTGGGATAGGGAGAAAAAATAGCAGAAATATGATCATGCAGTCCAAGATGGTCGGATGACTCGGCATCCGCGCTTAAGAAACTGGTAGAAGATGAATTACACGAGAAAAAACTAGCATCAAAATCAGAAGGACTTTCCATAATTATGACTATAAAAATAAAAAGTAAAAACTATAAAATTATAATAAAAATAACCTAATAATATAATATATAAAGCAATATCCTAAAATAAAAATAAATAAATTTTAAAGAGAAAATATACCTAACTTATAATTAAAAAATAAAACGTAAATAAATATAAAAACAACTCAGCTCAACTCACTAGCGTAATGGAATTATTTTTAACTAAGTCTATGTATACATATTATATTAAAACTAGAAGAAGAAAAACAAAAATACTAATTGCAATACAAAATTAAGAAAGTAAAAACGGAACATTATTTTAAACAACGTATAAGTAAACATTACAAATAATCTTTAAAAAGGAGGTAAGTAGTAAAATCTTATTAAGTTAGTTTTGTTTGCGTTCATTGCAATAAAACAATCTCTCGCCAGGGAGTTGTATGTACCTTGATAACATTGTTTGTGCATTGTTTGTGACGTGTATGCGTTCCATCGAAGTTAGTTCTCTTCAATTTTATGAAATAATAATTAGTTATAGAAAGCAATTCTACTATATTCAATTATTTATGCGTCGGCGTGATTTCTTCGGGGCGTTAACAGTTGTTGATGTTCTATTAGCGGACTGTGATGCGTTATCGTTAGTAGCACAGCTAGAAGGATATTTCACGATGAGTAGTTCTAGTTCAGCCAACGTTTCAATTTTTTGTCGGGTTTTATCGGGGAGGATTATAACAATTTTACCTTCAGAAGACCAGCAGTGCTTAATTCCGAAGTGCTTACGTGCTGTAGTAAATATGTGATGCCTGGTTTTCGTTAAAAACTCTGAGATGGTGATACCGGAGCCTTTTAAATTGGCTTTGTTATCCCAAATAAACCGTCTCTGCTCAGAATCAAAAAACCGAACTAAAACTGGTCGTGTCTTATTTGGAGATGATCCAAGCCGATGGCAAACTTTAATACAATCCTTTTCTATATCTGTCAGCTTTAATTGTTTAGATATTATATTTAAAATAACTTCACGGAGGTTTTCATTTTGCTCTTCAGCAATGCCATGAAACAATAGAACTTTATTTCGCATTACCGTTTCATGTCTATCAAGGCCGAGGCATAGTAAATTTATTTGTGTTTTAATTGTAGAAAGAGTTTGCCAAACAAATGATTTAAACTCAGAGAACTCACGAGACAATGAAGTTATGTCAGGATTCGATGAACTGCTCTCGGTATTGACTTTCAGCAGCTTCTCTTGATATTCCCGCATTCGGGACCCGAACATCTTTTCCAACTGAACATCCATACTAGGTGGTATAAGATTAAATATATGTATATATAAATCTTGTAGGATAAGTTGTGATTAGTGAGCGTAGATGAGTTTAATAACCAATTAATTCATTTATAACACTTAACACACACTGTTAAATTTATAATAAATATAAATAGGTGCACACCAAAACAAACGTGTTGACGCTACGAATACCCGCTTCGTTCTAGTGCTTCGTTTTACGCTGCTATTCTGTGAGAGCGGGGTCCTTCCCCAGTCGAGCCGACCCATTTGTGCTACAACCATAATATAGCTGCAGCGTACTATATAGCGGCTCTACCACGTATAGTCCATCGTAGAGTCCGTCTCCCAGTTTGCTTCCCTCTGTCACCCCTTACGTCAACCACGGGACGATATGTTCCATGTAGTGGATATTCATACACTGTCATTATACGGTCAATAACATTTAACCTTCATTTACCCTTTTAATTTAAAAAAGATGCACTGAATAACGTTTTTATGATGTTGGATTATCACATTACTATGTTTTTATAATCATATTTTTAATTGGAATTACACGGACAGTAACATTTTAAAAAGATGACATGGTCTGTTTTTAATACATATAAGTATTTAAGGAATATGAAAAAAAAAGATAGGTGTGAAATTGTAAGTTACCTGCAATAAGATAATAGAGTGATTTATGCAATAACTAATCGATTTTAATTTATGTATATTCTGCATTCTACAGTTTACACTTAAATAAAATCTAATGACTTATTAATGAATTATAAATAGATATATAATAAATGTAGTATAAATAGATACATAAAAATATAATAAAAAGATATAAATTAAATTAGAAATTTATTAAAAATTAACAATTTAATTTATATCTTTAATATGAAAATTAATATTTGTTTATTCGCATTTAATGCGTGCCATATCGTTCATCAGATTACGCTTAAAACTTTGCCAACTTATTACTTGTACCTGTGCGAAGTTTACATCACAGAACACGGAATTTCTGTTTTCTATGGTTTACATAGTAAAATTAACGTCCAATAAGTACGCGTATACCTATCGTTCCAACAAATTTATTTAAAAGTTATATAGTTAGCATTTAGTTTTAATGAAACGATATTTCATCGTTTATTTTTTCGGCGGCAGCAACGGGTACCAGGTAGTAATTCATAAAATTTCTTGTTCTATAATTAGCAACAGTGGAGCCGATATTGCTTACTCAGTTTGTACTTAGACTAACGTCACGCTTGGCTGGCGGTCTGACAATCGCATTACTAGACGTACCGGTCTATTGACGCTGCTTTTCGTCGCTGGTCGGGTTAACTTAACGGCAAACGTCCCGATACCATCCACACCATCTGGATGCTTGGCGGTCCACCACTGTACGTTTCACAAGGAGTTTTCTTCCACGTACAACCTCTCTGTGGAATAGTTTACCACCGGCGATTTTTCCGGACCCATACGACCTGGGGACCTTCAAGAAAAGAGCTTACTCCTTTCTAAAGGGCCGGCAACGCACCCGCAATTCTCCTGGTGTTGCGGTTGATCATGGGCGGCGGTAGTCACTTAACATCAGGTGAGCCGCATGCTCGTTTGCCCCCTCTTCTATAAAAAAAAAAAAACTTAAGTCTGTCGTAAGGAGATGGTTAAACCGCCATTTATGGGAAGGCTTTACCATCTCGTTACGATCACTTTGGCTTATACCGTAGGCTATGAAGCGTGGTGACGTGGAATTATAGTGAACCTGATGGTATGTGGCTACTGCAGTCCATTTCCATACTTGCACCCAATTTTAAAGAAAGAAGGCTCGTTGCGTTGTCAACTCTGAGGACTGATTTATGATACTGACTCTCTTTAACCTTAGACATGAACACAGCAGTGCAATCACTGCTATTTGATGACAGAAATAGCTAAGAGTTTGGTACCTTTCGAAACAAATTCTTAGACAGAAAAGGACTCGTACCACCCAGTAAATCTATCACCAGGGGATTCATCATCTCATTGGACGTCCGCCTCTTAAGGCGACTATGGAACAAGAAAAAAATTACGAAGTTTATTTCTCTGAATTGTTTCATCTATTTATGAACACCTTTTTAATTATTTTGTCCCTACTTTAATTAGAACTTAACGTTCAATTATCAACTGAAAATGTATTTTATAGAACCATACTTTGACTTAAGTTATTTGAGTTGCAGGTAAAATCATTTAAGAATACAAATTGAAAATTCCCGGTAGCATCTGGCCACATTATGTTTGCGACGCAGCACTGCAAAGTAACCACAGAAGTCTCGCATTCACTCTGATGCATCCAACGTTTTCAAGATTTTGAGCATCGTTTTTGTTCGTCCTATCTTTGCTGTATTTGCTTCTAACGAATACAACGTAGAATTTAAATTTGTTCCAACTCAGTGAAATTCGACTAGAGTAAATTAAATGGAATTGTGAAGCTTCTTTACCGCCCGTGTCGAGAAAATTAAGATAATAAATAGCAATTGCGATTACACAAGTTGATGATTTCACCAACAAAGGATTTCATCATATTTTTGAGGACGAGCAAAAAAATTGGAAACGTGGAAGTTCGGATTTTCCGATGTGAATATCATTATCATTATAATTATAGCCCTGCAAAATTCCACTGCTGCACATAGGCCTCCCCCAAGGAATACCACAAAGCACAGTCCTGAGCCACCTGCATCCATCGACTTGTTACATGTCATCACTCCATCTAGTGGGGGGATGTCCTACACTTCGTCTACCGGTACGAGGCTGCCACTCGAGAACCTTTGTTCCCCAACGGTGGTCAGTTCTTCGAGCCATATGGCCGGCCCATTGCCACTTCAGCTTACTAATCCGTTGGGCTATGTCGGTCACTCTGGTTTTACTGCGGATATTCTCATTTCTAAGTTTATCATGCAAAGAAACCCCGACTATAGCCCTCTCGATACTTCACTGACCGACTTTGAGCGACCTCATATGGCCAGCAGTGAAGGACCACGTCTCAGTTCCATAAGTCATCACTGGCAAAACGCACTGGTAGTACAGTCTCTTTTTCAGGTTTTGAGGTATAGCTAAAGAGAAGATGTGTCGTAATTTCCCGAACGCTGCCCAGCCGTGTTGAATCCGTCGATTGACCTCTCGGCCGAAGTGTGATTTACCTATTTGGACTATTTGTCCCAGGTAAAAATACTCGTCAACAACTTCGAGCTTAGTGCTCCTAACAACTACCGGCATATAATAATAATAATAATAATAATAATAATAATAATAATAATAATCATTTATTGACAGACAACAAAGGCCCGTAAAAAAGAAACATAATTACTTATACTCAACAAACATAAAAAAATTGAAATAAACTGAAATACAACAATAAATATAAATTAAATATATGCCATCAAACAAATTAAAACTTACATCTTAACATACTAGACCAATATTTAAATATTTCACTACAATTTTGTGTTAAAATTAGTATAATCGTGTTTCCAGATTTGAGAAGATTACTTCTAAATCTGGCCACACGATGTCTTATCAAAGCATCGAGCGTCGGTACGCGAGCCTCAGCGAACATTGTAGATGCACTACAGTACCTCGGAAAACGAAATAATAATCGGAACGAATCGTTATATTGAACCTTAAAAATTCGATAGTTTTCCTTTTTAAATTTAGTCCAGAGATGCGGTGTGTAAAGCGATTGGCAATAGGTTTTAAATAGTAATATTTTAGCATCTCGCTCGCATTTATTAAATTTCCTGCCAATCATATTTGCACGTACAGCAAGGGACCGCCTTTCTCTGTCCATGTCCTGATCATCCTTCAGGTCACTCGATACGATATGTCCTAAATATCGAAAGCTCGTCACAAACTTCAAATTTTTGCCGTTCAGGTATAATGGTAAACAAACATCTTTACTATGCGCTCCAAAGACCATTGCCACAGACTTGTCTGCATTATAAACTAAATCGTGGCTTGCAGCGTATCTCTCACAAATAGAAATTAACTTTCTTAAGGCTCCGATTGAGGGGCTCAATAAAACCATATCGTCTGCGTAACTAAGGTTGTTTACACATTTCCCACCTACATGACAGCCGATACCCGTTTCATTGAGCTCCTCAATTAGAGCATTAACGTAAAGGTTAAACAGCAGAGGAGAAGTCAGCCCACCCTGCCTAACCCCCATAGTCAGTACAAACTCGTCTGAAAGCGAGCCATCCCAGTTCACTACATTAACCTGCGTATTATACCAATTAATAAGGATTCTAATTATGTCGGAAGGAACACCCACCAGTTTTAACTTATCCCACAAGATGCTATAGTTTACCCTATCGAAGGCGCGACTCAAGTCCAAAAAACAAGCGTATACTTTTGTTCTTCGTGACACGTAATACGTTACTATTTGTTTTAAGGAAAAAATTGCCAACTCAGTAGAGCTACCTTTTTTAAAACCAAACTGAGCATCACTTATAAAAATAAATTTCGATAAAATATCCAGAATAATAGACTCAAATAGTTTCGCACAGGTTGTAGCGATTGAGATAGGCCTATAATTGGAACTGATCGTATCGCTAACGGTTTTACTTTTGACAATAGGGCTAACCACGCATTTTATTAGGTCAGGAGGCAAAAATGAGTGTTTTAAACACGCGTTAATAAAAACCGAGAGAAACACCACAACCCAGGGTCCACCGCAACGTAAATGTTCTACAGAAATGTGGTCATGACCACACGCTTTACCAAGGTGCATCTTTTTAAGGGCATTATACACCATACTCTCATCAATATGAGTATATGATAAGACAGGCATATCAAGTGTATCTATCGCAGAAGGGCCACCACTAGTATAGCAGTCATTCAACAAAAAGTTCTGTTTAAAATTATTAGCTATCTGTTTTTTATCACTAACACCATCCACGCAGACCGGAACTCCAACCCTTACGTTGCATAGTTTTGATGTACGTTGCCAAAATTTAGAAAAGTTTTTGTCTATACATGCGTTACTTATCCGCTCCAATAAAATTTTATTTTCATTTTTCTGGCACCACTTTAAGCGACCTTTAAATATAGACCTACTTTGCTTCATCATATCATAGAGAGAACCAGAGCTGGGAGCCCCCGCCCCGATCCACCTCGATAAGTTTACTTTAGCATCCACATACGCTGATTTTACTACATCATTCCAGCCCGGCGTGCCTTTACGTTTACGCGATGTCACTCCATACCCTACCTGACTTACGTGGCTTTTAATAGCGGATGTATGAAGACTTTCGATAAATTTCTTATAAATTCTAACGAGAAAACCTTTGTGTGAGTCGCAAGTACAGCCATCGCACGAGGAAATAAAGCGCAGATAGTCCCAATTAAATTCTGATATGAGATAACTACACCACCACTCATACGCTTTAATCTCATCCCCACTTCTTTTACCCCAATAAATAAGGTTCCTAGATTTAACGTGATTAACCACACTTCTCTCAACAGCAATTATGTTAAAATTAAATTCGAATGCGAGAGGCCAGTGGTCCGACCAAAATACATCATTTATTACATATACTCTTGATAACGCCGACCACGCGACCCGAGTTACGATGCAATGATCAAGCCAGCTCTTTGTGCCATGAGCATAACTAACGTATGTAAAAATATTTTCAAAATCTTTAAAAAATTTAAGGTCTGCGCAAATCAAATCATTTTCTGAACAAAATTTTATTAATTCGTTACTAAATAACGTGTTAATATTCGCATTGTAGTCTCCTAAGGCAATAGCCACATTTACGAAATGATTTTCTAATAAACTTTTGATTATACATAAAATATTTGTAAATTCAGGAAAATTTTCAAGATTGTTTTGAGGCATATAAACAGAAAAATACATATGACAATTCCCATTAATATACGATTTTATAGCACAAATTCGCGAATCGTTACAATTTACTAAGTCAACATTATTAAATAACGCAGTTCTCCACAAGAGGGCCACACCTCCATATGGTCTCTCTTTTAATATTCCGGATGAAGAATCGACCGCAGAGGTACCATGTGAAGAGAATTCGGTATCAATTGTTGACAAAAAAGATAGCTCATGGGGAAGCAGCCAGGTCTCTTGAAGAGCCACCACGTCAAACTCTTTACACAGTTCTCTAACGTGATCAACACTTCTCTTAATTGACTGACAATTAAAACTAACGAACTTCATGTCTTACGGAATTACTTTGCCAGAAATGTCTAAACACTATGCCTACAGGCCAGAAGTCCTCATTCATAAAAATATGTTTTCTGTCAAAATTAATCCTTACCTTAAAAGAAGCAAAGTTAGTCACTTTAAAAGGTTCAATACGTTCAACACTTATCGCTTGTTCACCTTTACACTTAATATACTCCTCAAGCTTATCAGCAGTCGTTGAAACGTCTAAACGTGATACATATAAGTAAAGAGATCTCGGAGCAGCTCGGATAAGAGAATCTCCTAGTGGTTGCACGGCCGCCCTACCCTGCCTATTCCTATTTTTCTTTTTATAAGACACGGGCACAAACCCTTCGTCCTTATTTGTTATCAGATTAACCTCTTTTTGGCTACGTAATGGTGCAGACGTATTTATGTCGTTAGTTATCGTATCGTCAGTCTGGTCTAACACTGATACCGTACTCGTACTTGTAGTTGCAGACGGACGTTCAATACGCATACGTACGTCCTCTCTCGACACACTTCTCTTTGCTACAAAAGCCGAGGTCGAGCGCGGATGCGATTGCGATGCACTCTCAGCGCTACTCCCTCTCTCCCCTCCAAAAGTGCGTAGTAACACTGGTGATCGGTCGTTTCTTATTTGAGTTTCGATAGAAACAAAGCTACTATTTTTATCTTTACTACCTTCTTTTTCTAATTTATTATCACGAGTATGTTGTTGTTCTAAATCTTTACGTAGGTTCTCCAAATCTGATTGCGTAGCCAATACGTTTTTAATGTTCAATAATTCTTGTTTTAACAGAACTATGTCCTTTAAAAGACTAGTTACATCAACGTGATCAAATGTTACGGGTGGGAGCCTATTGAGGTTCTTCGCCACAAACACTGGAAGGCTAGAAGGCTCCGTTTCTTTAAGAATTTTTATGATATCTTGAAGAAGCCTTTTGTTTTTCCCCTCCCCTTTACGCGTCACTCGTCGAGTTATTGAAGAATCTAACAGAAACGCCTTTGCACGATCAATTTCTTCCTCCGTAAAATTAGATTCACATATTTGTAGTAAACTGACTTCATCAATCACGTCGATTTTACACTGAATAAAACAAAGTAGCTCGTTTACCACTAAACGGCAACCACACAGATTTGACATTTTATATTAGCGAAGCACATGAAAAATGCACACACGTCCGTACGCTAGCGATGCGCGATGCGACTCCATAATTCCATATGAGTGACATGAACATTAAACATGATCTTCGTTTTGCCCACGTTCATCTTAAGTCCTATCCGTTGGTATGGGAGGCACCATTGAGGTCATTGAGCATAGTGCTTAGATCCTCCAGCAATTCTGCCATAGGGACTATATCGTCGGCAAATCGAAGGTGAGTGATGTACTCGCCATTGATGTTGATACCGTATCCTTTCTAGTCCAGTAGCTTGAAAACGTCTTCCCATGCAGTGGTGAAGAATTTTGGGGATATAACGTCACCCTGTCTTACACCTCTCTGTAGTTGGATAGGTTTCGTACTCCGGTTCTGTACTCGATCGTAACCCTACTTTACAAACACATAAGCACTTCGATATACCGAGAGTCAACTTGGCACCGCTGAAGGGACTGCAACACCGCCCAAATTTCGACGGAATCAAAGGCTTTCTCATAGTCCACACAGGCCAGGCAAAGTGGCTGATTGTACGATGTGAATATCATGAAAGTGCAAAAAGCATAGTAAAAGATATTTACAGGAAATCTAACTAGATATAGATATTATTTCTTTTTAATTTATTCAATTAATTTATTTTTAATAATTAAGTAATTTACTTATAATTAATTTTAATTAACTTCAATTACATATTTATAACGTTTTTGATTTTTAGAATATTTTTTAATTTCTTAGAGGCTTCTAGAGTCCTTAATTTCATCTAAATTCTTTAATTCTCTTTTATTTCTTAGAGTCTTCTAGAGTTCTTCTTACAGTTACCTGGTGGTAAGTGAATGTCGTAACCTATAAACAACTGTATCAAAAATCATGCTGAAATCAAAATGACTAAAAATGAAATATCTCGTTACCTCGTAAGGGTATCTGTTTCTAGTCATCACAATACGAAAAACAGAAGAATTTGGATGATATTTCACGCTGGTATTTTGTACGAGCCTGGTCTTTCCTCGGTCGAGTTGACCTATTCGTGTAGAGTAATATGCTATAGAGTGACTTTATTACCTACAAATATATCTTCAATATACTCTCAACTAAAAAAAGAACTGCGTGAACTTAATGTAGTGGCAAAAAGTACAAATGTTAATACTTAGGTCAGTTAAAGCGATTTAAAAACATGTTTGATTGGAACATTGTCCTACATTATATTAACTAAGGCCTTACTTGTAAAATGTGTTTATGGCCGCACAAATTGAAAGCGATTGCCCGCTTCAAACTTGGCTTTAATGAACAAAAATGTTTAGACCATGGGGGTCGACTATTATATTGTGTTCAGAAATCGGAATCCATATTCTGATAATATTATCATGACGACAAAAACTTAGTTTATTAAACAACAACTTTAAAGGCAATTAGTCACATAACGTAGACAACAAATGCTACGTCAATTTAACAACTGCTTAAAAGTGCTCTCACTCCCTTTATTAAATGACAATAGAAAGAAACAGATGTAAAGATAATTAAAACCTTATTTAGGTAAGCGGTGATCATCGATTACAAGTAAGACTAGGGTTCTTACTTATGATCATCAATTAAATGAACATTTTAAGGCAAGTAGTTACATAACGTAGGTGCAGCAAAACCAGAGAAATCTACAAAACCCAGCAGAGCTGAAGAGCTTTTGTAGCTTGGCAATGGGCTGGAAGAACCGACAACCGATGAGGAAGAAAGGTTCTCTAAAGGCAGCCTCGTACCGGCATGCGAAGTGTATATATGGAGGTTGTATATATATATATATATATATATATATATATATATATATATATATATATATATATATATATATATACACGACTCCAGACACGGCGGCCAGCCTCAACCGAGACTAGTCATCGGCGCAGGACAGGATTGTAGTGCCTAAGTGTATACGCAAGCGCAGGTGCACTCTCTATTCCCTCACTCTCATAATCCGATGGGACGGTAAACCGACACGACCGGTGAGAGCTCAGGCGCAACGGCTGCACGTGCTTTCCGAGGCACGGGGGTGAGACACCGCCAGTGACTGACTTCGGGCAGCTACTGATAATTTCTTGACGGAAAAACTCAGTAATTAAATTTTTGGCCCGACCCGGGATTCAAACTTAGGACCTCATGGTGATGTATATATATACACACATATATGTATCTATATATGTACTAATAATATATACTGCCTCGTTGGTCTAGTGGTTGTAGTAGGACCCAGGACCTCATGACCAGCAGTCGCGGTCATGAGGTCCTGGGTTCGAATTCGAATTATTAAGCTATTTCATAGCTTCTATCGCGGGCCTTGAGTGCGGGAAAATCCAGAAATTTCGTAACGAAAAAAACCTCACGCTCTCCGACGGGCACGGAGGTGTGGCTTGAAGGCCGTGCATTGTCTAACGATGGTCTAACGTCGTTTCTTTTCCTCAGTCTTTGTTGTCTTTGTCGAAGAGTTTTGAAATTTTGAATATGAATGAACAAAGTGCATTTATTATTAAGGCTGCTCTCTCGCAAAAAGCTTGAAAAAAGCGTGCAGATGAACCAACTTTTCGTCGACACTTACAGAGAAATTACATATGAAAAAAATAGCTAGTAATCTACATGATCTAATACGTAATTTGGTTTAGCCATAATTTTTCTATCGGTGTCACATAATAAATAAAAAAATACCCAAATCACCTCCAAATCGTTGAGATGAAACCACTTTACTCCTTCATTGTTTATCAAAGGAATATAAAAAAATATCTACTGCTTTGCAATACAAAATAAAATAATTTGGTTTGGTTACTTTTTAGAAATATGTATTATTTTTATGATAATAAATTAAAAATGCGTCCTGATTAAATACTGCGTCTATATCACCCCCGCATTCGTCCACGAATTCAGTGCGGGGCGCATCGTGTTGCTAGGTGGACGTACGCCGCGTTGCGAGAGCTCAGCACTACGAAATAAAATCGTAAAATATTACTGCAAAAATTTAATTTTGTTAATAGTGGAGTAGGTTTTTTCTGATTCTTGTTTAATAGTAGTGTTTTATAGTTTTATTAATTTTACAGTTTTATTAATGTTTAAGTTTAGTTTGTAAAACATGGGGAATAAGCAGAAACGATTGAAGAGAGGTCTAAAAAAATATTACAAACAAAAGGGTATACATTTATCAAGGTAAGTTTTAAGTTTTATCTACATATTTCATAATATTAGACAGGTGCTGTTTATAAAACACCTATATTACTGTGATTTCGCCACTCTGTGACGAGACAAAGCGCGGCAAACGCAAGTGGCGACAAGGCGCGGGCCGCGTCGTCGCATGCTGGTAGCGCATGTCTGAGAAATTAAAAAATATATATTTCGAAGAAATGTGAAGTTCGTCAACACGCATTGAGGCAGCGTGGCGGACATTTCCTTGCCTTAAAACCCTCTCAGAAATTAGAGGAGGCCTGTGCCCAGCAGTGGGACGTATATAGGCTGTAACTTTACTTTTTTTACTTTTATAAATATGTTATTTTACCGACGAAAATTTTAAAGAAAAATAAAAAATAAGCAACCGACAACCTCCTAGGTCCCTAGGTGACTTGCGAGATGTCAGTGTAACAAAACAAAACGGCCCAGAAAAACAGACTTTCCAACTGATAGCTAAATCAGCACGCAACAATTTCATTGGTGCCAGTGGGGATCGAACCCGGGTTGCTCCCGTACTGTGATACCTATAACGAGCGCTAACCATGTGAGCTACCACGGCTCTCAACGACATCGACTTAACGCAATTCCTTTGTATAGTGCGACGCTGCCACTCTTATTAGTTATTCCGCTTCGTAATATTTTATTTATAGGTGATATTTTGTTTATGTAGGTATTCGATAGATTCCTATAGTCTGTTTTTTTCGCAGGAGACAAAAATAACAGATCTTTATTAGATTCGTTTAGCCCGAATAATACAGTTTTTATGATTCTGGTTCAGATAAGATTTAATTTTAGTCACTTAAGTTTCGTATATTGTTCAAAATAATGAAATAAATCCACAGAATCTGCAGTTACGAAAAAAAGCAATATCATTTTAGTCTCCGGCGAAAAAAAAGATATATATCATGATTAATTTATCAACTAGTTAGTCGTTTACTAAATACGAAAAAATATCTAGGATTCTCCAGCCGTGATACATTACAGATTGACTATATTATCATTTATTTTATTATTGTAAATAAGTACTAATTGTAGATATTGACAGGTTTAATAGAAGTTCATTTTCTTATATTGTGACTAATAACCTAATATAACCTTGGGAAGAAACTCATTTTAATATAAGGTTTTACTGCAATGACTGCCAATGGGTTGTTAATTTCTACAATAGACCGTGGCGTATTGTTGCTGACATGAATAACTCCGAAAATGTAATTTATTTACTTGATCGTGTTGAGTTTTTGTGCTCTCACTGCGAGTTTACTTTTTATGATCACTATCTTAAGGAAGAGTGCGAACTATTTACCTAATCTGTACAAAATTACTCTATACTTAACTAGATTCATCTTTGTGAAAGGCTATTTTTGTTAAATTAAGATATTATGTTTGGTTTTGCAGTTATTTGAATTACGTCGTATGACGTCAGATTATCGGTAAACTCCGACGGGCACGGAGGTGTGGCGTTGAAAGCCGTGCATCGTCTAACGTCGTTTCAGTTCGGCAGACTTCGGCACTCGGCCGACTTCGGCACGGTGTTTGTGTGCGTGCGACTAGTCGTATGCGTGTACACTAGCTGCTAACTGAATGATAAAAATTCCTGAATAACCTACATGTATTGTAAGATATTAAAAATATTTTAAACAATATTAACTTCTCATTTATACAATAAGAGAAAAAAAAATTGTTTTCTTATCGGTCACCACGCTCAAAAAGTGTAACTTGATTTAATGTCAAAGACTTAAATGCATAAATAAAATAAATAATTGCATAAGTTGATAAAAAATGCTATGCAATAGCTTTACCGCGGCAGTCCCCGAGTGCCACACGTCTTTTTTTGAGTTTTTCCGTCAAGAAATTCTGTCTGCCTGTTATATATATATATATATATATATATATATATATATATATATATATATATATATATATATATATATATATATATATATATATATATATATATATATATATATATATATATATATATTATATATGTGTGTAAAATGTCTTCGATATATTTTTTAAAACCTGCATATTATAAAAAATATTTCGAAGACGTGTTACGTTCGCCAACACGCATGGGGGCTTCGTATACAGGCTGTAACTTTAACTTTATATAATTATGTATATATGTGTATATTATATACGTATGTACACTTAATATAAGCGTAATGTTTCGCACCTCCCAATTGTCTTTGGCACTCAGGGTTGACTGGCAGAGAATGCCACATATTATTAAATTTACTCTGCCTACCCTTAAATGTAATAAATAAATTATAAATAAAATACTTCCTAAAATTGTGTTTGCTGGGGAAAAAAAATAGAACATACGTGAAATACTCATTTAAATTTTTAAGCGAATTAATTTTTGAAACACTTTTATATAATAGTTCTATCGAATCTATTATATTAATAATAATTTAATTACCGGAAAATATCTTTCACATTCGAATTCACGTTTTTAAGCGATAGGCTTATAATTATAATACAAAAGGAATATATTGAATTTCTTCTTTCTTCATTTGCTACATTTTTATTTAGATGCTTTTTCTCATAAAAATAATAAGCAAAAACAATTCAAATAAACTATGTTCTTGTCGACCGAATATAGTGTTACGAGCTTGAGGTTCGTGACAATAAAAATTGCCGATAAAATTACCTAAATTAACACTTTAATTTACTTTACACAAATTAAAGTTAAAACACTAATAATTAAACACACTAATTCACTTAATTCCGCTCCGAAGCTTCACTTGTGTCGCTGAGTTCAACTCTGTCTCGATCGCATCTTGCGCCACCTATTTATTTAAATTAGCAAAATATCCGGAATGTTCAAGTAAACACGCGCAAGGTACCGAGAGTTCGAGTATAGATTTTCTAGAAACTTAGTTCTGGTGGCGCTGTCGGTCGAAAGATTTGTGATGTCATAAACTGCAATGCTCCCCCTCGCTCTCGTTCCTGACACTAGATGGCGCTAGTGTGTCGTCGACTGGAGCGCGTAACACTGCCTCCTCCTAAGACATGCTCGTCCCGAGCATTATCGGTCCCATAATAACGCGCCAAGCGATCCACATGGACGATCTTAGGAGTCCCTCTTGCGCCTTTCTGTATCCGGTAGGTCACATCGTTGATCCTGGTTACAATCCGGTACGGGCCGTCCCATTTAACTTGAAGCTTAGGAGATTTCCCTTTGCTGCGGACTGGATTGTGCAACCACACTAATGAACCTTCGTTGAACCCTTTATTGTTCATTTTGCGGTCGTACCGGGTTTTCATTTTCTCAGACATTTGCTGGCCCTATTGTCTGACGTGCTCATAAATGTCGTTCATTTTGTTCCGCAAGTCATTTGCATAATCAGTTATACTGCGTGGGGCATCAGGTGGTATCCCGGTGATCAGGTCCGCAGGCAGCCGTAATTCTCTTCCAAAGTTTGCGAAAGCTGGTGTCACTGCTGTACTTTCGTGAACAGAAATCCGATATGACAACAAAAACGGTTGTATGTGCTTGTCCCAATCTCGTTGCTGATTGTCTACAACTTTTGCTAGGTACCTCTCCAATGTCTGATTAAATCGTTCCACCATTCCATCAGATTGCGGGTGATAAGAAGTCGTTCTTGTTTTATGAGTACCCATAACTCGGCAAGTTTCCTGGAATATTTGAGACTAAAAATTCCTTCCTTGATCGCTGTGAATCTCTAAAGGTACTCCAAAACGACAGAAGACTTCATGAACTAGTTTATCAGCAACTGTTGAAGCTTCTTGATTTGGAATGGCGAAGACTTCTGGCCACTTAGTGAAGTAATCCATCACAACCATGAAATACTTGTTACCGCTTTCACTCTCCGGAAACGGTCCCGCCACGTCAATGGGTATTCTTTCCCATGGTGCACCAACATTGTACAACTTCAATGCACCTCTACTACGAGTCTGAGGTCCCTTTACAGCCGCACAACTTGTACCTTTGCGACACCAGTCCTCGACATCGTTTCGACAGTGGACCCAGTAAAACCGTTCTCGGATCTTCAGTAGAGTTCGTTTAACTCCCAGATGGCCTCCTGAACAATCATTATGGTACAGCTGTAGAACATCTGGTACTTTAGCTTTAGGGACAACCATTTGCAAATGACAGCTGTCTCCCCGAACGTTTTCCCATTTACGACACAGAACTCCATCCTGAAGCAGCAAGCTGTCCCACTGGAACCAATAGCTTTTAGTGGTCGAACTCATCGCTGAGACTTCACTCCACTTGGGCTTGGGAGCACTGGCCTTTATCCATTCCAGAATCGGCTTGATGTCCTGATCTTCCTGCTGTGCATGTAGTAAGCTGTCCTTCCACTCGTTGCTGAGGTGGTCTGCCCTGAGCATCCTCACGGATACCACTTCCTTACTCTCTTGCCTAGTACAATGTTTGCAATCTTCAGGACAAGGTCTTCTTGACAATGCATCTGCGTTTCCATGAGATTTCCCGCTGCGATGTTCGATCTCAAAGTCGTATTCCTGCAGTAGTTCAATCCACCTCGCAACTTGTCCTTCTGGGTTTTTAAACTGCAATAGCCATTTTAATGCAGCATGGTCAGTTCGTAAGTGAAATTTTCGTCCCAGAAGATATTTGCTAAAATGCTGCAACGACTTTACCACAGCGAGCAATTCGCGTCTTGTGACACAATAGTTCCTTTCCGGTTTTGACAACGACTTGCTGAAGTACGCTATCACGACCTCTTGGTCACCATTCCGTTGAGACAGCACACCGCCAAGTCCTATATCACTTGCGTCTGTGTCAACTATAAATTCTTTGCTTGCATCAGGGTATCCCAAAATAGGTGTTTTGCACAGACGGTCCTTGAGCTCCTGGAATGCGATATTGCAACTTTCATCCCAGCAGAAATGTCGCTTCTCTTCGGTTAGCTTGTGCAGAGGTTTGGCTATATCTGCAAAGTTCTTCACGAATCGCTGGTAATAGGAGCACAAACCCAAAAATGCTCTAACCTGCGTCTTGTCTTTTGGAACCGGCCAATCCTTGACAGCGGCGAATTTCTCTGGATCTGTGCGGATACCTTCTTCCGATACTACAAACCCCAAAAAGTTAACTTGCCGTTGGAATAGTGAACATTTCTTCGGGCTCAACTTGAGGTTGGCACTCTGAATCTTCATAAGCACGCGTTCCAGGTTTTGAACGTGTTCCTCAAACGTACGGCCCACGATGATGATGTCATCCAAGTAGACCAGACAGGCATCGCCAATTAGCCCGGTAAGTACAAGTTCCATCAGCCTTTCAAACGTTGCTGGAGCATTGCACAACCCAAACGGCATTACTTTGAATTGCCACAGACCCTTTCCAGAGTTTGTTCCTCCTGCTGCTCTTTCAACCAACGGGCCTGTTCCTCCCGTCAGCGAGCCTGTTCCTCCTGTCGGCGAGCCTGCTCCTGCAGCATCACAATCAGAGCACCTAAGTCAGGTGCAGCAGATGTAGGAGCTACCGACGGGCCTGCAGCCGGTGGCTGGCCCTCCGATGTCTGCGGCGTTGCACCACCAAATCTTCGTTGGTCCGTCTCCTGCTGGCGTTGACTTCGGGTACGGACACCCTCCGTTTCCTCCTTAGGTAAAATCGGCATTATTTTATCCCACTTCTGACACCAACTGTTACGAGCTTGAGGTTCGAGACAATAAAAATTGCCGATAAAATTACCTAAATTAACACTTTAATTTACTTTACACAAATTAAAGTTAAAACACTAATAATTAAAAACACTAATTTACTTAATTTCGCTCCGAAGCTTCGCTTGTGTCGCTGAGTTCAACTCTGTCTCGATCGCATCTTGCGCCACCTATTTATTTAAATTAGCAAAATATCCGGAATGTTCAAGTAAACACGCGCAAGGTACCGAGAGTTCGAGTATAGATTTTCTAGAAACTTAGTTCTGGTGGCGCTGTCGGTCGAAAGATTTGTGATGTCATAAACTGCAACGCTCCCCTCGCTCTCGTTCCTGACACTAGATGGCACTAGTGTGTCGTCGACTGGAGCGCGTAACAATAGTAAACTTACTTCGTACTGGATAAATATGCATGCAGAGAAGAAGTGAGGGAATCCTCGCCTTAATTTAGTTTTGTGACTTCTAGTATGAGGTTAATCAAAACAGTGAAATGGGTAACACAAACACAACAAAGGTAAAAGGAAGCCGTACACAGCAATATTTCATTAGTGCTATTCGTAAGCCGGAGTATTTGTGGTAGGAACGGATCACGTAACTGAAACGCGTTTGAGTTAAAAATTGTATTCGGCTAGTTAGTAGCGCGATTTCTGCCAAAAGAAATTGCCGTTACGTGATCGCGCTATTCATTTTACCATTTTTTACTTTTTGTCTGAATTACACCGTATATAGCACCGATTGCGATATTTTCAGTACTTTGTAATAAGAAAGAACTTTAGGATAATAGTGGTAATGGATCGAACTATGTAGCTCGTAAGACCACTAGTCGTTGGTGTAACTTTTTAATGGTTTATACATCTATACGGAAAAGTAAAATTAGTGTCTTTTATTGGGCTCAGGGCAAATAGCATGCAAGTAACCGCATGCTATTAAGTCATGAATAAACATTTAAAATTGTTTTATCCATAGAATACTATAATACACAATAGAATGGCTGTCAACCCTATTTTGTACGAAGATAGGCGTGGCCGGCAGCACACATTCAAGTAATTACGTCGTATTATCACTACTACGTACCCGATTCGCTGTGTTGACAGACAGATTTTAATACATATTTATTTGTAAATAGCGTGCAATTTGGCATTTTCTAAATAATTTGCATGCAAAATTTGGAAACGATTGTAACGTCAAAACACATCTCGTGTTGACATTTATACGTGTGAATTGACATGTTAGTGACATTTTAGTGGCTACACGGGCTCCACCCACTCTCCGGTTCTATTATGTATGTAATTATAGTATTCTATGATTTTATCTGTCTGTCTGCCTGTCTAAGTTAATTCAAAATGGCAGAACTGATTGTGCGGCTAATTCACGAACATATATAGAGCATGCCTTCTAGGCTACATTTTATCCAGAAATGTGCAGAAATTATTATATAAACTATAAGATTATCAAAAACACCTAAGAACAAAACCTTTAGTTTGTAATTTATTTAAAATTTGCACCTAATCGCTCATAGTTTGTCAGTTAACAGCAAAACACTAAGTTTAAAGTGGTTTTTCGACAGTTGAACCACTTGTCTCAAGACCACTTACGAGTTAAACGTAGATGAAGTTGTAGGTAAAAGCTATTTAGGGATACTAAACGAGCACACAGTTAGCCCGATGGTAAGTGGTTGCTGTGGGCTATAGACATCTACCCTTTTAATGAAAAATCTTAACACTAAGGTTTTCTCCTGAATCGTGCTGGCAGTGTAGTCATATATTTTCAATAAAAAATCACAATGCAGATGTGTAGCCACTTCTGGACTAACATACAAGACAAAAACCTCGCTACCAGTTCAAAAGCACTTTTAGAAATAGTGACGTCTTGATGTAATTTGAAGACATGCAGGTTGTCAATGGATAAAGATGGTTCAGGATTGTGTAAGGTAGTTGAAGGCTGTGAAGGAAGGCGCACCTTGTGTTCTGTTGTGCCTAACTTGAGAAGAAGATAGTGAAGGAGTTGTCCTCTCCCGATTATAGGATACAATTGAGCAGTAGGTGCTGGTGGAGGTGCGGATGTAGGCGAAAGGAATGTCTTAGCTGTGCCAATTTATGACGAAGGTACACTATACATACACTATACACTATGATACACTATGCAAGTCCGACATAATCCGTTCGTGCTTCCGCAATGCGGGCATTTTCAAATGTAAAAAAAAGGATTGTGTAAGGTCTATTGACCGACAAGAATTACCCCACATCTGTCCGTTAATACTTCTACTGGAAAGTAGATGCAGTAATGGATAGATGAGGCAAACAAAAGGTTCAGTGGATGCAAATGTAGCAGAACCATGTTTTATCCAAATCATCTTTTTCTATTTCGGACGATACGCCCACTCCACTGATTAAGCAGTATTGCTTTATATACGGCGTGTTGCGCTACTGTTATAAATTATAATACAGCACGAAAGACTGTAGAGAGGTGTAGAGTAGTATTGGGGCAGCATGTCGTTGCGATGGGCGGCTACGTGGTGGCAGTAATAGTGCCACTGTTGTGCAGCCGCTGCTATGTACTTACCAACAAGTGAGCCGCATACTCGTTTGCACTCTTTTCTATAAAAAAGTGCCAGTGGCGTAAGAAAATCTATAATTTTTCTCAGTGTTCGATTTCATGATTGCATTTCATCCCGTGGAAATTGCAAATTTTCTTTTCGCAACATGGGAAGCCTGTGTCCGACCATGCGCTTGAATTGATAGTAAATGCGAGTGTGAGATGGAAGAAGTACTCTCTAATCAGTGTAATCACACAGAATTTTATTTTTGTAGCTATTTTAAGTAATTAAACTTATCTTTAATGTTGTGAAAATAGTGATTTGGTTACGGCGACCAATTATGTTGTTTGCCTTATTGTTGACATTCCTGAACATAAATTATTAACATTGTAAGTTATTTGGTACTCGTTGCGGTTGATGGAGAGTAAAAATATCATAAAAATTCCATTAGCATACCGTTAACAGATTCGCAAGAGCCCAAATTTAATATATTTTAAAAAATTCTCCGAAGAAAAACTTATTTTCAAGAATTTATGATCTTTTACATTAGCTTAAATAATTTATAACTTAAATAAATTATAACTTTCTCCTTCCTTAATATATTTTCTAATATCTTCGGTCATCCCGTCCATCATGAAAGCATAATAAAGCAAATTCATAAGGATAAAAATTATTAATCAACATCTAACAATCAATATATTTTAATAATTATTGTTATATTTCACTAAGATCGGGGTTGACTGGGAGATAATCCTAAAAGGCAATAAGTCCTCCATTTGGACACCTTTAACTGAATAGCAATAATGCGTTTAAATAAAATAATTATTTAACTTATGGGTTTCTCATAACATATCTAGCTTTACATTAGTTTATATATAATTGTTACTGATAATGTTCGCTCCGAATATAGCCGTTCTGTATGTTAACGATACATCATTACAGCCCTTCACAAGTCCACTGCTGAACATAGGTAACCCTAAGGAATGCCGCCAAAACCATTAAATTGAGCCAATTTCGATTTCCCAAAATTGACATGCTTATCAGGCCGACGGGCAACCACAATAGCTTATTGTTGAGGGTTTATCAGAAAGATGCTGTTGCCCGTCTTCAGTGTGAGTTTCTCTCTGTTGCCTCTTCCGATACCCACGGGATGACGTGGGGTAGTAGACTCTCTACACTGCCATTACATGGCAATGTTGCCATATATTCAAACTCGGTAACTTTAATCTATTTGCTTAGTCCTTTCTAAAAGCCCGGCAACGCACCTGCAATTTCCCTGGAGTTGCGGTTGATCATGGGCGGCGGTAGTCACTTAACATCAGATGAATCGCATGCTCGTTTGCCCCCTATTCTATTAAAAAAAAACAAAGAAAATGTATAATGTAGTCATTTGAGGACCCTTGATGTATCCCTTGATATATAATCACATTTCATTCATCCATCCATGATAGTCTATTAAAGTCTACAGCTGAACAAAGGCCACCTCATAGCTTGCCTTAGTTGCCACCGCAGTTTTATATAATTTTGATTTACTGCCCATTTCCTGTTTCAGTTTCACTATGTCGCCTCTTACGGCACCCACGGGACCAGATAGGGTAGTGAGCTTCCGTGTAAACGTAAGTTTTAATTATTAAATAAAGCTTCGTTTTCTTTGCTATGTTATTTAATTCTTTGACAGTTAAAAGATTTATATATTTGCATTATCCACGTAAGCGTCGTTTAATTCTGGTAAAACTCAATATAAAACCCATTTTTAACACAAAAAAATCTTATTAAGGTCAGGAGAGTTTTGAGTGTAATTGTTTTGAACTTCCACAACACCTTAAGTAAGAAGTTTATTATTAGCAAACTTTCCGTAGTCGTCTAACTAATACATTGAAAAATAAGCCTTAAAGTGTTGCGAATAGTTTTTACTCGATTTTTTATTTAATTTCCTAATAAAAATTAAATTCAAAATAAATTTTAAAGAGCAGGGCGTTGAAACGCACCTAATCATTGAGTTAAACAACACTAGAGGAGCAAACCACATTACCGCGCGTCGAAAAAAGTGTAACCACTATCCAAACGTGACGACGTAGCTTTGAAACTAATAACAATTTTAAATAAACATATATCTATCTCAATTACATAAGTTGCGAAATCAATATCGTCGCTAAGATTAGATAAAGATAGAAACGCAAACATGCAATAACGGGTTGGTGTGGCTTACTATATGAAATTTTACCTAAAATACACAACAAAAATGAGTTTTTTTAAGCTGCAGTTAATTGTTTTTATATTAAAAAAGTATATTTTATTTTAAAATCTTTATTGCGTCCCCTTAGAAAAAAAGGATAAAAAGCTTATCAGATGAATAGAAGTAAATATAATGATGAAATAAAACATATTTTTATAAGTATTTTTATTGTAGTAATAAATCAAACAATATAAAATAGGTACTAAAATATAATTAATATAAAATTTATATGAAATTATAATTAATATAAAATTATTAATATAAAATAGGTAATAAAATATGTTTAATAGATAATTCATGAATAAACTAAAATAAGAATAATTTATTATTTTGTATGAAAGTTATAAAAGTAGTTTTTATTATAATTTCCAAAATATTTAAAATCAGATGTAACAAATTAACTTACTCCATTAATTATATAGTCTCCCATTAATGTAGGATAATCACAAATGCGCAAAATTGGCAACATTGAACCTAAATGGCAATATTCCATAATTTTATTTAATTGTTTGAGGTTTTTTACGTTTATACGAAAACAAGAACTAAAAATTATGTGTTGAAAGTGATTCCGCTTGATTTATTACGTTTTTGTGACCTTGAATAGCATTCTTTCACTACGCATTTAGCCATTTTTGTCGCGGCTCAACTCTGTCGGCGTGTATTATTATACAAATCAATGCACCTCATAGTGTATTTCCAGCCCACCCGTAGAATTAGTAGAATTTTACCGCGATTTTTAAGCGATTTACCGCCTGGCGTATACGATTTAGTCAGGTGACGTTACAGTTTATGACAAATAAATTATTTAATTTAAATCTATGTGAGAGAGTGTGTGTTAGCCTTATTGTAGATAAAGCGTCCAAGGGAGTAAAACAATCTGTGATTCAGACCGGACTTAATGTAACACTGAAAGCTTATTTCTACGAGTAGTGTGTTTCCAGGAAGGTACCAGTATCAATACTGAGACTAAGCTAGGAGTCTGCTCTTGGATATAAATTAGTGTTTTATTTGAGGAGCCATTTTGTACAGCTTGTTGTTATTTTCCACGCGATAACGTGTTTTATGTTATTTTTAAATTATTTATGTAAGTATGTCATATCTTATGCCTAACGATATTTCAAACTATTTGTTTATCAATAAAGAAGGACTTAAAAATCATTTGATGTTGTCTCAGATCAGAGATATCTGCAGGTTGGCTGAATGTGGGAATGGTTGTGTATAATAAACTAACGTGTAACGATGTAAATAATAAAATAACTATGCGTTTACACTAAAATACTATATATGTAAATGTATATTATGTGTTATTTTTATATAATTAATATATATTCATATTTTATCTGAAATACATTCACATTAGGATATTTATAAATATTACAAATTATATAACCTATAAACATACTGTAAGCCTGAATTTTGATTATGGGTATACATCTACACTGTGCAAAATAATCAAACTTGGTATTAACTGTTACAAACTGTCATGGTTGAGTATGTTTATTGCATCATCGAAACGCTGTTTCTGTTGGGACAAATGACTCTATAGTCTATACTAACAATGACCACTTTTATAACAATCAATTTATGTCGATTTGCTTAGAATACTTTTTTATAGGATAAAGTGACAAACGAGCACACAGTCCACCTAATGGTAAGCGGTAGCTGTGGCCAATAGATATCTACATCTATCCTCGATTACGAATCAAAATGCAGATGCGTTGTCATCCGTGAAAACTAAGATGGAATACCATTTTTCCAAGAAAAAGGGTCTCCGGTTCTCTATACTCACCATATGAAACACAGCAGCATTAAGCTACAATTTTACGCTGGTATTCTGTGTGAGCGCGGTCCTTTCCCGGTCGAGCCGACCTATTCGTGCTACAACTATACTACTATTATAATTTCAGCATGGTTTTACCACGTATAAAAACGTACTTATTTGAATATTGTTGTTTTTACCAAATTTTGGGTAGTTTTAGTGTAGCCATCGATCATCTTTGTCTACCACTGCGTTACAGCGTATTAGAACAGAAAGGTTACAAGATGAAGATGAGAAAAACAAGTCCAAATGTAGATTAAAAGAAAATATAAGTGGTTTAGATGAATTATGTATGAAGGAGTTAGACTTGGAGAATGTATGGCAAAATGTAAAGAAAGGTTTAGTGGATGCAGCTACCGAAGTATGTGGTGTTAGTAAGAGAAAGAATGAAAGGAAAAATAATACATTATGGTGGGATGATGAGATACGCATGGAAGTTGAAGCAAAGAAGAGAGCATGACTAGATTTACTAGCAACAAAGGCTGGTAATTCTAGCGGTACGAATGATGATATTGAAAGAAAAAAGGCAGTCTTTAGACATCTAAATAAGAGAGTAAAAGAAGTAGTTGAAAGAAAAAAGCAAGAAAGAACGGATAAGAATGATAGAAGAATATCGGATAAATTCCAGGCAAATATTAAAATGTTCTGGAAACTTGTAAGAACTGCCAGGGAACATTCAAAACAGCCTATGATGAATGCTATAAAAGACGAGAATGGCTATATTCTGAATGATGAAGTTTTGAGTTTAAAGAGATGGAAAGAATATTTTGAAAGCGTGTTTATAAGTGAGGAGACAACGTGTGTACTAAGTGAAGTAGAAACTCCGAAAGAAGAGGTAAGAGGTAGCGAGATAAGTATAGATGAAATAATGAAAGCAATGAAAAGCATGAAAGCAGGTAAGGCTGCCGGATATGATAGAGTTTCACTCGAAATGCTAAGGACTGGAAAGGAAGTGGTGGCAGGCCTGCTGCAAACCTTGTTTAATTTATGCTGGGAACTGAAGCGGGTACCGGTAGACTGGTGCAAAGCCGTGATAGTCTCAGTATATAAAGGAAAAGGGTCGCAGCAGGACTGTAAAAATTACCGTGGCATCAGCCTTCTTAGCATTGTGAGAAAACTGTATGCTAAGGTACTGATTGAAAGGGTCATGAAAGTAACTGATGGAAATATTTGGGATGTGCAAGCGGGATTTAGAAAGGGAATGGGGTGTACAGATCAAGTCTTTTCCATGCGCATGATCGCGGAGAAGTTTTTGGCCAAAAACCAAAAGGTTTTTTGTGCGTTCATGGACTTTGAAAGGGCCTATGACAGAGTGGATAGGGATGTGCTATGGCAAACACTGAACTCATTTGGGTTGAGCGCTGGCTTGATACAGGCATTGGAGTCTATAGGGACTCTTATGCTTGTGTTAGGATCAACAGGGTCTACTCGGACTGGTTTGACATCCATAAAGGTGTCAGACAGGGCTGTGTGGCTTCCCCGTGGCTGTTCAACCTATTTATGGACAGTTGTTTGCAAAATTTGAAAGTTGAAGAATGCGGATTAAGAATGGGTGAGCTAACCGTCAAATGCCTTTTGTACGCCGATGATCAAGTTATTCTTGCGTCGTCGGCGGCCGAGTTGCAAATGATGGTTACATTAATGAACAGATCATTATAAGAAAGGAGTATGAAAGTAAACGCAAGTAAGACGAAGGTTATGGTTTTTGAAAGAGAAGAAAGTAAAACGATTTGTGAAATAAGAATAGAAGGGGAGTTGATCGAGCAAGTAGATGAGTTTGTAAATTTGGGCTGCGTATTTAGCAGGGATGGGAGATATGATAAGGATATAGAACGACGAGTGAATGCAGGAAATAGAGTAAATGGGGTCCTGCACTCTATTGTGAAGAGTCAAAATGTATCAAAAAAGGCACGTATGGCAATTCACAATGCTGTGTTGGTTCCTACTTTAAAGTATGGTAGTGAAAGTTGGGTGTGGCAGAAGAAGCAAGAGAGTAGAATCAACGCAGTAGAAATGCGGTCCTTACGGAGTATGTTAGGGCTGAATCTGAACGACAGGGTAAGAAATTGTGTTATAAGAAAAGAGTGTGGTTTGCAAGATGATGTTGTGACTAGGATTAAGAAAGGAATGCTTCGGTGGTTTGGTCATGTGGAAAGAATGAATGAGGAAAGAGTAAAAAGAAAATTTATGTTGCAGAAGTGAATGACAGAGTCGGAAAGAGACGTCCTAGGCGAAAATGTATCGACCAAATTGGCGATTTATTGAAAACGGGCCAAATTAGGAGTACCCTTAACCGACGAGCATGTATGCGTAGGTGTATGGATGTGAAGGAGGCGAGAGAGGTGTGTCAGGATCGTGCCAAATGGAAGTTAGTAGTCTCTGCCTACCCCTCTGGGTGACAGGCGTGAGTGTTTATGTATTATGTTTATGTAGTGTAGTTTTACTGTTTTAATTAATGAATTTGTGGCGGACACTGGGGCTTAGCTCTGAGAATAAAATTGAAAGCAATTATTACGCGTTTTATTACACTTGTTTTATCGATTTTTCCCGAAACGATTCCCAAAGTTTCAGGTAATTTGTAGTTCTTTTGGTCACGAGGACTACGTTGACGTCCGATGTAATAATTAACATAAGCTAACTACAGCATTTGGTTAATATTTTTGGTCTGATTTATGCAGAATGAGCTAACAGTGTCTTCAAGTTTTATATCAAATTTAATAATAACATAACCTCACGAAATACTTTTCGAAATACGTCTTATATTTTCGTTATACTTACAAAATGAAATATGTCTTTTGTGTGAGTCAGAGAAATCACTGAATAAATACGTGAATACAGTTTTATTGCAAATTTGTTTTCAATATCCGAAAGGATATTATACCGATTAGGCACTTCGCTTAGTTTTCGTATTTCGCAATTACATTTCCATAAAACCGAATGAATACGATTAACATGTTGCGAAAAAATGAAGCAATTTAATAAAATAATAAAAACACAATAAACACATATTTACTGTTTAAGACAAACCATTATTAATTTTGTATGATTGTTCATGTACATTTGTCAAAGATTTTGATGGAATTGGATCTGATGAATTATCATTATCAACGTAGGTAGATGGACGAACGTTCTGTTCAGTATTATCATGTGAAGGAGACGGACTGGACTTTAAATTAATGGATTGTGTGATTTTTTACCCAGTTTCTAGTTTGTTGTTTAATGAATCAGCAATATAACCTTCTGCAACTTTGTCAGATTTCCAACCTCCCAGTCGCTTTAAGGACGTCAAATTAGCTCCTGAATCTGCCAATAATGTAGCAGAGGTCCTCCTGAAGCTGTGCCCAGTACTCAGCATCCGGCGGACCAAGAAACGTAGCTATTTCTTTTGGCATGTTACCACATTTGTTTATTACGATTGCTTGAGCTGTACACTTCCCTTTTTGATAATTTTGGACACGCTTTTTGGGACCGCTGATTCATATATTTTTGCACTATTCTAAGAAAATCTTCTTCAACAAAAAAACTTCTCGGTATCTGTTTTTTATTCGGAATCTTGATTAGTAGCATTTTTCCATGGTATTCAATATCTTTTAAAGTGATATTGGCTAACTCTTCTCTGCGGCAAGCTCCAACAACGCCAAAAATCAGCGCAACCTACAAAAGAAGGGATTTCTTTAATATTTTTTTAAATAATATTTTGACTGTATTTTGCGATTTCGTAAACTGAATACTAAAGAAAAATATAAGTATTTATTAATAAATTACCTTTGTGACTAACCTTCCCACTTCATTCGATGTTAATATTTTCGACTTTTTAGTTGTAAAACCGTCCGATTTTCGTTTTAAGAAAGCATTTAGTTTTGGGTATTCACTTATAACCACGTTCTTCCTTATTTTCAGCATACTTTTTATCATCCAAAACCTCGACCATAACGTAGAAGGTTTTAATTTTGCTGAGAGTTCGGAGAAGTATGCCAACCATTGAGCTATTATGTACTATGTACTAGACTAGACTGTACTGTTACATTCAACTGCGGTGTGAGCACCGCATTTTAATCAGTCACTCGCTGGGTGCTGGTACAGTTGTCACGTGTTGTGTTGATTTAAAAAAAATCTCTTGATAAAAATATGCCGTCGTGTGTACTTAGATATTGCACAAATAATTCAAGAAATGTCAGTAAACACCAAGGAATTACTTTTAATAAGATACTTAATCAATAAAAAGTATTATAAATTAATAATAAAACAAATTATTCCTAAGACGCCTTCTCGTGTCATGTATAGATTATGAAATTAATTTGTTCAGATGCGACATTTCTGTGGGTACTTAAGTATTGGACGAATATATTATGATACACATTTATTCTGTAGAAAAATATATGAGTTATCATAATTAGGCAATTTTTTTTTATATTTAAATTTGCTCTATTATTTTTAGGTTTCCACATCAAATTCAAAGTGGAATAAATTCGTCCATTTTTAACTTTTGCGTGTCCAGCGTTTATGAACGACTCTTATTCTAATTTAAATAAATATATTTGTAATTTAAAAGCTATATTAATAAGTTTTGTTAAACATACATCTAGTATGTTTTTTTAAATATTTGACATAGATACCTTTTAAAATATTCGGACAAAAATATCATTAAAATGTAATTGTGATATAAGATTATGTTATATTATATTAAATAAGCAAATATAATATACAAAATAAATGACAAAATTTGAAAATTGTTCTCGATATAATTTACCTATTTAACTACTCATCATTCTACCTGTATTTATTTTATGATAAAAAAAACAACAGCGCGAACACGGAGTAGCGCATTTTTTGTTTGAAATAGCTGTTCTAGTACGTAAGTACATATTACTTCAATGATGCCAACATAGCATTTTCTGAAAAACTATTTGCTTTTTTCTCTTCTCTCCAAGCAATAAATTCATCGTATGTAGGCGCCAACCCTAAAAGCATTTTTTTTACATGGGGAAATGCCTACTTATAAACTTTTTTTACATGGGGGCAAGGACGGGTTATGTCGGACTCGCACCGACTAAAACCCCATGGTGTTCCACCTTTGTCGCTTATTGGCAGGGCCACGGGAACGCTTTCGCACACATCCGCAGCCCCACCAGCGCCTGCCGCCCCATGGCAGCACCTCCTCGGGAGCGGAATATTCCTCCCCGTTCTCCTTCACAGGTAAGGCGCACCAGAACACATGGCGCGCCTTCCTTCTCGGCCGCTAATTACATCTGCGCAACGGACGCCCCCGCGTCCAATGCAAGAAGGCCATAGGGCCAGGAAAAACAAGCACTTAGAAGTAATAGCCTTCCCGACCCCAGCGGCGGATCTGGTCTATGGCTCCGCCGCCAACCAAGATTCGGCTGCGGAGGGTAGGGAGAGCGGCGCCTCGCAATACCGACAATCCTCTCCCCCCGCAGCCCCACCACCACCGCATTAACGGTGCGGCCCCGTTTGAGTCGCGGAGGATAGGGCGAGTGGCGCATCACCATATCAATACTCCTCTTCCTCCGCGACTCCACCTCGGCTGCAGCGGTAGGTGGGGAGTGTCCTCCCACCGCAGTCCACTAACACACATCCGAAGTGGGCTTCCCAAGCCCACTCGGAGTGGCCACCTCGGGCCGGCCCTTCACCTCGGACCAGCCATATGGATTCCTCTTTGTTTCGCCGTGGGTGACCAAGCCACGGCTTCTAAGCCCCCCCGCCACGACAAGACGGGAATCCGTTCGGGGGGGGGGGGGGGGAACCGTAAAAGCATGAAGGTTAGAGAACACGAGAACGATCACCGTAGAAAATAGTGTCCCAGAAATATGGACACTATAAGTGAGGCACTGCGATCACTAAGTTCGGTCAACAAAAGTCATTTTCAGTCTATTTTTCCGATCAGATGCTAACCATTTGCACATCCACGCATAAAATATTTCTCCATTTTTAAATGTTTGTTTTTGTCCAAAATTACAAAATTACGGAGCATGAAAATTTTCTCATTAAAAATGAAATGAAAATTTTTCTTGTACTCATAAACAGCTAACTTCGCAGTCACTACTCACCGACGTCAGCGCCGCTAAATATTCTACGATTTTCAAGGACAGGCGGGCTATGCTTTAGTAGGTACGTAGTGATCATGCTCCTGTTCTCTAGCCTTCATGCGTAAAAGAATATGAGCAGAGATTTTTTTGTTTTCTTCACCCATTCTGAGTAGGCAAAGCGAACTATGCCCATACAGCTAAGTCTTCAGTAGAATTTTTTAATTGATATGAAAAGAGCCATGCTACAGTTATACTAGTAGTATAGTTGTAGCACGAATGGGTCGGCTCGACCGGGGAGGGATCACGCTCTCACAGAATACCAGCGTGAAATAGTAGCTTAATGCTGCTGTATTTCGTATGGTGAGTGTAGAGAACCGGAGACCCTTTTTACTGGAAACGAGGCATTCCATCTTAGTCCTTACGGGTGACAACGCATCTGCATTTTGATTCGTAATCGAGGATAGATGTAGATGTCTATGGGCCACAGTAACCACTTACCATCAGGTGGACTGTGTGCTCGTTTGTCACCCTATTCTATAAAAAAAAAATGAAAATGAAATTTAATGAGATGAAATGAAATGAAACCTAACCGAACTCATTGAATAAAATCATTAAATCTAATATTGAAACAAATTAGTAGCTTCTTTTTAGAAATATTTGCATGAATCATAAAAACTTTAATGATTTTTTTTTGCAAAAACTTCGTGGTTGGTTTTTTCTCTTTCATAGACATTATTTTGACAGTTGGGAAAGAGAACGCACGAGTTCGGAAAATATAAAAAAAAGCTCGAGTATATAATAGCCCACATCTCAAACGCTATACATCCCTGCAATACGCCACTTTTTGAGCAACTGTATTAAAAAAGTAATTTCAATCTTCATAACCAACAAAAAAGTGAATGAAGAACATTGTAATATCTGCAAGTTGCAAATGTTTTTAATTATTAATTAAGATTAATTAAAGAGCTTACTTCTTTTTAAAGGGCTGACAACGCATTTGCAATTCCACCTGGTGCAATTGTTCATGGGCGGCGGTTATCTCTTACTATCAGGTGAACCGTATATTAGTTTGCCGCTTCTACTATAAAAAATAATGCATTTAATTAAGTTAATTACATGAGGTAACAAAATTACTTAAGCCATTTTAATGTCAGATAAAACTTTTAATGCCGTGAAGCAAAGCTACCTCACGTAGATACGTTTAAGTTCTGGAAATTGGATTCAGTTAATTTGTTGCACGCTTGCTCGCTGCACTGTAGGACTTGACACTACGTGAGCTAATTTTGTTAGTTTTGAATTTTTTTTATAAGGATATTTGATTATCAATATTTTTTCAGTTTCATCGATTAAAACAAGCTTAGACACTTAAAAAATTTACTATTATAGCCTATATGTCTATAAGTGCACTGCTGAACATACACCACCCTCATAGATTGCCTCATAGATTGCAACTTAACATAATTACCACGCTTGGCAAGCGGGTTGGCAACCACAGTTTTTTTTATTTTTAGTCGTTATTAGGAAAAGGCTGCTGCCCATCTCCTGATTCGTTTCCCTCTATAGTTTCTTACGACACCGCGATGTGTGTTGGATGATGTGGATAATATGTGGTAGTGGACATTCTTATACCGTCACTACACGGCATTTAAATATTTATAATAATAAGGAGCACAGTAAAAAGATGCGTAATTTACGGACGCTGTCCGGGAGTCGTCGGTGTGAGCCTGAGGCCGGTGCTGGGTGCTACAGTTCGCGGGACACCGGTGGCGAGACGCTGAGCAGGCGGGTCACACAAAATGCTACAGCCGGGTGCCGTGAGTTGAACAAGCAGGCTTACGTTGATGCTACAGCTGAATCTTCAAGCGATGATACCACACCAACAACATCATCTATCGATTTCAATCACTCCGAGTATCTGACAAGTGAAACATCCAACTTGTCTTCACCAAATAGTACCGACAGTGTTGTGCAAGATGTCATTAATGACTCTGAGCTTGCACCCACTAGCGGCGTTCCTAAAACGCGCAGGTGATGGACACATGAAATGAATATATTTATACTGCGCACTTATCTGCAGCTAACTTTACTTGATACTGATACCAAAAACTACCTTGAACCACTACATCAGAAATTTATAGAGAAATATCTAAATATGCTAGCAAGCGGTCAAAGAGTAGTAGACCAACGTAGAGCTATAGTCTGCAATAAACTGATATCACAAAAAACTATAGATCGGATTTATAAAGAAGTTAGAGAAGAGTTAAATCATCATGCTAGACTCCCAACCACTCATGAAACACAACAAGAAATTTTAGAAACACATAACACACAAGCGCGAACTAAAATGAGATGGACAAAGGAACAAAATGAGACTTTAATGAGACGTATTACCAGATACCTCAACTAAATACAAATAGAACTTCTTATAGAAAACAATTACATGAAGCTTTCGTTAATGCATTCCCCACACCTGCTCATTTTAATGAACAGCGAATAGCTGACCAAAGAAGAGCAATAGTAAATAATAAATACAATCAGTGACGATAAATTAAATGAAATAAAACAACAAGTAAATAAAGAACTAACAATAAATCAGATAAATTCAAATGATGCAAATATAATTCCTCATACAATTCAAGAAAAAACACAAGACAATAATAATACTGACATTCCTTTTATAAATAGTATTGAAGTCTTTTTACATAATCTATCATAACCTGAGAGAGATCCCTTAATAGACGAAATTTTTTAGCAAGCATTATTACATTTTAAAGACACTGACCCCACAAGCAGAGTCTACATCCCTAAACAAAAGCCATCTAAAAAAATTTGCAATGATAGTTCATTATCTTAATGAAAAAACTCTCCCCGAAACTGTAAATACAGAAACGGACTTTATTACATTACAAACTACAATAAATTGCGCTGCGCGGACAGCAGCTAAGGTTAACGGGGCAAAATTATCGTAAGAATCTCTAAACAAATCTTAGCAAGCTAAAGAAGATTATAAACCACATTGGAAAAACGGCTAGAAAGGGGACTAGGTGAGTTGTGAACAGAAATTGGCAGAGTAACCCAATACATCAACGGAATTAAAACAAAACATCTAGAAACACATATTACAACAATAAAAACATAGTACAACAGCACAAAATTCATTCAGTACATGAGTAACAAAACAAACAGCTTACACACACACTTGACACACTTAAACAAAAACTAGCAGTCATCTCAGGTCGGTTACGTATATACAAAGCATGCACGTTAAGAAAACAACAAAATAATTAATTCCACAACAATGAAAAACAATTTTATCGAAACATAAAACAAACAATTAGTAAACCGGTAAAAGCCGAGATTTGAAAGTAAACAACATAATAATAATAATAAATTATTTAATTTGTTCTTTTAGAAAATGTATTTACGCGGTTGTGTATGTAGTATTCACGTAAATACTCGTATATGAAATTATTACGCTTTGTCCTCCAAGGATGATGAATATGTCAATCACACAATAGGAAACACAAATGCTAAGCATCGGACTATTTTGGGTTGATGAAATTGTGAAAAGAACTGAAGTTTGTTTTTAAGAGATTAACGAGTCCTGATATAAATAATAAGTAAGCTCAGTTCACTTCAATTTAGCTTATTAAAATGATCATCATTACTTCACGTTTTATCACATAGTTATTCCAGCGAATGCTGGTCGCAAATTACAATGCCGATCCATTGACATTTCGGCATAGGGCTATGTTAGTTACTTGTTTGTTCATTGTAATCTTTGTTCTGCGACAAGATAGCTTTGTTAATGGTTTTATCACATAGTGAAACTCCGAGCATAGTCCTGTCTATATCCCACTGTATAGTTCTGAGGTTCCGAAGTGAAGGTAAAAATGAAATATGCTTTCTCCCATCTTATTTATTGTAACAGTGAAGTAGGCAATTAAAAAATAAAACGGTAAAGAGTTTATCAGCAACAATTTTTTCAGGGCAGAAAACGTAAGCCTGGGCTCGATACACCAATGAGGTTATTAAAATGAAATTTAATGTTAATTTAGCACGAATTCGGCGGTAAATTAACACATCTCAAGGAAGCCTGCAAGTCTCTTTTTTATAAAAAAGATGCTGCAGTTCATAGTTCATCTCCCATTCCATTTTCCTTCTACGCTTTTTATTACACCTCCGAAATGAAATTGGGGAGTGGATTCTCTTACGATACTACGACACGGCAGATTTTCCGTTTACGTTACACAATACTTGGTTTAATAAATTAAGTATCTTCTAGCTTCTTTCATCCCACCGAATGGGTAGCTGTCTGCTAGATAACATATGCGTCACTGGTCCTCTACATAAAATTATATAGCGATCATTTTAATAAGAGTTTACCTAATTTAAGACATAAAATCTTACGAAATGGCTTACGTTTTTTTGTATATATATATATATATATATATATATATATATATATATATATATATATATATATATATATATATATATATACATATATATATATATATATATATATTATCTCTCTTTAATTATAATACCCCTATAATTATTTCACCGTTCTCATAATATACATGTCAGCACTACGACTTCATCTGGTTTGAGTCCGGTCGGATCATAGGTAAAATATTTTTAATCGTATTGACAAAGGAGTAAACAATCCTTCTTGATATTTTGCTACCTCCAACAGTGTACACTTAAATCCAACTTTAAAGAAAATCAACTCGCACCCTTCACAAACGGTAATATGATGCTGCTAGGACGCAGAAAATGTATAAAGTGGTATCTCTAGCCAGATAGACTCTTAAACGGAAAAGAGCTTTACCGTCAGATAAATAATATATTAAATATTTTCAACGTGATCTTGATACAACTAATGTTAGCTTGGTGTACTGAGCTACACTACCCTGCCCACTGTAAAAAGCGCAAATACTTTTTTGGCCATTAAAAAGGGATAACTGTTAGTATTTCTAATATTAATACAAAACTACTAAAATATTAGAGACTGGTAGCGTAAGTGATCATCAATGATTTCTAATGTTTTCACGAACACTACTCAGTTAATAAAACTGCTCGTCACGTCATGTGGGTTAACCAAGGTTGATGCAAAGTATTCGAAATATCGGTAAGTTAGAAATAAGTTAATTTAAACTTAATAAAATCTGTGAAATTATAGACGTAGGTACTTATGATGTCAGTAATATGTTCACATAATGATTTCTTATATTTACGCGAACACTACACGTTACGTAAAATGGATAATACCTACGTGCGCCAAATCACCAAAGTTGTATGGGTTACCAAAAATACACAAGCCCAATGCTCCATTACGCCCCATAGTGAGCCAAATCGATTCACCAACTTACAGATTGGCTCAACACTTAGCGAAAATGTCCCGTCTAACAGCTCATGGCTGTTAGACGGGAGATGAGGCTGCAATCGTCAACAGATTTGACAGCATACAGGCAACTGAACAGACAGATCTCCAAATGCATGCGGCGAGACTTACGCAACTTTAATACTTCTCGTATTAAAGAAGCGATCGAGCGGAACCAGGGCTCCAAAGTCTTTGCCAGAGATCTGTCTGCCAGAAAGAGCCAACTGTCAAAGCTGAAGACTGAGTGTGGCAACATCGTTTCCGGGACACCTGAGATTTTGAGTGAGATTGAGAGGTTCTATGGGCAGCTGTACACATCATCGTTGGAGCCACACGCAAGTGTGAGTAACGATCCAAGAGCAAGTCTTATCCGACACTATTCCGATGATATCCCGGACGTCAGTCTAAGCGAGATTAGAATGGCTCTCCAGCACCTTAAAAACGGCAGGGCCCCAGGCGAGGATGGAATTACAGCGGAGCTTCTGAAAGCGGGTGGAACACCGGTACTTGTAGTCCTTCAGAAGCTCTTCAATTCCGTCCTCCATGGTGGCACTACTCCAGAGGCGCGGAGCAGAAGTGCGGTGGTCTTGTTCTTTAAGAAAGGCGACAACGCTCTCTTAAAGAACTACAGACCGATTTCCCTTCTGAGCCGCGTCTACGTGCTGTTTTCGAGAGTCATTACGAATCGTCTCGCACGCAGACTTGACGACTTCCAGCCTCCCGAACAAGCCGGTTTCCGAAAAGGCTTCAGTACCATAGACCACATACATACCCTGCGGCAGATTGTACAGAAGACTGAAGAGTACAATCTGCCACTTTGCCTGGCGTATGTGGACTATGAGAAAGCCTTTGATTCCGTCGAAATTTGGGCGGTGCTACAGTCCCTTCAGCGGTGCCAAGTTGACTGTCGGTATATCGAAGTGCTGAAGTGTTTGTACAGTAGGGCTACGATGGCTATCCGAGTACAGAACCAGAGCTCGAAACCTATCCAACTGCAGAGAGGTGTAAGACAGGGTGACGTTATATCCCCGAAACTCTTCACCGCTGCATTGGAAGACGTTTTCAAGCTACTGGACTGGAAAGGATACGGTATTGACATCAATGGCGAGTACATCACTCACCTTCGATTTGCCGACGATATAGTCCTTATGGCAGAATCGCTGGAGGACTTAAGCACTATGCTCAATGACCTCAATAGTGCCTCCCAACGGATAGGTCTTAAGATGAACATGGACAAAACAAAGATCATGTTCAATGTCCATGTCACACCTATGCCGGTAGTTGTTGGGAGCACTATGCTCGAAGTTGTTGACGAGTACGTTTACCTGGGACAAATAGTCCGACTAGGTAAGTCCAACTTCGACCGAGAGGTCAATCGACGGATTCAACTCGGCTGGGCAGCGTTCGGGAAATTACGACATATCTTTTCGTCAGGTATACCTCAATCTCTAAAAACTAGATTGTACAACCAGTGCGTGTTGCCAGTGATGACTTATGGATCTGAGACGTGGTCCTTCACTGCTGGCCGTATGAGGACGCTTAAGGTCGCTCAGCGAGCTATGGAGAGGGCTATGCTCGGAGTTTCTCTGCGTGATAGACTCAGAAATGAGGATATCCGCAGTAAAACCAGAGTGACCGACATAGCCCAACGGATTAGTAAGCTGAAGTGGCAATGGGCCGGCCATATAGCTCGAAGAACCGATAACCGATGGGGAAGAAAGGTTCTCGAGTGGCAGCCTCGTACCGGTAGGCGTAGTGTAGGGCGACCCCCCACTAGATGGAGTGACGACCTGGTAAGACATGCAGGAAGTCGATGGATGCAGGTGGCTCAGGACCGTGCTTTGTGGCATTACTTGGGGGAGGCCTATGTTCAGCAGTGGACTTGTGAAAGGCTGTAATGATGATGATGATGATGATTAGCGAAAATACTCTCACCGCTCAGGGGACATACAAGAGCACACATAAAGGATTCCTACCATTTTGTCAGCGAGATTAAAGAGCTACGTCTGGCAGACAATGAAACTATGGTCAGTTTTGATGTGCAGTCATTGTTTACATGCTTACCTGTTGAAGACTGCATCTCAATTGTAACTAGAAGGCTGGAAGAAAACAACATGCCCGCAGAATATGCAGTATTACTCAGACACTGCCTTACATCTGGCTACCTATTGTGGAAGGAGGAGTTCTACAAGCAAGTAGATGGTGTGGCGATGGGCTCACCTGTATCTCCCATTGTCGCCGACATATTCATGGAAGACTTTGAGGAGAAAGCCCTGCTTACTTCTCCCATAAATCCAAGATTCTACAAGCGGTACGTAGACGACACTTTCACAATTCTACCTTTAGATAAAGTAACTGCATTTTTAGACCATCTTAACTCTATAAATTCTAAAATTCAGTTCACAATGGAGTTAGAGGCAAACAATTCCTTAGCTTTTCTAGATGTGTTAGTAATTCGGAATCCTGATAACACCTTGAGCCATACTGTGTATAGAAAAAAGACCCATACAGATAGATATTTAAACGGTGATTCTCACCACCATCCTTCACAGTTAGCTACCGTGGGTAAATCTTTGTTTCAGAGAGCACGAGGGATCTGTGACAGTAAACACCTGGCTGCCGAGCTCCAACATGTCAAGCAAGTTTTGCATGACAACAAGCTTCGGGTCCCACGCCTACGTCACAGAGAACGAGTGAAGCCGGCCACAGTCGAGCGTGTACCTGCTGTACTGCCATATGTTAGAGGAGTCACTGACAAGATTGGCTACATCTTGAAGCGCGCTTCCATCAAAACATACTTCAAGCCGCCGAAGAAGATTGGTCAGTTTTTACCATCAGTCAAGTGTAACGTCCCTCTGCAAGATGCAGGAGTGTACAAGCTTGATTGTGAATGTGGTCTCTCCTACATAGGACAAACTAAAAGATCAATTAAAGCCCGCGTCAAAGAACATATAGCTGATGTGAAGAATCGACGCTCCGGGAAGTCTGCAGTCTGTGAACATGTACAAGATCGCCCCCGTCACTACATCAGATTTGATAGACCACAAATTCTCGCTAAAGAACACCGATTCCTTCCAAGGATGATTCGCGAGGCTATTGAAATCAAAAAACATCCTAATTTCAATAGAGAAGATGGCTGGATGCTACCATCTGCTTGGGATCCTATAATAAATAAAATTAAATCCCAACCCAAGCATAAAACTGCAAGACTCCATGATACCATAAGCTCATACTGTGTAGATCGGAACAAAAGTTAAAATTTTAATCTATGGTAACTGCGGTTAACTATGACAGCTGGACGTTGAACATCTCAGTCCTTCCCGTGACCATGGGTGCTGTAAAGCTCTCGAAACGTCGGGTAAAAAAGTTAAATATACGCGATAAATTCCGTTAAAACTAGTATTATTTAAATGTTCACATAATTTTATGTATTTAATACTAAAGTAATATATAATTATGTTCAGATCGGTTATTTACAGCATTTGATACCTGTTATATCACAGTAGAATAAATGTGGATTTATAGACTGTGGTTATATGGTGTCAAGTCGCAAGAAATTTTAGTGTTGTCATCATCATCATCATCATCATTACAGCCCTTCACAAGTCCACTGCTGAACATAGGCCTCCCCAAAGTAATGCCACAAAGTACGGTCCTGAGTCACCTGCATTCATCGACTTCCTGCATATCTTACCAGGTCGTCACTCCATCTAGTGGGGGTCGCCCTACACTACGCCTACCGGCAAGAGGCTGCCACTCGAGAACCTTTCTTCCCCATCGGTTATCGGTTCTTCGAGCTATATGGCCGGCCCATTGCCACTTCAGCTTACTAATCCTTTGGGCTATGTTGGTCACTCTGGTTTTACTGCGGATATCCTCATTTCTGAGTCTATCACGCAGAGAAACTCCGAGCATAGCCCTCTCCATAGCTTGCTGAGCGACCTTGAGCGTCCTCATACGGCCAGCAGTGAAGGACCACGTCTCAGATCCGTAAGTCATCACTGGCAACACGCACTGGTTGTACAATCTAGTTTTTAGAGGTTGAGGTATACCTGACGAGAAGATATGTCGTAATTTCCCGAATGCTGCCCAGCCGCCCGAATGCTGCCCAGCCGAGTTGAATCCTAGTCTAGTCCTAGTCGGTATCGGTCGGCTATGGTGTAGTAGTATGAGAATATTAGTGTTACCGTTTTAAATATGTATTGTAGATTACGTATTTAGTAATTTTTTTAGTTCATGCTTGTATTTTTGTTAGTATATTTATTTTTTAATTTTGAATACTGACGTGAAACATTTTATAACTATGTACAATACACGAATGATTTTTAAATAATGTGGCTGTGAGTTTAAGCCATTTCCAGTATAATTTTATGTCAATGAACAAAATTCCCAATATGCACTTAAATAGTCCGCTTGGCTTATCCCTCGCCTCCTTCTAAAATTTAAGGCTAGTAGCACATGTTACTAATTGATGTGTTCGCTGGAGAATGAAAACAGACCGATTAAAATCACCGATAGTTTCCGATATTCGTGGTCTTTAAATTGTTTTCTTTTATTGTAAAATATAAAGTTAAAAATAAAGTTAGATTTAATAGATAAAAATCTATTAATTACTTTAATAAGAGTTTATAACAATCCTACAGTTTACAAATAATTTCTCGTATGAAGAAGAGTATTTATCATAAGAGCAGGAATTCAACAAAATTAAACATGCTTTTAATTGAAAACTATCATTCTCTGTTCGTACCTATCAATCGAGTTTGGTATTCGATATCTCTACTATTACCAAAAATGTGAATCCTTTCTAATTTTCTTGCACCTTTTCAGCGAAGCCATTGATAATAATGCCTTAAGCCATTGATAATAATGCCTTCTTCATGAACACACAGAAAATGATACATTTCCACGGGAAGGTGAAGGGAAGCGACTGATCTAGCAAAATTATGGAACGGCATGGAAGATTCTGGTGCTTAGGTAAAATAATAAGCAGCTTCATTTTAATAATCAAGTTGAAATCCTCCTGAATCAACAATCGATTCAAAAATAATCTGCCTACGAAATTATGCGGTTACATGATAGTTCGGTAGAATGTATTTACGCTATTCATAGCTTAGGAATTAACACAAATACTTGGAATCCTTTGCTTGTCCATGTGTTATCAAAGAAACTGGACCCAAATACCTTAAAGTATTATAAAGAGGCATGGAAGTCTTCGCGGGAGTTACCGGAATTTAGTGAATTTATCAGCTTTAGGAGAAACTCGCGGCTCTGGAATCAATGCATAAGAAAGCGCGAGAGAGTGTTCATCTTCGAAACCAACCATTAATTTTAGATTATCATCATCACCTTTTGCGACCAAGAATAGTTATCGAGACAAATATCAGAATAAAACTTATCATACTCGTACTATAAAATGTCCAATATGATTTATACAATATTACAATATGAATTGTAATAATTATGACCTATTTCAGTGTATGAAAAATTTACCACTATGTCACCTGAAGCTAAGTTGAAGGCTATGGCAAAACTTAAAGTGTGTAAAAATCATCACGATAATTGGTGTATTTCCAATAAACGATGTAAAGACTGTAATGGCTAATATAACTCATTATTACTCGAGGCACTTTCGACCAGTATGCCCACTGTTTCTAATACTAACTTCACTCATGTTTCTAATTATTCTTCTTCGTTAGCCGATAACACACAAAATATTAAGCAACGTATTTGTAAATCATAATTTACAAATACGTTGCTTAATATTTTTTTATATTCGGCTAACGAAGAAGAATAATTACATATAGCAGATACAAAATATTACTTACTACAGTATTGCTAAAAATACATAATATCACGTGATGGTACATACATCACTTTGCTTGCTTTTCTAGATCAAGGATCACAGATATCCTCAATATCAGAAAATGCAGCTCAAATTCTTGGACTACAGCGACAGAAATGCAACACGTCGGTACTTGTTAAGCAAAGTAAAAGCATAGTTAGGTTATGTTACTCGATTTATTGCACAACGCAAACTTAAGTCATATCAAAAGTTTCGGATAATTTACCCGACAGTTCATTTAAAAAGCGCTAATTAAGGCTGAGGACCCCTGCCAAATCTCATTCGTTTGCACATTTGTAGCAACTCCATCGGGGTTAAGCGTATGCAGTAAATAAGGTTGGTAATTAGTTTTACAATACAATATGAGTGTAAATAAATAATTGTGGTTAGTTAATAGGAAATATCATTATAATAATCTTACTCTAACTATGTTGGAATAAATAAATAATTTTGTTGAAGTCTGTTCGTTGCCTTAATTGGCACAACCGGTTGGGACTTGTAAGAACAAGTATTATTTACTGGCGAATAAAGTTTTTGCGGAAAATTAGGTCGTACGTCTTGATGTTTTGATCGGGTGGAAACGAACATACAAATTTATTGTGGAGCGGACCAACTTCGAGGATGGAGTACCAATTTTTCACTCATTTTCAATCATCATTCATCACTTTCAATCATGGGGAAAATTGAATTAAATTTTCCTATTTTTGTACGTTTATATTCTGGGTTTTGTGGGATTAATTATGCCAAATTACTAGATATTAAAAATTAGTTAATTATTTTTATTAGTTCAGTAATTGAGAAATTTAAATTACTTCATTAAATCTGGTGATTCATAATATCCGGTAATTTATACGTGGTAGAACCATGCTGTAGTTATGGGTTGGCTTGACCGGGGAAGAACCACGCTCTCACAGAATATCAGCGTAAAGTAGTTGCATAATGATGCTGTGTTTCGTATGGTCTCCATACGATGTGTTGTAATATTTTGTGTTTCGGCCATCGGAGAAGAGTTTATGGCAAGCGCACATGGGAATACCTGCTCCCCTCTTTACTTAAAGAGCTTCCTCTCACTTTTTAAATAAAATAAAATATTATAAAAGATAAATAGCCAAAAGAACACTAAAGGAGTTTCTGATCAAATAACTAGATGGTCTGTATGGAATGTTATGTGTACATTTTATTATTATGGGTAGTATAATATTTTGATAATATTTTAGATGATAACATAATTACTGTAAATTGCATGTATTCGTATAATGTCTGATGTATTTATACCGATTTATCTCAAATTTATATATTTATTAACATACTTATTAACTATTTTAGAGATTAGCTCATTAATATAAGTAAAGTAAAGTAAAGTTATACGTCCCGCTGCTGGGCACAGGCCTCACCTCATTTCTGAGAGGGTTTTAGGGCAAGGAAGTGTCCGCCGCGCTGCCCTAATGCGTGTTGGCGAACTTCACATGTCTTCGAAATTTATTTTTATTTCTCAGACATGCAGGTTTCGTCATCATCATCATCATCATCGTGACTCGTGAAGGCCTGTAATGATGATAATCATGATGAAACACAAACGATATCAAAAACACTTATTTCGTGTTGCCGTTACTGTTACGGTTATAGTCGATTACATTCGGTGCATTATGTATTGCGTTTAAATTAAATTAAATTTCCTCATGTTGTTTTCGTATATCGCGAATACTATGGATGTTATTTAATTTCAATAGCCTAACTCATTTGTGGTCTATCAAATCTGATTTAATGAATAGGGCCGTCAACTGACGACTGAGTATGACTACTGAGTATTAAAACGGCATTTTATGATATAATAAAACACTTTTTACATATCCCCAGTCTTCTTATTTAATAAAACCTTTCTGAAGCGTTTGTTACATACATTTTTCTTGATACCATCTGTCACTTTAAACAATTAAATTTTTATATTTTAATATTAAGTACCTGGTTGACCGAGCATTGCTCGGTATTTTTCGCTCGATTTTTTTTAATTCGTGTGTTTTGGAAATTATATTTAGATACAAATTACATACTGATGAAATATAAATAATATTTTTTGATCTTAGCGACATAACAGAAAAAACGGAACTGGTTATTTGAATAAAAAATCATGAGTGCAATTAGTTTAATTTAAATTTTCGTCTTTTTAAAAAATACTAAAAAAAGGGCTTGAAAAAATAGATTTTCTCAAAAAAGAAAGGAACTTGAAAAAAAAAATTAAAAAAGTCGGTCGGTCGGTCTGGGCTCGAACCGGGGTTTCATGATTCTGTGACCGCCCATTTTGCCAATTAAGCTATTTATAATCGTTAACAAACTGTCAAAATTTACCTTCTTAATCTAACGATATTGTAGCAATTTTTCATTGCCTAAAAACACGGACAAAAATACATTTTCTAAAAATAAAACCTAGCTAGATCGATTTATTATCCCCGAAACTCCCTGGACACTAAATTTTATGAAAATCGTTGGAGCCGTTTCCGAGATCCGATTATATATATATATATATATATATATATATATATATATATATATATATATATATATATATATATATATATATATATACAAGAATTGCTCGTTTAATTGTATAGATTTTCAACAATGCTAGTTACTCATGTGAGTTGACAAATTAATTTCTACACCACTCTTAAGAACATATAGGAGGGTGTTGCCATCCCTTTCTAATATTTATATATATCTTATTCTAATATATAGTACCGTTTCTTTCTAGCATCTACCTGTCTGTATGTAACTTATTACCACTAACTTCCAAACTCCGTTCTGCTACTGAGAATTTCTTGACAGGAAAACTGAAAAACACAATAGTTGATTTTGCCCCGACCCCTGATTCGAACCCTCATGACCAGCACCTGCATTTACGACCACTAGACGAACGAGGCAGTTATTCGCTCTGTCAACACTATTATTACCAATAGAGTCTATCAAAAGTCCACTGCCGAACTTAAGTCTTCCCCATTGATTGCCTTTTATGGGGGATATTTTCCATATTTTTCTATTGGTAAGAACCTGTTATTGGCTTCTTGTAAATTTAATATGTTATTTACTTAAGATTTGTAAGCTGTTGGTTATAACCATTAACATAAAAATATAATAGAAATAATAGTTACCACACTGAAGCAGGTTGGCAACTGTATTTTTTTATTCAGCTGTTATCAGGAAGATGCTACTGCCCATCCTCTGGTACAGTTTGCCTCGGTCGTCTCTTACGACACCCACGGGATGATGTAAGGCATTGATATTCTTTCGTGACAACTCTATGGGCCGCAGCATCCACTTACGAGTACTATCAGGTGGATTATTGTTTGTCATCCGTATTGTTATAAAATATAACAATGACATGTGTATTTCCTAGAACGACTTATAAATAACCTATCTTGCAAGCCTGTCTGGGATATGATACAGACCTATTTCTCGGGCAATATGTACATGTCCAATAAATCTCACAACATGAAAATAGAACATCGGCATATCTGATTTATAGCGCTATAAATTTTTTAATTTCCAGTTTGAAAACGTTTTCGGTTTTGTTTCATACCTCGAATTGTTCGGTCAGAAGTTCCAACTGTAAACTTTTCTATCAAAATGGTTACAATTACATCGAGATTTAAAGGCTATAAAGTTTAGAACAAGAATAATATTTAAATTATATTTTTATTTTTGCACTTACTAAAAGCCAGTGCTTGAGTACGAAACCACCTGGTAAGTGGTGATTAATCCCTATATGATAAACCGAACTGTTTAATGTAACAGAAGCCCATTCACTCTTACCTTGAAGATGCCCAGATTGTTATCTAACGGTCAAACAGACGCCGTAAGTTTTTCCACTACTTTTATGTACGCATTAAAAAAGACGAAGTAAATCTTTTCGTTCGAATGCGGGGAATAACGACAGCTAAAGGGACTAAGACTCGCCGACTTCTTGGTTGTCTGATGGTGGAAAGAGGATTGAGATATTAAGGCGTGTGATTCCTGCGCTCACTTCCCGCAATGTATCTTATATAATACTGAGAATCTGGCTTTTCTGCGCCTGTCTTAGACGCTGCTAAAATTGGCGACAACCAGATAAACTATATCATCTCATATGTGACAGTATTACTCCACGCACGACCTGATTTGCGTTTTATTTAAGGTCTTATTTAAGAAGCTGTCTTCTCATGAAGTATTGCTGTATACTTGCAAGAAAACCTACTTTCAATATATTATGCTACATGATCGTGCAGAGTATGAAGGTAGGTAATTGAAATTGTTCGATAGTCGATAGTTTTGGGAAATGGTAAAGATGGTGATAATGAAGTGTAAGGGAAATGAAAATATTATTATGCTAGGAGATTTTAATGGAAGGGTTGGGATGAGGAGGCTTGGTTATGAAAGGATATTGGGAACGTTTGGTGATGAAAGTATAAATGAGAATGGTGAAAGTCTCCTCACCGTATGTATGGAAAAGAATCTTTTTGTGACGAACACTTCCTTTCGCCACAAGAGGATTCACATGTATACTTGGGAAAGAGGTGACGATAGAAGCATAATATATTTCATAATTGTGGATGAAAGATTGAGGGGCGCAGTAGCAAATACGAGGGTTTACCGGGGTTCTAACGTAGGAACGGATCATTATTTAGTTTTATGCCGAATTAATGGTCTATTCAGGCGTTGGCGCCATCGATCGTCTGTGTCTACCACTGCGTTACAGCGTATTAGAACAGAAAGGTTACAAGATGAAAGTGATAAAGATAAGTTCAAATGTAGACTGAAAGAAAATATAAGTAGTTTGGATGAATTATGTATCAAGGAGTTAGACTTGGAGAATATACGGCAAAATGTAAAGAAAGGTTTAGTGGATGCAGCTACTTAAGTATGTGGTGTTAGTAAGAGAAAGAATGAAAGGAAAAATAATACGTTATGTTGGGATGATGAGATACGTGTGGAAGTTGAAGCAAAGAAAAGAGCATGGCTAGATTTACTAGCAACAAAGGCTGGTAATTCGAGCGGTACGAATGGTGATATTGAAAGAAAAAAAGGCAGTCTTTAGACATCTTAATAAGAGAATAAAAGAAGTAGTTGAAAGAAAAAAGCAAGAAAGAACGGATAAAAATGATAGAAGAATATCGGATAACTTCCAGGCAAATATTAAAATGTTCTGGAAACCAGAACTGCCAGGGGACATTCAAAACAGCCTATGGTGAATGCTATAAGATACGAGAATGGCTATATTCTGAATGATGAAGTTTTGAGTTTAAAGAGATGGAAGGAATATTTTGAAAGCGTGTTTATGAGTGAGGAGACAACGTGTGTACTAAATGAAGTAAAAACACCGAAAGAAGAGGAAAGAGGTAGCGAGATAAGTATAGTTGAAATAATGAAAGCAATGAAAAGCATGAAAGCAGGTAAGGCTGCCGGATATGATAGAGTTTCACTCGAAATGCTAAGGGCTGGAGAGGAAATGGTGGCAGGCCTGCTGCACACCTTGTTTAATTTATGCTGGGAACTGAAGCGGGTACCGGTAGACTGGTGCAAAGCCGTGATAGTCCTAGTATATAAAGGAAGAGGGTCGCAGCAGGACTGTAAAAACTACCGTGGCATCAGCCTTCTTAGCATTGTGGGAAAACTGTATGCTAAAGTACTGATTGAAAGGGTCATGAAAGAAACTGATGGAAAAATTTGGGATGTGCAAGCGGGATTTAGAAAGGGAATGGGATCTACAGATCAAGTCTTTTCCATGCGCATGATCGCGGAGAAGTTTCTGGCCAAAAACCAAAAGATTTTTTGTGCGTTCATGGACTTGGAAAAGGCCTATGACAGAGTGGATAGAGATTTGCTATGGCAAACACTGAACTCATTTGGGTTGAGCGCTGGCTTGATACAGGCATTGGAGTCTCTTTATAGGGACTCTAGTGCTTGTGTTAGGATCAGCGGGGTCTACTCAGACTGGTTTGACATCCATAAAGGTGTCAGACAGGGCTGTGTGACTTCCCCGTGGCTGTTCAACCTATTTATGGACAGTTGTTTGCAAAATTTGAAAGTTGAAGAATGCGGATTAAGAATTGGTGAGTTAACCGTCAAATGCCTTTTGTACGCCGATGATCAAGTTATTCTTGCGTCGTCGGAGGCCGAGTTGCAAATGATGATTACATTAATGAACGGATCATTAAAAGAAAGGGGTATGAAAGTGAACGCAAGTAAGACGAAGGTTATGGTTTTTGAAAGAGAAGTAAGTAAAACGATTTGTGAAATAAGAATAGAAGGGGAGTTGATCGAGCAAGTAGATGAGTTTGTATATTTGGGCTGCGTATTTAGCAGGGATGGGAGATATGATAAGGATATAGAACGACGAGTGAATACGGGAAATAGAGTAAATGGGGCCTTGCACTCTATTGTGAAGAGTCAAAATGTGTCGAAAAAGGCACGTATGGCAATTCACAATGCTGTGTTGGTCCCTACTTTAACGTATGGTAGTGAAAGTTGGGTGTGGCAGAAGAAGCACGAGAGTAGAATAAACGCGGTAGAAATGCGGTCGTTAAGGAGTATGTTAGGGCTGAATCTGAATGAAAGGGTAAGAAATTGTGTAATAAGAGAAGAGTGTGGTTTGCAAGATGATGTGGTGACCAGGATTAAGAAAGGAATGCTTCGGTAGTTTGGTCATGTGGAAAGAATTAATGAGGAAAGAGTGACAAAGAAAATTTATGGTGCAGAAGTGAATGGCAGAGTCGGAAAGGGACGTCCTAGGCGAAAATGTATCGACCAAATTGGCGATTTATCGAAAACGGGCCAAATTAGGAGTAACCTTAACCGACGAGCATGTATGCGCAGGTGTATGGATGTGAAGGAGGCAAGAGAGGTGTGTCAGAATCGTGCCAAATGGAAGTCTGTAGTCTCTGCCTACCCCTCTGGGTGACAGGCGTGAGTGTTTATGTATATTTTATGTAAACAAAGTTTTGATTTCAGTATTTTGTGTTATTATATCTTAACATATTGTAATTACAAAAGACAAGTAAAGGTATGTAAGTAGATACTTGGATAGTGAAGTAAATTTCAACTAGGATTTGTAATAGAGTACTTAGGCATTACTTCTGTAGATAAACTATTACTTAATTCTTTTTGCTATATCTACCTATCTAACAAAAATGTGATATAAATTCACCTTTCATAACTTCCTACTAAAATCCTTCGGTAAATTAAAGAATGATAAATTTGAAATCTTTTGTTGGTCATTTAGCATCTATGCACGCAACAGTTATAGTAGGAATGTCTTTTTTGCCATTACAATTGATTATATACATAATATATATAATTTTGTATTACATTAAAACTTTTTTAACTATTTTATCCCACAATTAAATATACTAAACATTAAACAAAACTATCTCCACAGGTATTTAAATAAAACTATTTACGTAAACAGCGTTAAAAGAATTCAATCGCCTACAACGCGCTAGCCCCGACCGCGTATCATGTTACTCTGAGTGCCTCGTGATTTTAGATAATTATTTCTCGCAGCTTGCCTGAAGTTGTATTTCGGTATCTGCTACTGGAACTTCTCAAGAATCGAACTAGGTGTGCTAAGATTGTGCTCGTTTTTTTAGTTATCATAAGACCTTACCACCGGACTCAGTAGAGTGACATGAAGGTGCACTTCGGTGAATGCTAGTGGAACTCCTCGAAGAGTGGAACTAGGCGTGCCCAGTTTGGCCTCGTTTTGTTAGTTATGATGAGACCTTACCACTGGACTTGATACAGTGACCTGAAGGTGTACTTCGGTGAAAGCTAGTGGAACTCCTCGAAGAGTAGAACTAGGTGAGCCGAGTTTGGTTTTGTTAGCTTTGATGAGATTTTACCTCCGGACTTGATAGAGTCACCTGGAGTTGTAATTCAGTATAATCTAAATTAAAATACTGACTATAACTAGTTAAAGAACTTTTTGAAAGTGAAATAAAGTTTATGAGAAAAAAGATATTAACGGGTCACGTAAAAAAAACTAGTTTTTACGATAATGCCCGAGTACAAATACCTAAAAATTAAAGTAATATTAAAGTAAATTTCTGATCGTTTTCAGATAATTCTGTTAAAAGTTATTTCAATTAACAGTAATAGAAAAATTGTATAATAACAGTAAAATTAAAAAAAATCTACTGTTGGTTAAGATTTTTTTCTACATTTTTTCACCATCATATGAGTATCACGAGTTGTGCACTTTTGGATTTTTCAAACATTTGTATTGACGTTTAATATACATATTGGTAATTATAAGAATATTAAAAGTAATAGTAATAAGGTTATTAGTGTAAATTTGTGTGTATCTTAAATATTTAAAAAATTGACATATAACATGAGCTATTAAGGCATGCACATTTGGATTACCAAAAGTTTTTTATTAATTCACACATCGCGCAATTTTCTTCAGTCGCATTTTTAAAAATTACTTTCAATAAGTATTAATCACAACATATTTTGAAAAAAAAAATATTTTATCTTATTTCCCTTTGTTAAAGGCTTCAAAATTATATGCTCGTATTAAAAAAAATCATTTATTTTGTTTCCATTTGTCTTTACATTCTTCAGATGGGGTAGTAAGACTATCTAAGCTTATCTAATTTAATCTGTAAGAAACAGCGATATTTACTAGCTAGAATTTTTTTCTTGCACTTGTAACCAGTACGTTGGCGAAAGATGGTTGATCGATATTAAAACAATATTATCTCAAGGATGAAATCTAAGGAAGTCTAAATAAACATGGGAAATAAAACATTACCTAAATAAGATACATCCAAATCGTTAAAAACCTTTTCAAGGAAGCGTACAGCAATGCGCGAAGTGACCTAGGGTATATTTCAGTCTGAGAACTTGGCTATTATTCTTGAGATATCAAAATTTTGATAAAATAAACTATCTCTAATGGTTATCTTAATCTTAAACCTAAATAACACTGCACTAATAAATCCTTTGCAGGCGAAAACGGGGCGGGTCGCTAATATCCCTATAAATATCAGTTATATCTGACTACAAACATTTATCGCTTCAAGAAATTTTCAATTAGTTTTTGATTCTCAATTTCAGTCGTACAACTTTTACTACATTTTTGAATCTCTTCGTAGCAAAGCCTACCACATCTTAAGACAAAGGGTCCTGTTTGGTGTAATTACGAAACATTATGTGCATCCTTTTTATACCTAAGTATATAAAGCAATAAAAAGATTAAACCGCGAATTCAGTGAGCTTTTAGCTTCTCTAAACAGCATTATTGCGGTCCTCCATTGGGGCAGAAAGGAGAAGAACTAATGAGGCGACCGTAAAACAAATAGCTGGGAAGATCGTAAATATACTTTACGAGTTGGGTACTCGTATCACTTGATGGACAGCCGTTTGTTTTGTGACAATTTACACTTTAATTTTACCGTATAAATACATTCTAGTACCTCCTTATCACCGACTTCAGAATATATTATAGATTATGTGAAAATTAATTTATAATTAACGTGTAAGAAAATCCACTACCCCATAGCATCCTGTAGATGTCGTAAGAGGCGACAGAGAGAAACATATCAAGAAAACAAACAGACAACAATGCAGAGAGGTTGCCACCCCCCTTGACAAGCGTGGCAACTATGGCAAATGGGGAGGCCTATGTTCAGCAGTAGACTTTAATAGGCTGTAACGGTAACGGTAATTTATATATATTTTTTACTTTTTAGTTCCTTGAAATTTGCTTTGAATTTTGATAAATATAATTCTTCTAATAAATTACGGTTACCGAAATTGGCAAAATTATAATGTTTTAGACAAAGAAAATAATTGTTACGTCAATATTTTCTTATATCATTACTCTCATATACTTTCTAACTCTAACATTTTCTTATTTATCAGCACCTCATCACACTTTACACAATTAATTCATAGTCTTATTTCGCTGTTAAGCTTTATGAATTATTTTAGAACTACTTTTATTCTCCAAAATCCTAACAAACAACAACAAAATACTAAAAATAACGGCATATACATTGTATATTTTAAATATTTCGAGAGACTTGTATTTCCTTACACGAGGTTCATTTTTATTGGTTGCTTTTATTCATTAGAATACAAAGTAACATTTTGTCCTATATTCTAGTAGCAAAGCAGCCATTCTTTCGGTTTTACATAGTCCACATTTCGAATAGTTTGCCCAGGAATTACATAAACTAATTCCTCCCTCTTCCTTTCTCTATGTCTTTTAATCCGATTACAATTTGGTTTATTAAAGCCACGCTACAGCTATATTGAGGTTATAGCACGAATGGGTTGGCTCAACCGAGGATGGACGACGCACTCATAGAATACCAACGTAAAATAGCACCTCAATGCTGTTGTGTTGTGATATTAGAGAACCGGAAGCCCTTTGTACTGGAAACGGGGCATTTGATCCAAGTCCTCAGAGATTGACTATGCATCTGCATTTTGATTCCTAACCGAGGATAGATGTAAATGTTTATGGGCCATAGTATCCACTTATCATCAGATGAACTGTGTGCTCGTTGATTAAAGTATAAAATATTTTAAGTGAATACAAGCGTTAATTTATAAGCATTTTTATGATTAAACGTTAATTAAAACTAAATTAACGCTCGTATTCAATTAAAGTATTAATCAAAGTTGAAAAATAATACACATTGAAAGTGATTTTTAAGAATAATTTTACACTCATTTGTGAAATATTCCTTATGTTCTGAAGACAACCACAAGAAAAGCAGCGGTACTTTTAAACTTATTTCAATTCAAACATGTTTAAATATTGTAGAACATTAAATGTATATGGAAAAATTAAATTGGCAGTCCTATGTGAAGAGTGGGATTAATTGAGTAAATCAAAAAAATATGGTAGACCATAAACCTTACGTAAATTGAACAGCTTACCTACATTGAAACTTTCAACTTACAAAAACATTTATGGCAAGCGCTCATGGAAATACATGCTCCCCTCTTTACTTAACGAGCTTCCTCTCACTTTTTTTTAATATAAAGTAAAATATTACAATATATAAATAGCTAAAAGAACACTAAAAGAGTTTCTGATCAAATAACTAGATGGTCGGTATGGGATGTTATGTGTACATTGTATTATTATGGGTAGTATAATATTTTGATAGTATTTTAAATGATAACACAATTACTGTAAATTGCAAGTATTCGTACAATGTCTAATGTATTTTTTTTATAGAAGAGGGGGCAAACGAGCATGCGGCTCACCTGATGTTAAGTGACTACCGCCGCCCATGATCAACCGCAATACCAGGAGAATTGCGGGTGCGTTGCCGGCCCTTTAGAAAGGAGTAAGCTCTTTTCTTGAAGGTCCCCAGGTCGTATCGGTCCGGAAAAATCGCCGGTGGTAAACTATTCCACAGAGAGGTTGTACGTGGAAGAAAACTCCTTGTGAAACGTACAGTGGTGGACCGCCAAGCATCCAGATGGTGTGGATGGTATCGGGACGTTTGCCGTGTAGTGCGTTCACGAAATTTGGCGGCTGGGATTAATCCGAACAATTCCTCAGAGCACTCCCCGTGATAGATGCGATAAAATACGCAAAGAGATGCAACATCTCTTCGCAGCACCAGTGAATCGAGCCGATCGGAAAGCACTCGGTCGTCGACGATTCGGGCCGCTCTGCGCTGGATGCGGTCAAGTGGAAGGAGCTGGTACTGGGGAGCCCCAGCCCAGAGATGGGAACAGTATTCCATGTGCGGCCGAACCTGCGCCTTGTAAAGTTGCAGGCGGTGTGCCGGCATGAAATACTGTCCCGCTCTGCTGAGCACGCCAAGCTTTTTAGAGGCCAATTTGGCCTTCCCTTCCAAGTGACCACGAAACTGCACGTCACTCGATATGTCGACGCCGAGGATTCCGATACTGGCTGAGGCAACAAGGGGAGTGCCTTGAAACTGAGGGGATACGACAAAGGGGTTCTTTTTAGCGGTTAACGCGCAAACTTGTGTCTTCTGGGGGTTAAACTGGACTAGATTTAGTCGTCCCCAATCCGAGACTCTGTTCAGCAAAGACTCGACTTCAGACACAAGTTTGTCCCGGCACTCGGAGACGTTTTCCCGAGAAATATTGGCTCGGCTGGTGTAAAGAGCATCACCAGTGCTGTCATCTGCATAGCAATGAATGTTACGGGTATGCAACATATCATTGATATGCAGAAGAAACAGCGTTGGCGATAGCACGCAGCCCTGTGGAACACCAGCATTAATAGGCTTGCAATCGGAGCTTGCACCGTCTACAACGACCTTGATGCTCCGATCTGCAAGAAAGCTGGTGATCCAATCGCACAATTTCTCGGGAAGCCCATAGGAAGGGAGCTTCGAAAGAAGCGCTTTGTGCCAAACCCGATCGAAGGCCTTCGCAATGTCCAAACTAACGGCCAATGCCTCCCCCTTGAACTCTACTGCCTCCGCCCATCTGTGAGTGAGGTAGACCAGAAGATCACCAGCTGACCGACCACGGCGAAAACCGTATTGGCGGTCACTAATCAGCTGGTGATGCTCAAGGTACCTCATGAGCTGGCAGTTTACAATGGACTCCATTGTTTTGGAGAACAAGGAGGTGATGGCGATGGGCCGGTGGTTGGACGGGTCTGAGCGGTCGCCTTTTTTAGGGATCGGGTGTACGAAAGCCGTCTTCCATGATTTTGGGACTACGCCTAGGGAGTAGGAGTACCGGAAAAGACGCGTTAAAACCGGTGCCAACTCTTTTTTTTAATCTGTATTTTATCTGTGTTATAATATTCATACTGATTTATCTCAAATTTATATATTTATTATTATAATTATTAGCTGTTTTAGAGAGTAGCTCATTAATTAGTAAATATATAAGTAAATGGAGCTCAACCATTAAATTAAAATTTAATAGTTAATAATTTTTATAATAGTTTATAGTTAATAGACCACAGCAATTAAGCCGTGTGTTTTCTGCTCTAGGGCTAAAAGAAATTACTTTGTGTATTTCCTGTGTCAGTTTGTTTCTTATATTTTGAATAGTAAAAGTACAAAATAAAGGCTGTAATGTAAGCTTAAAAATTATCATTTGTTCTGACAAAATATTATGTTAATACTCATTCCCGAAGTACCACAAGTGTTAGCAATAGTTATTGCCGGCACTCACAAGATTAAACTCTATACTTCATATTCATGTCGAAGGTAAAATTTAATCTCACCATTTAGAGATTTAAGGTTTCATTTAAATTCGATATCTATTATAGGTTAAGTGAGTCTAACGTTACTAAATTCCTGTTATCTAGTCAAACTGCGATTTTTTTTTAATTTAAAGAACTTCTTTATCGTGGGGCCGGTTTTAAACATTAACTATTTAGTGAAATATACCCGTATTGCAGTCTCTCATCTATCTCCAGCTGATATTGACTGGTTTCGTTGTTATTTTTAAGGAGCTGACAGTGTACGAGGGCGACACTGAAAGTTTTTAGAACTGGCCCTGTTGGCGACGCGCCTATAAGAATGTTTCAGTTTATTAAATCAACCGATGACGCATAGTTATAAAAAGCAAATTATCGAGCCACGACGCTCTGATAAGAAAATGCTTAGTTAAATCTTAAAGAAATGTCGAATTAATGATAAGAAGGTCTTGGGTTCGACTCCCAGGCCAGACTAGTTTGTTCGTTTTCCTAAGTAATATCGCTTAATAAATTCATAAGGAATTTTATGTTATAAATTATATTACCGGATTTGTTCCCCGGTTGAAATCATCTTTCCAATGATGTAAATTCAAAGGAATATTAAAGTGAAGTTAGGGATCGGATTGGTTCCCCGGTCGAGATGATCACTCTGTGCATAAACAGAATTAACGGAAATTAATTGCATAAGTATTGTCGTGTATAAGTTTGATATGTTTGTACGAAAACAAATGCCTATTTGTTATGATTGATTAATGAAAACATTCACTTGTATTGTTATCTGATAAGAAGCATGATAACGAATAAGAGTCTTATCAGAAATAGTTTCCTACTGTTTGAAAATTATGTAGAAGCACTCGTTTATTTAATATTGTTAAAATTAAGTGTATTTCAGACTTTCATTTTTCTGATAGTCGAGAGCCGTGCAAAGTTAGTTGTTCAAATAGTGTGAGTTCACGGAAGCACGCTGGCCACGCCATTAGGAGGCCGAATATGTAAAAATTTAAAATGTTTATAATTTCAGCAATTTATGTAAAAATGACTTGTAAAACATTTCAGGTTGATTGTACGTGCTAAAAAGGTGAATTCTGTGTTATTTTTATGTGAAAATTCCTGTGCATAAGTGAAATAATGATAGTTTTGTATAAGAAATTTAAAAGTGTTTTAAATAGTGAAATAAATAGAGAAAATGTAAATTAAACTATTGTATTAGTTAACATATGTATAAATTCAAGTGGGAAAGATTGTTTTAACTTTCTGTGTTAAATATTTAAGAAGTTTGGATTTTGGATTTGTGAGTAAAGTAGGCATATTTTGTTTTATAAATTAAAGGATTTTTGTAATACGGAAAAATAATGTATATCATGGTGTAGATATTGTTTTGTGCTATCTAAATAGATAACTTGTATTTATGTGTGATTTATGTGAATAAAGAAATTAAGTGAAACGTGAGAGAGTAATAGTACAAATTCATGTTGTTAAGTTGCGCAGGCACGCGAATGGCGCGGCTCACTTTCGCGTATAGCTCTGGGGGTAGCTTAGTGAACGGGTTTTATTGCAATTCGTTCGGGGAAGAAAATCCTTCGGGGAAGAAAATCCTTCGGGGAAGAAAATCCTTCGGGGAAGAAGATAATTCGGGAAAATAGTTCGGAAAAACAAGAAAATCCTTCGGGAAAAGTGAAAACCAGCAGTCAAGAAGAAAAGTATAGGGAAAAGTGATTACTCTCTCACGGAACGGTTTGAAGATAATTGCTGTTTCATTCCCAAGATCCCTTAAGTTATACAGTCCACATCGAAGAATTAAGGCGTCGGGACCGGGACGACTTCGGAAGACCCGTAATCCCCGTCTGAACCTACTTGCTGAAAAGGAACGAGGTTATCGCCCTAGTGTGTTACTCCGTTGCGGAGATCACATACGTTGTTCCCGAACCCAACGTAGGCGTTATAGGAGGCCGGATCGAGAGAAGCCTCGATTCCTCCCTTCTGTTTCTTAATCGAAAGTCGAGTTCCGTTTGGTTCCTTTTCAATTGGTCCTTCGAGCCGGATTAAAGACCACCCGAACCCCGCCAGCTGGATCAAGGAACCAGCTGTGGACTGCTGGTTGTGGAAAAAAGAAGACCTTCGGAGCCGAGTAAAGATCAGCAACCGAAGGAAGCCGGAGGTTTGAGCTGAAGCAATAGGACCAAAGGCCAGAAGACCAGGACGTCAGCGCTGAAGGACGGGACCTGGAACTACCGGAAGAAAGAAAACCGGGATTGCAGCTTGGGGCGTGTGCTCGCATGGGGCACGTATCGCAGCCGGGCGCAGGTGTCTTGTGAAGACACTCATCGTGGCCAAGCAGGGCTTGGCATTTTCCTGTCGGGCAAACGTGCTCGGCATTTCCTGTCAGACGATCGTGTCTGGCATTTCCTGTCGGACGACCGTGTCCGGCATTTTCCTGTCGGATCATCAGGGTGCTGGAAGAAGCATCCACCGCTGCTGCTGCCGGGCGAGGGTGCGCGTGGGCACCTGACTGCATCGCGGCCGGAGGAGGGCGCTTGGACGAGGCGTCACCGGCAACTGGGCGGCGAGCACAGCATACATCCCGACCACCTAACGGTGCCAAACGGTTGGGCTCTGGCACAACACCTTCGGGTGGAGCAGTTCTCTCGAGCGAGACTGCGCTTGCACTACCGCTCGACTGTTTCGTCATATTCCTTGGCGGGACAGTTCCTAAACCTTTCCTCCATTCCATTCCTGCACGACTCCATCCCTGGACGGCTCACCTCGGTAGGCCCCGTCCAGGATTGATAGGGCTGATAGGGCTGTTAGGGTGGTAGTAGGGTTGTAGGTTGGGAGATAAAGGGGGGGGAGGGGTAGTGGTGTTAGGTTGGGGTGTAGAAGGGTTGTAGGTAAGGGGTTGTAGGGACCGTAGGGACAGTTAGGGACCGTAGGCCAACAATCACCTTCCTGCAAGATGAAGAAGGCACAAGACCAGACAGGGAGAAGCGAAGGGAGCAGGACAAGGACAGGGCTCTCAAGAAAAGCTAAAGAAGCGGAACCATCTGGAGCGACCACAGCTACTGCGTCAAATGGAGCAACTCCTTCAAGTGGAGCCACCATCGACACGTCCACATGCACGTGGGACACAGGGACGTCCGTGGCAACGACAAGCAACAGGACGGACACCAGTGGTACGCAGGCCAGTACCGCACAACAATCCGTTATATCCAGGAGTGAAACGGTGGTCGAAAAAGTAGGTCAAAGGACCGAAGAAGCGGCATCGTCAAGGACAGTAATCGGGCACACTAGTGATAAAGGGTCACAAAGAGGTAGTAGGTCATCGCGATCGGCGAGGCTGAAAGCCGAATTAGAGGCGCGGATTAAATTCGAACGCTCAGAGCTCGAACGAGCACAGGCAGCTGCTGCCTTGGCCAAGTCTCAATTGGAGTTGGCACGACTCAACCGAGAAGAGGAGATCGACTCGAGTGAGGATGATGAAGAGCGGAATACTCAGGTGGAACCTTTCGTAAGGAGTTGGGTTCAGCAGACCATAATGAGCGCGCCGGTTAGTGTAGCACAACCCGATGTTACTGATAAGGAAGCGTGTAAAGGATCACGCCGCAAAGGGGCGGAGATCGAGCGCAACCAAGGAAATGCACAGAAAACACACGCGAGTGAGGTGTCAGAATTGACCGAAGCGATTGTAAGTGCAATAAAAATAGCTGGTAAAGATAAGTCTTCCCAGCTTCATTTCCTCCAGGAATTACCGGTGTTCGATGGAGACCCGGGTGAATGGATAATTTTCAAAACGGTGTTTGAAGACACGAGAAGCCAATTTTCAGGGGTGCAAAATGTCACACGCCTTAGGAGGGCATTAAAGGGCACCGCTAAGGAAGCGGTTAAGTCGTTGTTGTTTACTTTGTGTGAACCGGAAGAAATAATGAACGCTCTCGAAAGAAGATTCGGTAGGGTTGAGATGCTCATTCTAGCCGAAATCGAGAATGTAAAGCGTATGCCAAGATTGGCAGAAGATTGCCGAAATATAGGATCTTTCGCAAGTCGTATTACGAACGTGGTTGCCACGATACAAGCGTTGAATCAACCACAGTATTTGTACTCACCGGAGTTAGTGAGCCGCATAGTGGAGAAGCTCGGAACTATGATTAAATTTAAATGGTTTGAATATCGAGCTCAGTATCCTTTGGAGCCAGAGTTACAGAAGATGGCCAAGTTTTTAAATTTATTGAGTGAACAATTTGGAGCGTCCTTAAACAACGAAAATGCGCCTGAAAAAAGGAAGCGTCCTGAATTCAGGAAGCAAACTGTACACACCGCAAAGGGAGGTGTACGCAGATGTGCCGTGAGCGAGCGCTGTATGCGCCGAAGTAAATCGAGCGAGCGTCTAGAACGCCGAAATAGTAAAGGGCACAACCGACAGGTGGTTATGACAACCCAGGATAAGCCTGCAAGTCGGGTAACACATAAGTGTGTTATATGCAACAAAGAGCACTCTATAGTGAGTTGTTACAAGTTTAAGGACATGAATATTCGCGAGAAATGGGAAGCTGTCAAAAGGGCGAAAGTATGTTTCCAATGTTTGTCACCTAACCATAGGAGGTTAGAGTGCAAAGCGAAAAAATGTGGTGTAGAGGGATGTAGAATGTCACATCATCGAATGCTACACCGATACCCCAAAGAAAAAACCTCGCCACAAGGGGACGAGGGGGGTAAAGATGCTCAGATTACAACTGTTAGTACAGTGAATGCACTGGCATGTGCATACTTAAAGATTATACCGGTCGAGTTGTATGGACCTAGAGGAAAGGTCAAGACAACAGCTCTTCTGGATGAGGGATCGACCATGACACTCATAGAGGAGTGTATGGCTCAGAAATTAGCGCCTCGCGGACGTAAAGAGGGATTACGTATCGAAGCCGTGGGAGGTAAGCGAATTAACGACGACAGTTCGTATCGCTTAAACATTAAGATAAAAGGCATTTACTCGAGCGACTTAGAAGAGATAAGTGTACAAACAATTAAGTCACTTAACCTTTCTCCGCAGTCGGTAAGCCGAGAATTATTGCAACGGTGTTCTCATTTGACACCGATTAAGGATGAGTTGATGTATGAGAGGTCCAAACCTACCATATTAATTGGTCAGGACAATTGGCATCTCATAGTTACTCGTGAATTAATTTCGGGAGGTAAGAACCTACCTGTAGCATCGCTCACCAAACTGGGGTGGGTTTTACATGGTCACATATCGGGTGGCATTAAACCGATCAAGATTGTTAACCACATTTCCACCAAGAAGGAGGAAGATATGGATAAATTAATCAAGGATTATTTTAGTTTGGAATCTCTGGGAGTATCGGCTAGAAAGCCCGTGAACGACCCAGAAGAACGAGCATTAAGTATTTTGAACAAAACGGTACGTCGTATACCTAATAATAGGTACGAGACTGCTTGGTTATGGCGCACAGACAATGAGTGCTTGCCGTCGAATAGAGCGCAGGTTGAAAGTCGCCTGTTTAATATTGAGAAAAAGCTCGACAAAAATAGCGAGTTGAAAAAGGAATACGAGAAGCAAATTGAAAATCTCATCGTTAACGGTTACGCAGAGAAAGCGAACCATATTTCCATTTCCCCACGTACGTGGTACCTTCCTCACTTCGCAGTGACTCACCCACAAAAAAAAGAAAATAAGGATAGTTTTCGACGCCGCCGCAAAGACGGGCGGACGTTGTCTCAATGATGCATTGTTAACCGGACCGGACTTATTGAAGTCGTTGTTCGGAGTTCTGCTACGATTCAGAGAAGGAAGCGTGGCAGTAATGGCAGACATTAAAGAAATGTTCCTGCAAGTGAAAATCCGGGATGAAGACAGGGATAGCCTTCGATTCTTATGGCGGCACAATCGTGACGCGCCACCGGAAGAGTATAGAATGACGTCACTCATATTTGGAGCGGCATCATCACCATGCATCGCTATATATGTAAAGAATAGGAATGCGCAGGACAACGCGCATATCTATCCAGAAGCAGCTTCCGCTACGGAAAGCAATTTTTATATGGATGACTATCTACAGGCATTTCCCGACGTGACGACGGCCGAAAAGATAGTAAACGATATGTATGAATTACATAAGCATGCTTCTTTCCAACTGAGGGGATGGGCTAGCAACCGACCCGAAGTTTTAAGTAAAATGGAAAATAAATATAAGAGCGACAGTGCTTCGCTTGGAGATAAAGAGCACACAGAGCGCACGTTAGGTTTGATTTGGAATATCAAACGGGATATAATAAGTTTCTCCACAAGTCTTCGTAGCACACCGGAAGAGGTGATGGAGGGTTTGCGACCGCCTACGAAGAGGGAGATAACTAGCGCTGTGATGTCAGTTTTCGATCCTTTGGGACTCGCATCACCCATAACGATTCAAGGGAAGTCGTTGATCCAGCAAGTATGGAGGACAGGCATCTCTTGGGATGAAGAAGTTTCACACGAATTACACGTGTTATTTTGTAAATGGATATCGGAAGTGAAGAAATTAGGTCATTTAGAAGTACCTAGACCCGTTGCTGAAGGCATCGGCAAGGGAGAGTTGCATACTTTCACGGATGCTAGTGAAAAAGCATACGCTGCCGCGGTGTATTACGTCACCACGGACGAGCAAGGAAGAAGGCGGATTACGCTGATCGCCGCAAAGGCAAGAGTAGCGCCATTGAAACCAATTTCGATTCCAAGGCTTGAATTGCAAGCAGCTCTTATGGGCAGCAGACTGGCTGCTTCAGTTAGTGAAGAGAGCAAGTACGAGATGTCTGAGAGAGTGTTTTGGACAGACTCACGTACAGTATTAGCGTGGATTAAGTCAGATCCTCGCGCTTTTAAACCATTCGTTGCTCATCGATTGGCTGAGATCGAAGATCACAGTAAGCCATGTGAATGGCGATGGGTTCCAACGTCACAAAATGTGGCAGACGACGCCACTAGAAATTTCCCTTCCACCTTCGATGTAAGTCATCGCTGGTTTCAAGGACCTGAATTCCTCAGGAAAAGTCCTGATTTATGGCCCAAACAAGTGGACACCATAAAAAGCTTAGAAACAGGTGAAGAAAAATCGCCAAAGGGCGTAAATGCGTTAAGAAAGCAAGAACCGTTAAGTCTACCCGACTACGGACGATTTAGCAGCTTTAAGAAATTCCTTGGGGCAACTACGCGCACCTTACAAGCGGTAGAAAAATTCAAGAGTTTAAGAAAGTCGGTTAAAGGACCCGACGACGCAGCCGAAAAGTCGGTTATGTGTTCCAACAAAGTTTTAGCAAAGTCGGTTAAAGGACCCGATGGCGCGTTGGACATAGCGCTCTTGAAAAAAGCGGAATTATTAATTTGGAAGTTCGTTCAAGACGAATGTTTTTATTCGGAAATAAAATGTTTGAAAGCAGGCAAAAGCCTTGAAAGAAGTTCACGCTTAAGTAAATTATCTATGGAAATAGGAGAAGATAACTTACTTCGTTTAAATGGACGTTTACCTTTCAAGTCTAATTTGACTGAGGAAAGTAGAAAACCTGTCATATTAGACGGTAAACACGAAATCGTTAAAATGATGATTAGAGAAGTTCATCATCATTTTGGACATGCCAATCACCAGACGGTGATGAATGAGGTGAACCAGAAATTTTACGTCTTGACCTTACGTAATGTAGTACGTAGTGTGTCACATCATTGTCAGTGGTGCAGGACATACAGATCAAAACCGCAGAACGTGCCACAAGGAAATATTCCTCAGGAGAGAATAGCTCATCATGAACCACCTTTTACATGCTCAGCTGTGGATTATTTCGGTCCTATGAGTGTAACTATAGGAAGGCGACACGAAAAACGTTGGGGTGTTTTATTCACGTGTCTGACTACCAGAGCAGTACATCTGGAAATAGCAGCCTCATTGACACCAGCGTCAATGATAATGGCGTTGAGGCGATTTATCGCCAGAAGAGGAAAACCGGCCGTTATATACAGCGATAACGGGACAAATTTCAAAGCTGCGAATAAGGAATTATTGAAAGCATGCGAAGAATGCCATGAGGGCATGAAAAATGAGTCATTTAAGAAATATATTAAATGGAAATTTATACCTCCGGGAGCACCGCACATGGGTGGCGCCTGGGAGAGGTTAGTAAGGTCGATTAAAATTGCGTTGACCGCTACGCTCAGAGAAAAGAGCCCACGAGAGGAGGTTCTACATACGTTACTTTTAGAAGCAGAGCACACAGTGAATTCCAGGCCTCTGGTAACATTCAGTATGGATAGTCCTGAAGAGGGTTTGACACCCAATCATTTTCTTCTGGGACGCTCATGTGGTGATCGACCACCTGGATTATTTCTAGAGCGGCATCTGACGGGTCAACTCAATTGGAAAGCTGCACAGAGGTTAGCCGACCATTTTTGGACAAGGTGGCTGAAGGAATACATGCCTACCTTAATACCGCGAACAGGTAATAACGGAAAGTTCATGGAACCTAAAGAAGGCGATATTGTTTTGATAATAGATCATTCGTTGCCACGAAATACGTGGCCGAAAGGCAAAATTAGTAGAACGTTACCGGGACCAGACGGTCACACCAGAGTGGTTGACGTCATTACTAGCACAGGTATCTTGAGGAGACCTACATCCAGAATAATAGTCCTGGTACCCGCGACGCCTCCCAAATGATGGTGCTAACGCACGGGGGGGAGATTGTTGGCGACGCGCCTATAAGAATGTTTCAGTTTATTAAATCAACCGATGACGCATAGTTATAAAAAGCAAATTATCGAGCCACGACGCTCTGATAAGAAAATGCTTAGTTAAATCTTAAAGAAATGTCGAATTAATGATAAGAAGGTCTTGGGTTCGACTCCCAGGCCAGACTAGTTTGTTCGTTTTCCTAAGTAATATCGCTTAATAAATTCATAAGGAATTTTATGTTATAAATTATATTACCGGATTTGTTCCCCGGTTGAAATCATCTTTCCAATGATGTAAATTCAAAGGAATATTAAAGTGAAGTTAGGGATCGGATTGGTTCCCCGGTCGAGATGATCACTCTGTGCATAAACAGAATTAACGGAAATTAATTGCATAAGTATTGTCGTGTACAAGTTTGATATGTTTGTACGAAAACAAATGCCTATTTGTTATGATTGATTAATGAAAACATTCACTTGTATTGTTATCTGATAAGAAGCATGATAACGAATAAGAGTCTTATCAGAAATAGTTTCCTACTGTTTGAAAATTATGTAGAAGCACTCGTTTATTTAATATTGTTAAAATTAAGTGTATTTCAGACTTTCATTTTTCTGATAGTCGAGAGCCGTGCAAAGTTAGTTGTTCAAATAGTGTGAGTTCACGGAAGCACGCTGGCCACGCCCTTAGGAGGCCGAATATGTAAAAATTTAAAATGTTTATAATTTCAGCAATTTATGTAAAAATGACTTGTAAAACATTTCAGGTTGATTGTACGTGCTAAAAAGGTGAATTCTGTGTTATTTTTATGTGAAAATTCCTGTGCATAAGTGAAATAATGATAGTTTTGTATAAGAAATTTAAAAGTGTTTTAAATAGTGAAATAAATAGAGAAAATGTAAATTAAACTATTGTATTAGTTAACATATGTATAAATTCAAGTGGGAAACATTGTTTTAACTTTCTGTGTTAAATATTTAAGAAGTTTGGATTTTGGATTTGTGAGTAAAGTAGGCATATTTTGTTTTATAAATTAAAGGATTTTTGTAATACGGAAAAATAATGTATATCATGGTGTAGATATTGTTTTGTGCTATCTAAATAGATAACTTGTATTTATGTGTGATTTATGTGAATAAAGAAATTAAGTGAAACGTGAGAGAGTAATAGTACAAATTCATGTTGTTAAGTTGCGCAGGCACGCGAATGGCGCGGCTCACTTTCGCGTATAGCTCTGGGGGTAGCTTAGTGAACGGGTGTTATTGCAATTCGTTCGGGGAAGAAAATCCTTCGGGGAAGAAAATCCTTCTGGGAAGAAGATAATTCGGGAAAATAGTTCGGAAAAACAAGAAAATCCTTCGGGAAAAGTGAAAACCAGCAGTCAAGAAGAAAAGTATAGGGAAAAGTGATTACTCTCTCACGGAACGGTTTGAAGATAATTGCTGTTTCATTCCCAAGATCCCTTAAGTTATACAGTCCACATCGAAGAATTAAGGCGTCGGGACCGGGACGACTTCGGAAGACCCGTAATCCCCGTCTGAACCTACTTGCTGAAAAGGAACGAGGTTATCGCCCTAGTGTGTTACTCCGTTGCGGAGATCACATACGTTGTTCCCGAACCCAACGTAGGCGTTATAGGAGGCCGGATCGAGAGAAGCCTCGATTCCTCCCTTCTGTTTCTTAATCGAAAGTCGAGTTCCGTTTGGTTCTTTTTCAGGCCCCCTGTAAATAATATAATAAAAAATAAGTTCAAATTTTGAAAATGGAACTCTATGCCAATATATTATGTATTTTATTAGTTTGTCATTTGTTTACGATGTATCGGCAAATTGAAAATTGTCTGTGTCAAGTAAGCATGAATCTAACGTGAGAAAATCTTCGTACAATGGGTGCGTTTGGCAGAAAAAAGCGCTAGCAAGTGCTTGTAAGCAAAATGACACAACAGAAAAAAGCGCTAGAAAACTATTTTACTACTTTACTATTTTACTACTACTATTTTACTTGTTTGCTTTTTCTGGCAAACGCACCCAATGATTTATTACGCCTTTCATTGTCATTTACGTCAACAAGAAAGTTATGATAGACTTTGATTGGTCTTTCACGATGAAGCCCCATCTCGTGGCACTGTTTAAAACTAGTTTAATGACTTTAAACCTGATCGCACTAATCTCACCAATGACCTTTGTGAGGGACGGCCTTCTACGGCGACGAATTAAGGTAACATCAGTGTTGTGCGGCGTATGATAGAGACTGACAAAAGGTCGGTATGAGTCAAGTACACAAAATCCTCCATGAACATTTAGCGGTCAGGAAGCTTTGTGCCCGGTCCAAAAACTCCGTCGTAATGATTGGTGTCGTGAAATGGTTTAAAGATTTCACGGAGGTGACTCAAATGCTGTGTACGACATACTTACGGGTGACGAACGCTGGATTTGTTGTTATGATTCTGAAGCTAAGAAACAGTCTGCTGTCTGGGTGTTTCCTTCCGGGGAGTTGCCAACTAAAGTGAAGAGAGGTCGAGCGTGGGAAAAGAAATGGTGGGCTCGTTTTTCGGAAGGACAGATCATTATGCAACAATTATTTTAGAGGATTTAAAACAGTTACTGCAGAGTGGTATAATAATAATTGTTTGCCACTTGTCTTGGAAAAAGTTCGGGAGAAACGACCTCGCAGCAGGATCCTCCTTCACCGCCAAGCAAACAATCGACTACTTAGCGACGTCAGACGTGGAACCCGCTCTATAGCCCCAACTTCGCATCTTGCGATATTTATTTCCGAAAATAAAAGAAAAACTTCGTGGAAAACGTTTTATGGACGCCGATGAAGCAGTAGCTGCGTTTCAAAATGCCGTCGAAGAGACACCTAAGAACGAGTGGGCAAAGTGCTTTTCTCAGTAGTTCCATCCATGCAGCGATGTATTGATGTAAATGGACACTATTTTGAAAACATATAATAATAATAATAATAATATTCCACAACTATCACACAACGCCATTTAGTCCCAAGCTAAGCAGAGCTTGTGTTATGGGTACTAGACAACTGATAAACATACTTATATATTTCTAAATACATAAATATTATAGATAAATTACACCCAGACACAGAACAAATGATCGTGCTCATCACACAAACATTTGTCCTGGGTGGGAATCGAACCCACGACCTCCGGCGTAGCAGTCAGGGTCACTAACCACTAGACCAACAGGCCTGTCGTATAATAAAACTAATAACTTGCTAGTTTGTTCAGTTTTTGATTTTCTAAGAACTTTCAGTGTCACCCTCGTATTCAGATGCGAACTGACAACTGCTACTGTTGCTGCTGTTTGCTATTTCTCATTCTTTTTTGTATTGGTTTGGTAAAATCTGCGGAATAAATTAAATGGCATATGAATACAGTCGAGTTGTATTAAATTACGAGTCTGTGATAACACAAGAATAAATATTTCCACCTAGAATTTTGACAAATCATCTGTTGAATTACCTATTTAGTTTTGTTAAAAGTGTTAAAATTAGTGTTTGTATTAGTTTTACTAAAATCACATAAAACTGCGAATAGTCGCAACATTAAAAATGTATGTTATGGGTATACAAAGAATAATTTTTTTATAGGATAGGGTGAAAATAGAGCACACAGTCCGCCTTATCGTAAATAATAGCTGCGGCCTATAGACTTAAAGGTATATTATGTGTATAAAGTTTCAACGTGACAGTAAGTTTATAAAATTAAATCCCAGGATATTAAAAGAGTTCGTAAAGGTGCTTGTAATAAATAGCATTATTATAGTTAATAACGGTAAATTCTTATGTCAAGAAGCACGCTACTAACCGACCAAATTCAGTTTTTGACTCACACGCATGTCCTTCTGTCCACCGTATACGGGGTGAATAATCGGAGTTCACTTTTATTTTTCTTCCGACATTTCACCCCTTAATAAATTTTTAGTAACCACAAACGATATCAAAAAATCTTAATACGTGTTGCCGTTACCGTCACTGTTAATCACCGCTAAGGTCACTGTTAAGGTATTCATTTAAATCAAATTAAACTTCCTCGTTTTGAATAATATTATTGCGTCATTTGTAAATTCTGCAATTTGTCCAAATAATTACCAACACTAACGTAGTAACGTAGTAGATGTTACTTGATCTGGATAAATTCACAATTTTTAATGTACTTTTGCAATTGTCTTTTAAATTTCTTTGATCACAGATGTGGTAGCGGAGAATTGGGCTCTTTTTTCAAGCATTTCAAACGCGTTACAGTTGGAAGTTTGTCCTAAACTTTATTTAAAATTATTTCATTCCATGAATAGCAATGAATCTGTAATGCTGTGAGGTACTTCTTCTATTTCAACGATGACATTTCAAACAAGAATTACGCATATATTTTTATAGGTAATGTCTCCAAGTATCTAGAGCCAGTTTTTATCATGTTTCTATAAATGACTATACACAGCCGAGTAGGAAGAAAAGTAAGAAAATAATATATACGAATTCCGATTATCTACCCCGTCTGGGGTGTATATATATATATTAGCCGCCACCACTTAGCAGCGGCTGTTTATAGACGGTACTATTGCAGCCAATACTGAACCCAGCAACAACGCTACTGCCCCAATGCTATTCCCAACACCAATATACCGCCCTTCAAGCCGTGTAAAATTAAAAACGCAACCATTCCTTAGTTAATGCAATAGCGTTTGATTGATCGAGTGAGCGTATGCGTCAGAATTAGGGAAATATGCTTTCGACATGGCAAGGTACTTAAACATCTGCATCCATTGGCCTTCTGTTTGCCTCATAAGTCCCGAACTCCGTCTACTCGAGAGTAACCCCACACTATGCTTAACGAACCAAGAGGCGGTAAGAACTCGCACTGACACGCACCGACTTAACACTCATGTTCTTTCACTTTCGTCTCATATCGGCAGAGTCAAAGAAACGCTTTTACACTCATTGTCGAGCCCTTTTCATTATATAAAATGAAAGTGGAAAAACATGTGTTTTAAGTCGGTGCGAATTGGACCTAGTTTCCAATTTTTAAATGGTTAATGACCGAGTGTGACACCCGATTCCTATTTTCAAGAAACGGTTAATTCACTTTGACGATCCGTTTTATTACATACGAGGTGCATTTGAAAGCAGTTTATATTACAAACGGTTCATTCGGCTACTTATAATGGTTTAAAATGAAAACAAATTCTTAAATAAATAAACTGGTACTATGCTTTAAAGAGGGTTTTTCAAGCAGCGGTGTGCTGCCTGCATAGGCATTTCTCAAATAAGTTGTTTTTTTTACGAAGTAGGGCGGCACTGAAAATGTATTAAGGGCAATAATTTTTTTGACTATTTTTATTATACTAAGTAATATGGCAAAGTCAAATGTCGTCTAAATAATATTAAAATGTCCCGCTGGGTTTCTTGCTGGTTTTTCCTAGGACATAGGATTTTTCCGAACCAGTCGTAAAAGGAAAAAGATTACTTACAATTACAACAATTATATGTCATATTGAATAAAAATGATTCAATTCTATTCTTTTAAATCTTCATCGCAAATTTTATAACAATTTTTTTCTTTAAATTTTCATGAGATTGATCCCCGAATTAAAGCCCATTTAATTAAAAAATAGTCGTTTAACTGTGTTCAAAGTTATCTGTAAAAAGAGATCGCGTAACATGCATACAAAAAGAGCAGCACAGTTTCAATTAGAAACTTCTTTTTTTTCATACACGGACTACGAGTAGCACTACCGGCGAGGAACCATGAGCGCGGTCAATATGAACTTTAAGGTCACAGTGGAGATCGTTTGTTGGTTCGGAACGTTTGGCTCACATAAGAAATACTTTTCTTCTGTTAAAGTTTATGTCCAATTGTTTGTGAACTCAATTAATTACCAAATTGAAAAATACTGATCTAGTAGCCCACAGGTCACCACTAATGAGATATCCTTTTTGACACCACGCAACTACGAGTATCAATTTTATTTTTTCGTATTATGTTCGATATTTTTATCAATGTGTGTTTATAAAAAATATGTTTCTTTACTTCTTTTCTTTGACAAATAGGACAATTGGCGGTGCTATCATCTACCAACTATCGATAACAAAAAGCATCAAAGTATATAATAGCCAATCCACCCGTGAAATGTAGCCATAACATCATATCTTCCCTTCTTGGGATGATGATAATATCTAGCAGTGGATTTTTATATATATACAAGTACCAGTGACAAACGAGTACAAGTCTACATGATAGTAGGTGAATGCTGTCGCCTAGTAACCCTAAATCTATCTTCGGTATCATAAAATCGTAATAGTCGTAAAGTCTGGGCTGTCCCGAACTTTATGGTCGTTGGTAAAGGAAGTTTTACATTCATTACAGCCTATCAAATACTCTCTCTCTCTCGATCTCTACTTCTCTCTTTCTTTCACACACACACACACATAAACACACACACATACTCACACTCACACACACACACACACACACACACACACACACACACACACACACGTCGTTAGTTTTATAATAAATATAACGGTTAATGGCAGAAACCGTACCTTGCAGATCCGGTCTAAATTCACAGATTATCTAAGATCAGCGAGGCCCTTTCAGATACATAAAGAATTGATCGTAAATGCGAGTGTAAGATGGAGGAAGTGCTCTTTAATTAATGTAATCAAACTATCTTAAGTACTTAAATTCAACTTTAATGTTGTGAAAATAACGATGGTGATTTTTTTACGATGACTAGTCATTTTGTTTGGTTTATTGTACACATTCCTGAACATCAATTAACATTGTAAGTTGTTTTGTACCCGTTGTGGTTGATGGAGGGTAAAAATATCTTAAAAAATCCATTCACAGATTCGCCCAAACTTAATATATTTTAAAAACTCTCCGAAGAGAAACTTATTTTCAAGAATTTACGATCTTTTCCATTAGCTTAAATAAATGTTAACTTTCTCCTTACTTAATACTTTTTCTAATATCTTTGGTCTTGTCATCCACCATGAAAGCGTAATTTATTAAATGTATAAAGTTATAAATTATTTATCAACATCTAATTATTTTATCCTTTTGCGCCTATCATTATATTTCACTAAGCTCGGGGTTGACTAGGAGGGAATACTAAAAGGCAATAAGTCCAACCTTTGTAAACCTTTTATTGAATAGCAATAATATACAATAATAATGATTTTAAATAAAATTATTGATTAATTTATTGTTTACTCATAAAATATTCAACTGTACATTGGTATATATAATGGTAATCGATAACGTTCGCTCCGAATAAAGCCGTACTGTAGGTTAACGATACATCGTTACAGCCCTTCACAAGTTCACTGCTGAACATATGTGTAAACTGTCTCTGAGCAAAGAAGACGATACGACGACGAGAGGCGTGCTGTAACTTCAGAGAGTGTATTTATAAAACTGAAGTAACTAACGCGCTAACAGTCCATGTGACGGTAACCGGGTGCCGCAGCTCATGGACACCTGCACCGAATTTCAAATAAAGAAAACTATAGATATATGTATCGACACCTCTGAGGCCAAAGGTGTAATGCCTGTTCTGATACTGCTCTCTGTACACTTTAGACTGAAACACAATAGTGCATAGGCACTGCACTGCATAACGTTAGTTAGTCTAGTGAGTTCAAAGCGTCTACTACGCAATATATATATATATATATATATATATATATATATATGGTTTGCTTGATCTATATAGATATTTGATAGGAACGGGTCACGTAACCGAAATGCGTTTGAATCAAAAACTGAATTTTGTTGGTTAGTAGCGTGATTTTTAGAAAAGAAATTGTCTTTAGAAAACTATGATAATGCAATTTTTTACAAGCACGTGTATGAGCCCTTTTTAGATCTTGGGATTTAATTTTAGATATTAACTCTCACGTTGAAACTTTATATACATACTATATACCTTTACGTCTATAGTCTGCAGGTACCACTTACAATCAGGTGGACTGTGTGCTCTATTGTAACCCTCATCCTTTAAAAATAATTTACTCGTTCTATACCTATACCAATACATTGTAATAGAAATGATCTAATTTTGCCACCATTCGTAAGTTCTATGTGATTTTTATAAAATTAATAACATAAAACCTTAACATTTTTAACATAATTGTATAGGCAATTAAACTGATAGATTTGTCGAAATTCTAGAAGGAAATGTTTATTTTTGCATTATTATCACGGACTCGTAATTTAATTAAACTCACCTGTTTTCATGTTGCATTTAAGTTATTCAGCGGATTTTACCAAACTATCACAAAAAAAGAATGAAAAATAGCAAACAGGAGAAGAGACAACACGTCACCTTATTGGACACAACCAATAGTAGCAGTCGTCGGTTTGTATCTGAATACTCTGTCGGCCCCTGAAAAATAACTACGAAACCAGTCAATATCAGCAGGAGATTGTTTTATTCACTATATTGAGAGAATGCAATACCAGTATGTTTAACAAAATATTTTATTCTTAAAAAAGGCCCCAAGATAAAGAATTTCTTTAAATTAAAAAAATCACGGTTTGACTAGATAACAGGAATGCAGTAACGTTAGATCACTTAACCTATAATAGATATCGAATTTAAATGAAACCTTAAATCTCTAAATGGTGAAATTAAATTTTACCTTCGATATGAATATAAAGTATGGAGTAAATTCTTAGAAGTGCCGGCAATAACCATTTCTAGCACTTGTGGTACTCCGTGAATGAGTATTTTGCCAGAAAAATTTATAAATTTTAAGTTTTCATATTACAGCCAGTATTTTGTTTCAATCTATATTTGTTCAATCTTGCAATTCTTGTGGTTCACTTCAGGACAGGAGGAATATTTCACAAATCACTGGTAAATATTCTTCAAAATACTTTTAATATGAATTGTTTATCGATTTTGATTTAAAAATATCTATTTCTGTTAGTAAAATGCTTTTAAATTAACGCTTGTATTTAGTTAATATCTTTTATATTTTTAACGACGAGCACGCAGTCCATGAGATGGATACTATGGCCCATAAATATTTATATCCATCCTCGGTTATGAATCAAAATTCAAATTCAGATGCGTGATCACTCCTGAGGATTTAGATGGAGTGCCTCGATTCCAATAAAAAGGGTCTCCGCTTTTCTATACTCACCATAAGAAACACAAAAGTACTGAAGTGCTATTTTACGCTAGTATTCCGTGAGAGCGTGGTCCATTCTCGGTTGAGCCGACCCATTCGTGCTCCAACCATAATATAGCTGCAGCGTGACTCTAACAAACCACATTGTAATCCGATGAAAATACATCGTGAAAGGGAGAGGGAGTAATCCCTGCGCACACTACTCGAAATGTATACTGTGGAAAACCGATAAGCTGGATTCTTTGCTACTAGAATATAGGACAAAATTATCCTTTGCACTGTAATAAATAAAGGTAACCAATAAAAGTGAACCTCGTGTAAGTAGCGTAGTAAATACAACTATTTACCACACTCCTCGAAATAATTAAAATATACAATAAAAAATAAAATATACGCTGTTATTTTTAGTAGTTTGTTGTTGTTTGTTAGGATTTTGGAAAATAAAAGTAGTTCTAAAATAATTAATTGTGTGAAGTGTGATTAGGTGCTAATAAATAAGAAAATGTTAGAGTTAGAAAGTATATGAGAGTGATGATATAAGAAAATATTGTCATAAATATTTTCGGTGATTAAAACATTATTATTTTGGCAATATTAACCGTAATTTAGTAGGAAAAACAAATTTTATGAAAGTCAAAGCAAATTTCGAAGAACTAAAGAGTGAAAAAAAATTTAAATTACTGAATTTTGGAATAACGTTTATTGAAAAATTAGAATTTTTTCTTTGCATCGGAAGTTTTTTAATAGATAAAATTAAAGTGAAAATTTTCACACAACAAACGGCTGTCCGTCGAGTGATACCCAACTCGTAAAGTATATTTAAGATCTTCCTAGCTATTTGTTTTACGGTCGCCTCATTAGTTCTCCTTTCTGTGCCACCGCAGGTCCGCAATAATGCTGTTTAGACAAAAGTAAAAGCTGACTCAATTTGTTAGTTAATTTTTTTTCGAATGATATTTCCTTTTTATGTAATGTTTTTCTTTCCAAGTTTATTTAGAAAGATTTCATCCCAGAGATAATAATTGTTTTCTAACGCCGATCAGCACTCTTCCGCCTGTGGACAGGTTATTAGTGCAAGAAGAAGATTTGTACACACTTTGAGCAAATATCGCTGTCTGTTACAGTTTATATTGTTTTCTAACTAAGACAGTATCTGGAGAACCTAAAGACAAAGGAAAACAATATAAAATATTTAATTTAAATCAGAGCATATAATTTTGAAGCGTTTAACAAAAAGAATTAATTAATGCTTTATTCAAAATAGAAATATGTAATATTTATTGAAAGTAATTATTAAAAATGTGACAGAAACAAATTCAGTAATGTGTGGAATGACTGAATAACGAAGTAGAATATATGAGTGGTATAGATCATATGAACTTGTTATAAACCCTAAAAAATAACAAGCAAAGGTTGTAGGCACCAGGTTTACTCGTAGCTTACTTGATTTTTCTTCACTCCCAACACTGCGGATTAATGACACTCCACAAAGCACTGTTTTCGTCCATGATAACGTATAAACTAAAATTTAAATCTTGGTGTTAAAATACAAAAAAAAAATTATATCTCTACTTGTATAGAACTTGTTTTTGTAGCCCCATCAAGATGTTAAAATTATTTTGTCGTCATAATGGGACTGCAGCACTTTTATACATTACGGATGACATTCGTTATGGTATGGTAAATCAAAAATTAACTAGGTATGCTCACCTTACCGGATTTCAGAATGGTGTTTAATACCGTAGATAAGCTTTGATATTTTGGGACGGTTTGGTGAAATTCGCCATAGACGTGTTGAATGAGAAATGCAAACTGATGACTCATTAAATAAGAGTATCTGTAACTTATGTTAACAAACACAGGTGTATTTCAAAAGTAAATATTTGATATTCAAAGTGTTATGTTATTAGTATTAATAGAATCACATTAAACTGCAAATGGCTACAGCATTAGATCATCTCAATCAAAAATGTCTTGTTATCGGTATGGAATGAGTAGATACATAAAGTTTCAAGTTGAGAGTAAAATGTCTAGAATTAACTTTTTTTTTTTATAGAAGAGGGGGCAAACGAGCATGTGGCTCACCTGATGTTAAGTGACTACCGCCGCCCATGATCAACCGCAACACCAGGAGAATTGCGGGTGCTTTGCCGGCCCTTTAGAAAGGAGTAAGCTCTTTTCTTGAAGGTCCCCAGGTCGTATCGGTCCGGAAAAATCGCCGGTGGTAAACTATTCAACAGAGAGGTTGTACGTGGAAGAAAACTCCTTGTGAAACGTACAGTGGGGCACCGCCAAGCATCCAGATGGTGTGGATGGTATCGGGACATTTGCCGTGTAGTGCGTTCACGAAATTTGGCGGCTGGGATTAATCCGAACAATTCCTCAGAGCACTCTCCATGGTATATGCGAAAGAAAATACAAAGGGATGCAACATCTCTTCGCAGTGCCAGTGAATCGAGCCGATCGGAAAGCACTCGGTCGTCGACGATTCGAGCCGCTCTGCGCTGGATGCGGTCAAGTGGAAGGAGCTGGTACTGGGGAGCCCCAGCCCAGAGATGGGAACAGTATTCCATGAGCGGCCGAACCTGCGCCTTGTAAAGTTGCAGGCGGTGTGCCGGCATGAAATACTGTCCCGCTCTGCTGAGCACGCCAAGCTTTTTAGAGGCCAATTTGGCCTTCCCTTCCAAGTCACCACGAAACTACACGTCACTCGATATGTCGACGCCGAGGATTCCGATACTGGCTGAGGCAACAAGGCGAGTGCCTTGAAACTGAGGGGATACGAAAAAGGGGTTCTTTTTAGCGGTTAACGCGCAAACTTGTGTCTTCTGGGGGTTAAACTGGACTAGATTTAGTCGCCTCCAATCCGAGACTCTGTCCAGCAGAGACTCGACTTCAGACACAAGTTTGTCCCGGCACTCAGAGACGTTTTCCCGAGAAGTATTGGCTCGGCCGGTGTAAAGAGCATCCCCAGTGCTGTCGTCTGCATAGCAATGAATGTTACGGGTTTGCAACATATCATTGATATGCAGATGAAACAGCGTTGGCGATAGCACGCAGCCCTGTGGAACACCAGCATTAATAGGCTTGCAATCGGAGCTTGCACCGTCTACGACGACCTTGATGCTCCGATCTGCAAGAAAACTGGTGATCCAATCGCACAATTTCTCGGGAAGCCCATAGGAAGAGAGCTTCGAAAGAAGCGCTTTGTGCTAAACCCGATCGAAGGCCTTCGCAATGTCCAAACTAACGGCCAACGGCCCCTTGGACTCTACTGCCTCCGCCCATCTGTGAGTTAGGTAGATCAGAAGATCACCAGCTGACCTACCACGGCGAAAACCGTATTGGCGGTCACTAAGCAGCTGATGATCCTCAAGGTACCTCATGAGCTGGCAGTTTACAATGGACTCCATTGTTTTCCTAACTCCCAACATCCTAAGCAAAAGCTTATAAAGATGCTTGTTAAAAAATTTCATGCAATATTCGTAGCGGCAATTTCTCTTGACAGTCATCACGCTACTCACCAACCAAATTCAATTTTTGACTTGGACGCATTTCGGTTACGCGACACGTTCCTATCAGAAGTAGGTCAGCAAGAAAAAAGTTATATAATTAACGAATTTGAATTATTGGGTAGTTTACGCTTTAAACTAGCTTGATTAACTATCGCCGTAGTAGATAAGACTACTTTTATAAGTTTCTGTTTGAGTATGTTGTAAAGCCACGCTGCAGCCATAATATGGTAGTAGCACGAATGGGTTGACTCGTCAGGTAGGACCAAGCTCTCACAGATCACAGATTGGAGAAATTGTCTTATAATTAATGAGATTGAATGGATGAACGATTTTCTCATGCCGCCACCACTTAGCAGAGGCTGTTTAAAAATGGCACTATTACTGCTAATACTGAACCCAGGAACACCCAACGCTTCTGCCCTAATGCTATTCCCAACATCGATATACGGTCCTTCAAGCTGTGTAAAATAACGCAACCATTCCGTATTTGATCAAATAGCACCTGATTGATGGAGTGCGCTTATACGTCAGAAATAGTGAAAGATGCTTTTTATAAAGCACGGTTTTAGGGCTTCTGTATTTAACAGCGGTAGCGCCACGCGGCAGCTTTTGCTGTTGCACGTATGGGTCAGCTCGAGCCGGGATAGTACCTCACAGGATACCGGCGTGAAGTGAAAGCTTCTGCTCCCGCGTTTTGCCTGGTGAGGCAGGTGTACGGAAGCCCAATTTTACATGGTAGCGGAATTAAATGTAAGACTACACCATTAGGGTACCAGTAACCCTGGAGAATCCCTCGCTGAGCATCCATGACCAAGCTACTCTACTCCTGGAAGTGGGTGCTCAGGCTGCTCTGCGTATTCTAGGAAAAATTCTGTTCAAGACATATATATATATATGTATACCACGATAGCGTGGCAGTGGTCGCATGGTCTTGTTGCTCAGACTATAATATATATATCCTTATCTACTTCGCCTAAATATTATAAGCTAGTGCTAGACGACAATTCCATCTGATGGTAGTCAATAGTCATGGCCCAAGCTAGTACACACTTGATTAAAACTACTTTTACGGATTTTATCGCGTTTTATTTATATTAATTTTAATACCCGACGTTTCGGGTGCCTTCCAGCACCCATGGTCACGGGCGCAGTCCCCCGTGACCATGGGTGCTGAAAATCCGTAAAAGTAGTTTTAATTAATGTATAGTGTTCGCGTAAATATAACACGTAAATGTAAACTAGTACACACTTACTTAGTTTACCATATCCTTATAGACATTCACACCTTAAACAGATGGAAAGACAGGTGCTGAGAAATTATTCGACTCCTTTGCAAAATTTCTTTTACAGGCTGATGAAGTAATAAAAAAATGCTTCAATGATTCTGCATATCGATGCAGTTTTGTAGTTTTCTGCCACCGTAATAAATGACGCTAGCATAATCTCACAACCCATAAAGATATATGACTTGTAGTTTTCACAGAGAGACCAGGTCGTAAAAGATAGCAGTTATGTTATACTTGAGAATGCTCCTTCCGTGCACTCTTTTTATGGATTATTAAGCACAGGGTTTATACTCTACAATTACCGCACTGATGACACTTGCCAATGTTCCAACATTTCGTCAATATAAATTACATTTCCATTCACTACATACATTCTTAAACTATGTATTGACTTAAATGACAAACATTTTTTTATAGAAGAGGGGGCAAACGAGCATGCGGCTCACCTGATATTAAGTGATTACCGCTGTGCTGCCCATGACCGCAACAACAGGGGAATTGCAGGTGCGTTGCCAGCCCTTTAGAAAGGAGTACGCTCTTTAAACTTGTGTCTTCTGGGGGTTAAACTGGACTAGATTTAGTCGCCTCCAATCCGAGACTCTGTTCAGCAAAGACTCGACTTCAGACACAAGTTTGTCCCGGCACTCGGAGACGTTTTCCCGAGAAACATTGGCTCGGCCGGTGTAGAGAGCATCACCAGTGCTGTCATCTGCATAGCAATGAATGTTACGGGTTTGCAGCATATCACCGATATGCAGAAGAAACAGCGTTGGCGATAGCACGCAGCCTTGTGGAACACCAGCATTAATAGCTTGCACCGTCTACAACGACCTTGATGCTCCGATCTGCAAGAAAGCTGATGATCCAATTGCACAATTTCTCGGGAAGCCCATAGGAAGGTGTAAGGTATTTGTTAATTATTATTGTAACGTCACCGCTCAGTCCGCAATTAAAGCCGTTACGAGGAAGACATCTTTTACTCAAATTCCAAGATATCACATTGGCGACGAGAAAAAAAAATATATCGTAAAAGTTCGCGTGTATAAGCTTACCGGCCTAAACCATGTCGATTGGTAAAATATCGGAATTTAAAGTGGCCACAGACAATTGGAGACTATATGTGGAAAGGCTCGGACAATTCTTTGTTGTGAACAAAATACCAAGTGAGCTACATGTACCTACATTAATCACGGTTATGGGGGCGGAGAGTTATGAACTACTCGTGAGTTTTTGTACCCCGGAAAAACCTACATCAAAAACGTTTTTAGAGCTAACAAAAATTTTGGAAAATTACCTTCAACCAAAACCCAGCGAGCTGGCTGAAAGATTTAAATTCCGACAAAGGAAACAAAGGGACGGTGAAAGTATATCAGAATATGTAACGGACCTAAAGAAGATGTCGAAAACTTGCGAGTTTGGTAGCTGGTTGCAAGAAAGTTTGCGCGATCAATTGGTATGCGGTATCAGCAGTGAAACAATTCGGCAGAGATTATTTGCCGAAAGCAAACTAGACTTTGGCAAAGCTTATCAATTAGCCGTGAGTATGGAGGCGGCGGAGAAGGATGCAGCCAGCATCGATGTGCATCCGAAAATATCTGGAGACTCGAGCGCATCCACAAACTGCCATGCGATTGTCAGTACAAGACGGACCGGGCGCGCGATCGGTTGTGACGGCGAGCGGCGCGCGGGCAGTAAGGGCGAGGTCGGGAGGCACGGCGGAGCATCCAGGATAGCAGCAGCAACGCCCACCGGGCCGAGGGTATCAACATCGGTGCTGGATGATCGACGACGACGCCAGCGAGAGTGTCGTGCGTGCGGTAATGCACACGATGTAGTGACCTGCAAGTTTGCTCGGTACGTGTGTCGCGTGTGCAATAAACAAGGACATTTACAAAGGATGTGTCCTTATCTAGCAGGACAACACAGCGTCAACGTAGTGCAGAGTGAGACTGATAGTTTATTAAACAGTGAAGGAAGTGACGAGGTAATGGTTTGCATTAATCAATTAAGCGGTAGTCATTACAAACCATTGTTTATATCATTAACAGTACACGGTAGGGATGTTCAAATGGAGTGTGATACAGGCAGTGCCGTTTCATGTATTAGCTACGAGTTATATAAACAACAATTCAGTAACCTAAAACTGAATATGTGTCCTTTGTTGCTAAGGTACTATACGGGTGAACAAGTGAAACCTGTAGGTGTGATAAGGCCTTTAGTAAAGTACAAAGATAAAGAAAAGCATCTCGATTTATATGTTATTAAAGATGGTAAAAGTATATTGTTAGGCAGACAATGGTTAGCAGAACTCAATATAAAGTTACCCCCATTTGGAAGCTTAAACTGTTTATCGAATGATGTTTTTAACTTGAACGATTTCAGTTCCAGATATTGTAAGGTTTTCGCGGACGGCCTGGGACGGTTCACTGGGCCGCCGGTGAGCATCCGTGTGCGGGAGGGAGCGCAATCCGTGTTCATGCGAGCGCGTCCGCTGGCTTATGCGCTGCGTGCACCCGTGGAGCGCGCACTCGAGCAGCTGGTGGCGGACGGTATCCTCACGCCCGTCGACCGCTCCGACTGGGCGACCCCCATTGTACCCGTAGTGAAAAAAGACTGTAACATTAGGATTTGCGCCGATTATAAGTTAACTTTAAATAAAGTTATAGAAGTCGACCGTTATCCTTTGCCTAGAGTAGAAGACTTACTGGTACGTTTACAAGGGGGGCAGCGGTTCAGTAAAATTGACCTTTCACAAGCTTACGCACAATTTGTACTTGACGAATCTGCCAAATATACGGTGATAAACACACACAAGGGCTTGTTTAGGTATAACCGGTTAGTATACGGCTTATCATCAAGTCCTGGCATTTTTCAAAAGCATTTAGAGCAATTATTTAATCTACCGTATGTAGGCGTATTTTTCGACGATATAATTATTACAGGGCGCAACACAGAGGAGCATATTAGTAATTTACATAAAGTATTTGACCGTTTGCAGTCGTACGGACTTCGAGTTAAAAAGGAAAAGTGTGTTTTTTTTTGCTGAATCAGTCAATTACTTAGGTTATGTAATTAGTAAGGATGGTATTCACACTTGTCCGGATAAGATTAAGGCAATAGTAGACACTCCCGTTCCTACGAACGTCTCTGAGTTAAGGGCCTATATAGGAATGATAATGTATTATGCAAAATTTGTAAAAAATATCAGCACTATTCTCGCACCCTTATATAATTTATTGCGCACGGGAATAAAATTTGATTGGTGTGACGATTGTGAAAGAGTCTTTAAAAAGGTAAAAGAACTATTGAGTTCTAGTAAAATTCTAATGCATTACTCTAGCGATTTGCCTATCGTGCTGACGTGTGATGCGAGTAGCGTGGGTGTAGGTGCAGTCATCTCGCACCTGACGCCAGAGGGCGAGCGGCCGGTGGCGTATGCGTCGCGCTCGCTCACGGCTGCAGAGCGAGCCTACTCGCAGATCGATCGGGAGGCGCTCGCTATTGTGTTCGGTGTAAGAAAATATCATCAGTATCTTTATGGGCGAAAATTCATATTGCGTACGGACCATAAACCGTTAACACACATATTTGGTAAAAAAACGGGAATACCGGTTATGGCCGCTTCGCGTATCCAACGTTGGGCCGTACTTTTATCTGGTTACGACTACAATATCGAATACGTAACGTCTAATAAAAATTGCGCCGACGGTTTATCAAGATTACCAATTTCTTCTAGTAATAAGAAAACGATAAATAAAGAAATTACTTATATTAACTTCGTGGAAAATTTTTTACCGGTTACTAATGAGGATGTTACGAAGGCGACTTCAAAAGATATTATTCTTAGTAGAATTTTCACCTATATCAAATCGGGTTGGCCGACAGTTTGCCCTGGTGAAGAAGTTAAACCTTATTTTGTTAGGCGCAATGAACTTTATTTAGATAACGGATCGATTATGTGGGGGTATAGAATGGTAATACCTTCATATTTACGTCCAATTATTTTAAAACAACTACACAGCAGCCACATGGGCATCGTGAAAACTAAGGGGCTTGCATGGAGTTATGTGTGGTGGCCTAACATCGATGTGGATGTGGAAGCGCTATGCCGAAGCTGCGAGACCTGCGCTTCTGAGGCGGACGCCCCGCCGCGCGCGCCTCCTAACCCCTGGCCCTACTTGCCTCCCTGGTCTAGAGTTCACATAGACTTCCTAGGGCCGTATAAAGGTAAAACTTATTTAGTTTTAATAGATTCGAGCTCGAAATGGCTTGAAATTATTGAAGTAGCGCGAACGAATGCGACTTCCATTATTAAGGTGTTGAGGTCAATATTTGCAAGATTCGGTTTGCCCTTAGAACTAGTGTCTGATCAGGGACCACCTTTCACAAGTATTGAATTTAAAAGTTTTTTGAAAAATAATGGCATTCAGCAAAGGTTTTCACCGGCGTACCACCCTGCATCTAATGGGGCAGCGGAAAATGCTGTTAAGTTGTGTAAGAGGGCAATTAAAAAAGCTTATAGGGATGACGTAGATATTGATACCGCCCTACAAACCTTTTTACTAAGCTATCGCAACAGTAAGCAAAGCACCACGGGTGAGAGCCCAGCGATGCTGCTGCAGCGACGTTCCTTGCGTTCACGGTTGGATTTACTTCGCGGTGGGTACGTGGTGCAAGCGCGTATGCTCGATGCTCAGCAGCGTCAAGTCGAAAATGCGAGTGGTGTTCCGCGTAATTTCTCTTTGGGAGATACCGTCTGGATTAGGGACTACGGCATCCGGGATAAATGGGTCAAGGGCACGGTAGCCCAGAAAGAAGGTTCTGGAAGATCGACAATGGTGACGGTCGACTTATTAAAAGACATATTGATCAAATAAGACGTAGGTCGCGCCTATCCCATGTTACTTGTCCAGATATCGCTAATGAGGTCGATGAAAATGATAAGGATGAGTTTGCAGATGCGTCTTCTGAGTTGCAAACGGAAGTGGCGGTTTCTGCTGGAAAAGATGACGTGGATACCGAGCACGTAGCAGATACGCAATGTCCCAGCGAGACTGTGCCAGACCCCGCCACTCCTCCACAACCACCGCCACCGTCGTGGCCAGTGACCCGTTCCAGGCGAATCTGAAAACCCGTAATTAAATTCCAATGTTAGATTAATGGTATGGTTAAATTATAAGTTTAAAATTAGTTATTAAGTTCATTTTAATATAATTATGTAGATATTTAAGGCTGGAGGTGTAAGGTATTTGTTAATTATTATTGTAACGTCACCGCTCAGTCCGCAATTAAAGCCGTTACGAGGAAGTCATCTTTTATTCAAATCCCAAGATATCGCAGAAGGGAGCTTCGAAAGAAGCACTTTGTGCCAAACCCTATCGAAGGCTTTCGCAATGTCCAAACTAACGGCCAATGCCTCCCCCTTGGACTCTACTGCCTCCGCCCATCTGTGAGTTAGGTAGACCAGAAGATCACCAGCTAACCGACCACGACAAAAACCGTATTGGCGGTCACTAATCAGCTGGTGATCCTCAAGGTACCTCATGAGCTGACAGTTTAAAATGGACTCCATTGTTTTGGAGAACAAGGAGGTGATGGCGATAGGCTGGTAGTTGGACAGGTCTGAGCGGTCACCGTTTTTAGGGATCGGGTGGACGAAAGCCGTCTTCCATGATTTTGGTACTACGCCTAGGGAGTAGGAGTACCGGAAAAGACGCGTTAAAACTAGTGCCAACTCTGGAGCACACGTCCTCAGCACAATTCGGGGGATTCCGTCAGGCACACTCGACTTGTGGATGTCCAGGGAGAGGAGTGCTTTGCGAACCGAGCGCTGTGTGAACTGCACTTCCGGCATGGAGCACTCACACCGCGGGATGGTCGGCGGCGTACTCCCCCCGTCATCGAGAGTCGAGTTGGACGCAAAGAAAGAGCCTAGAAGATCGGCTTTCTCCTTTACAGTATGGGCCAGTGAGTCGTCCTCCCTGTGCAGAGATGGAAGAGATGGCTGACCGAAATTCCCCTGGACAGCCTTGGAGAGAGACCAAAATGCACGGGTTCCAGAAGGAAGGTGAACTAGTTTCTCGCCAATTCTGCCTATGTGCTCTGACTTTGCCTTGGCAACGACTCTTTTGAAGGACCTGGAGGCGGAATTATACTTCTTTTTTAGAGCGCTGCTGTTTACATCCCGGGACGCTGACGCGTCAGCCCAGACCTGGTAGCACTCCTGCTTATAGCATGATGCTATTTTACAGGGTCGACCAAACCATGGCTGCGATTTGCCTCCAATGGGCACCACAGAGGAAGGAATAAAAGTTCCATACCCTGAAGTACCACATCAGCGACAGAATCCGCAACAACGTTGGGATCGTCCGGCGAGAAGCAAACCCGCCCCCAAAGGTAGGATGCAAAGAAAGACCGCATCCCATCCCAATCGGCTGACCTATAGTGCCAAACACGGCAGCAGCCTGCAGAATGTAACTGGGATTTCAGCATGAGTGGCACCACACTCCGTACAAGACAATGTTCCGAGGAGCCTAAAGGGGCGTCGACGAAAATCTGATATCCGTCCGGGTGAGATCAGCAGAAGGTCCAACGGGGAAGGTGCATGATCCTCCACATCTGGAATCCGCGTAGGCGAAGTAACCAGTTGCGTCAGACCATATGCCAAGGCAAAATCATGAACAGATCTCCCCGCATGATCGATTAAACGTGAGCCAAGCCATTCGGCGTGATGGGCGTTAAAGTCGTCGAGGATTACGATCTCTGCGGAGGGGATCTGCTGTAGCAACGAATCTGTAGCCATTTGGACGTGGTCGAAGAGTCGGCCTGTTTCGGCATTACCGCTATGGAACCTATAGAGGCACCCGTAGACGTGCGGATGGTCGTCGCTCTCTACGCGTAGCCAAAGGATGGACAGGTCCGAACCTTCAAGTCTGCCGAGGTGTTGAGAACAGATGTCCTCTCTGACGTAAACGCAAACTCCAGCCCGAGGCACAAAGGAGTGTTCCAGTTTGTATCCCGGGTAGGAGAGATACGAGACATCAGCCGGAGAGGACACCTACATCTCGGTCAGAAAGAGCAGAGCCGGCCTCGTCGTCTCGAGATGGTAATGGACGGCGTTTAGGTTAGAGTGAAGTCCCCTGATATTGCAGAAATTCACGGACAGCGTGGCAGGGATCGCCTTGGACTTGTTGCTCCGTTTGCCCCGAGCAGTTGTAGTCTTGAGCGGAATTTTGCCCCCCCCCCCCCACCAGAATACGCGGGGCAGCCTGAGCACCCACGCTCAGAAGTGGAGAAACATGGTCGTGGATGCTCAGCGAGGGATTCTCCAGGGGTGCTGGTACCCTCCTGGGGTAGTCTATCATCATTTAATTCCGCTACCATGTTGATGACGGGGGGGAGGGGGATTTGATCCTCCGGCCACCTGGCGGAAGCAGAGCTTCCACTTAACGCCGTTATTCTGTGAGGTCGTGGTACCACCCCGGTTTGAGCCGGCCCGTACGTGCAACAGCAAAGCTGCCGCGTGGCTCTACCACTGTTAAAGTAATAATCAGTTAATTTGTTACAAATATATATATATATTGTATGACGTGAAGTGGCAGCGAAAGTTAGTTCAATACCGCACGTCAACCCGTGAGTGACGTAAGCAGCGACAGCAGAAAACGAATCGGTAGATGGGCAACAACCACAAGCGGTTACGTCCTATTATCACCGCTAGAAACCCAATTTGCTTATTGGTCATACAAATTCCAATAAACAAATGTTACTAACGCATTTTAAAATTACATAAAATCAGACTTTATTCCACGGCAACAACAACGAATTTTTATAGACCGTCTCTTTCTGTATAGAAAGAGAATGAATAACTGTGTTGACAGACAGCGAATTTGCAAATTTTAGAGATTTGATCGATGTTCACAATCTTCATTAAAAAAGAAATCGTTTAAATTTTAATACACATTTATTTTTAAATGTGCAAACTGATTGCAAATATAAGTATTATTTTTTCTTATTGTAAATAAAAAGTTGTTGAACACGTTTAAGATGCGTAGCATTATATCTGGGGGCATGGCAGTTAATAAAACTAGAGGCTTGAATTTTCAGTAACCGAGTAAGCATTGTATAAACATGGTATATTTCAAATTTCATTCAATTTGAACGAGTAGCTTAAGAATTGTAACCAGTCAAAGTTTCTTAATTTTGTCACTCACTGACTGACCGATCATCAAAACTCTAAGGCACTTCTAGCACACATAGAAGTCTGCATTTTCTTTGATTTATACACTAAACACTAATTGTGTTCAAATTTAGAATACAATTAGTGTTTAGTGTATAAATCAAATGTAAAAAACTAAAACATTTTTTAATTTCTGTCCAGTTTTTTAGATACACTAACTGCATAAATAACTTTGTAATCCCATATAAATATATAGAATTACAAAGTTACATTTGCAGTGAATGAATCAGTGTATTTGTATATGTATTACAGGTGTACATAGGTACGTTGTTGGTAGGTACTCAAGAAGTAGAAGGTACCGGAAAGGTAAAAAATTAGGACTATCTTATATACAAAAAGAAATAAGATACTATTAAAAATACATGATGAGTCGGATACGGAGTAGTTTAGCAATGCGTTGCGTAGCTGAGGACCGTGGGTTTTAATCCCGCACGGAAAAAGTATTTGTATGGCCTATAAATATTTTTTCGGGTCTGAATGTTAGTTTTTGTGCAATTTATGTATGTAAAATGCTATCCCGATACAAGAAAACGTACTGTTGTGTGAATAAGTAAACTAGCGCCATCTAGTGTCAGGAACGAGAGCGAGGGGAGCTTTGCAGAGAATGACATCACAGATCTCTCAACCGACAGCGCCACCCGAAGAACTAAGTTTCTAGAAAATTTATACTCGAATTCTCGGTACCTTGCGCGTGTTTGCTTGAACATTCCGGATATTTTGCTAATTTAAATAAATAGGTGGCGCAAGATGCGATCGAGACAGAGTTGAACTCAGCGACACAAGCGAAGCTTCGGAGCGGAATTAAGTGAATTAGTGTGTTTAATTATTAGTGTTTTAACTTTAATTTGTGTAAAGTAAATTAAAGTGTTAATTTAGGTAATTTTATCGGCAATTTTTATTGTCACGAACCTCAAGCTCGTAACAATTGGTGTCAGAAGTGGGATAAAATAATGCCGATTTTACGTAAGGAGGAAACGGAGGGTGTCCGTACCCGAAGTCAACGCCAGCAGGAGACGGACCAGAGGAGATTTGGTGGTGCAACGTCGCAGATGTCTGAGGGCCAGCCGCCGGCCACGGAAGCCGGTCCGTCAGCAACTTCTACGTCTGTGGCACCTGACTTAGGTGCTCTGATGGTGATGCTGCAGGAGCAGGCTCGCCGACAGGAGGAGCAGGCTCGCCGACAGGAGGAGCAGGCTCGCCGACAGGAGGAGCAGGCCCGTCAGTTGAAAGAGCAGCTGCAGAACGGACAAGAGGAACAGACCCGTCAGCAGGCGGAACAGGCTCGTCGGTCGGAAGAGCAGATGCTCCTCATGAAGGACCTTCACGCTACCTTTGGGAAAGAGATAAGGCAGGTGAAGGATAGGGTTGCTGAACACGACAACCGCCTGTCGGAAGCTGAAACCCGAATCGAAGAACATGAAACCCGAATCAACCATGTGAATAATCGGGTTGACAACGTGATGGCTGACGTGAAGAAAACGCTAAACGACCTCAAACTTGGGGATGGAACTACAGCTCCCGTAGTAGCTGCAGCACCTTCGCTACGTGGATTCAAAGTGCCGCCGTTCGACGGGACCTCTTCCTGGTCGGCCTACAAAATCCAGTTCGAGGCCGTCATGGAGGCCAACGGCTGGAATAAAAGCCAAGCCATGACTGCACTCACCCTAGGCCTGCGCGACCAAGCCTTAACTGTGTTGGAAGCTCTCGGTAAGAAAGTGACCTATGAGCAGCTTCTTGAGGCCTTGGAGGCGAGATATGGTGACGCTCACCTGGAACACGTCTTTCGCGCGCAGCTTAAAGATTGCGTGCAACGCAGCTACGAAAACCTGCAGCAGTGGGCCCTTGAGGTGGAGAAGATGGTTCGTAAAGCATACCAGTCTGTACCTGCGCTCATTGAAGGGAACCTGGTGCAGACATTCATCGACGGCATCCGCGACCTGGAAGTCAGAGCTGCTGTGAGGCTCGGGCACCACGAGACGCTTAAGGACGCCTTGGCCCATGCACTGGAAGTGGAAGCCGTGCGGCAGGATCATCGTTCCCATCGCGTCAGGGAGGTTGCAGCAGCTACAGTTCGCGACCGCAACAAAGGATACAGCCCTAGGTGCTATGGCTGTGGGGAAAAGGGCCATCTTTGATCCAGCTGCCCTAAGCGAACCGTGGAAAGGAGAGTTGATCGATCTCGAGAGGGTAGTGCAGCTAAAGGCACTGCCTGGCGGCGACAGGATCATCGTTCACCTCACGCTAGGGAGGTTACAGCAGTTACGGTTCGCGACCACAATAAAAGATACAGCCCTAGGTGCTATGGCTGTGGGGAAAGGGGCCATCTTCGGTCCAGCTGCCCTAAGCACACCCTAGGAAGGGAAGGTGAACGGTCTCAGAAAGGAAGTGCAGCTAACAGCACCGCCCAGCAGCAGCAGGAATACGACTTTTCTATCAGACACTGCAGCGGGAAATCTCACGGCAACGCAGATGCATTGTCAAGAAGACCTTTTCCTGAAGATTGCAACCATTGTGGTAGGTAAGAGAGTAAGGAAGTGGTATCCGTGAGGATGCTCAGGACAGACTACCTCAGCAACGGGTGGAGGGACAGCCTACGACATGCACAGCAGGAAGATCCGGACATCAAGCCGATTCTGGGATGGATGAAGGCCCGTGCTACCAAGCCTAAGTGGAGGGACGTCTCAGCGATGAGTTCAACCACGAAAAGCTATTGGGCCCAATGGGACAGCTTGCTGCTTCAGGATGGAGTCCTGTGCCGTAAATGGGACAATGGTCGAGGAGACAACTGTCGTTTACAAATGGTTGTCCCTAAAGCTAAAGTGCCGAATATTCTACAGCTGTGCCATAATGGTCGTTCAAGAGTCCATCTGGGAGGTAAACGAACTCTACTGAAGGTCCGAGAACAGTTTTACTGGGTCAATTATCGTGACGATGTCGAGGATTGGTGTCGTACATGTACAATTTGTGCGGCTGTGAGGAGACCTTAGGCACGGAGTAGAGGAGCGTCGAAATTGTACAATGTTGGTGCACCACGGGATAGGACATCCCTTGACATTGCGGAGCCGTTACAGAAAGGCGTAAGAGGGACTCCTAAGATCGTCCATGTGGATCGCTTGGCGCGTTATTATGGGACCGATAATGCTCGGGACGAGCATGTCTTAGGAGGGGGCAGTGTTGTGTGAATAAGTCAACTAGCGCCATCTAGTGTCAGGAACGAGAGCGAGGGGAGCTTTGCAGAGAATGACATCACAGATCTCTCAACCGACAGCGCCACCCGAAGAACTAAGTTTCTAGAAAACCTATACTCGAATTCTCGATACCTTGCGCGTGTTTGCTTGAACATTCCGGATATTTTGCTAATTTAAATAAATAGGTGGCGCAAGATGCGATCGAGACAGAGTTGAACTCAGCGACACAAGCGAAGCTTCGGAGCGGAATTAAGTGAATTAGTGTGTTTAATTATTAGTGTTTTAACTTTAATTTGTGTAAAGTAAATTAAAGTGTTAATTTAGGTAATTTTATCGGCAATTTATATTGTCACGAACCTCAAGCTTGTAACAGTACTATTGGGGGTAACGTTGTTTTTCAATCAATTTGATGATTCCTGATGATTCCATGATTCCTGCATGCATGAGTGTACAAGCTTGATTGTGATTGTGGTCTCTCATATATAGGGCAAACAAAGAGATCAATTAGAACCCGCGTAAAAGAACACATAGCTTACGTGAAGGATCAACGTTCCGGGAAGTCTGCAGTTTGCGATGATATTCTAGATGGCCCCAACCATTACATCAGATTTGATAGACCACAAATCCTCGCGAAAGAAAATCGATTCCTACCAAGGATGATAGGTGAGGCTTGTAACTAAAAAAAAAAAACTTGTAAACTTGTAACTTGTAAAATAACCAAGTCTCGCAACTCAGTTCTTCTACCGTAAAAAGTTGTGAGATCCATGTAATACCAAGTCGGTTAATTTATTCAGTTCCTACTTAAGGGTACTTCTGTTTTAATTTGTTACAACATTTTATAGTGACCATATCAATTTTAAAAGTCTTTTATGTTTTAAATATATGGATTGACTTGGCAATCGCAATAAGCAATCTAATTTAATATAATAGGTATTACTTGTGAGATACATTGTGGTTTTATGCGATGGCCAAGTCAATCTATATATTTAAAATATATAAGACTTTTAACATCGATATGGTCACTATAAAATGTTGTTAGGTTAGCTAATTACGTAATAACTTTATTATATTTTTGGTCTATTAAGACTGTTATTAATTACTTCCTTTGATAAATAAAATAGTATTTACAAAATAATAAAATTTATTAAAAAGTATATTATAGTAATCATTAAACTATCGAGTAGACATTTGGCAACTTTTGTTCGCTGGAAATTTTGAAATCACGTTTATGATATTTTCTATATATTAATTTTAAAAAGTTCTTATTAACTTTGGAAAAGTATTTATTTAATGATTTCTTAAATTTACGCGAACACTACACATATAATAAAATTAAATTTACGGATTTTATCGCGTTTATTTAACTGATTTTACTTATTTTTAATTCCCGACGTTTTGGGTGCTTTACAGAACATCAGTTAAATAAACGCGATAAAATCCGTAAATTTAGTTTTATTCAAAGTATTTATTTAGTGAAAGTTTTGTTTAACTATTGCCTTTTGGTATTTTCAGCAACTCAGATTTCCAACAAATAATGTTATAGAATATTGTATATATTTTAATTTATATTTTTCAAATATATATTTGACATATGATTTCTTATAGGATAATCCATTTGGTTAAATATCATCTCAAAAAACAGTTATTATAGCCTATGAGCGATTGCCACGTTTCGAGCTTATATCTTCTTCCACTTAAGTGCTGTCATCTGTAGCCTCGTTTTTTTGAGCAACCAAATACTAGGATGTTAAATTATTTCTATTCACAGGATCATACTTACGAGTGCTAATCTTATGTAAATAATTTACTTACGTGGGATTGCATTGTCCTCCAAATTTATTTTTTGATGTATAGATAAGAAGTCAGTCTGAAAAAATATTAGTTAAGCCTTCAGTGGCTTCTATCCATATTTTTATGTTTGGATTTCTAAGAAAACTGCGAAAATCGTTTATGTAACTAAGAATATATCTTACCTTACACAAAAACGTATCAATAGCAGTAAATAGTACAGTTTTGGTAAGCCAACACCAGGCAAGAGCAAAACTGGAAGAAACAGTGTACATAACAAAATACATAATATAAAATATATTTTTTAACTTTTAACACAAAATGCGTCCACTTAACCGTTTTTGAGTCATTTAGCGTGAAGTGAATATACAATTTGTAGTAATAATACGCAACCAGGAGATTGAATCTAAAATGTTTATTAAAAATTTTGTGTAACACTTGTAGAGAGAAATGTTATAACAATTTATTCGTAGGTACAATTTTAAATATTTTATTATTTATTAAATTTTGTTACATTCTTAGTACTGTTGTTTTTACACATCAATATTTCTTTATTTTTGATTCTAATATTCACAAAGTATAAATAGTTACGACTTATTGGTGAAAGGATATAATAATAATAATAATAACCATTTAATTCCCAATTTTCATACAACGTGGTAGAGCCACGCTGCAGCTATACTACGCGTTTATTTCGAGATTGCCGTCGTAGACCGTTACGACGTCACAGCTGACGGTACCGTAGACGAAAAAAGTCATCATGTTTATGTTTTTTAGTATTCATATTTTCAATAAAGTTAAATAATAACGTGTTCGATGAAATAAAATATTTTTTGAATGATGATGATGATGAAATAATAACGTGTTCGATAAAATAAAATTTTCATTTTTACACATATACATTTTTAAATATTCGAAAAAAATAAAATTACTCATTGTAACAGAACAAATTAAGGAATATCAACAGAAACAAAAAATCAACAGTAACAAAAACAACAGCAAAAAAAGTAACAAACTAGAGAACGTACGGGAGCATAAAAAACGGACGTATGTAAGTACACTTCGACGTCGCTATCGGTACTAAAAGGGCGACGCTTGAGGCGCGGAATGAGGGGGCGCGGCGGGAGGTAACGGCATTCCTGAAGTGAACGACTAGTAGTATGGTTGTAGCATGACTGAGTCGGCTCGGCCGAGGAGGGACCACGCTCTCACAGAATACCAGCGTAAAATAGCAGCTTAATACTGGCGTGTTTCGTGTGGTGAGTATAGAGATCCGGAGACCCTATTTTACTGGAAATGAGGCATTCCATCTTAGTCCTCATGGGTAACAACCCATTTGCATTTGGATTCTTAATCGAGGATAAATGTAGATGTCTATGGGCCACAGTATCCACTTACCATCAGGTGGACTGTGTGCTCGTTTGTCAACCTTATCGTATAAAAAAACAGTCAATATTAGTGAAATTATTTAAAATACTATTATGATTCATGAAATTTTTGTTTTCTTTACTAAATGTCATGTCATTGCCAGTGTCAATTTTAAATAAAAAATTGAAAGGAAGCGGCTCCAACGATTTTTATAAAATTTTGTGTGCAGGGAGTTTCGGAGGCAATAAATCGATCTAGCTAGGATTTATTTTTAGATTATTTTTAGAAAATGTCTTTTTGTCCGTGTTTTAGGCAATGAAAAACTGCTACAATATCGTTAGAATAAGAAGGTAAATTTTGACGATTTATTAATGATTACAAATAGCTTAATTGCTATATTGGGCGGCCACAAAATCGTAATACCATGGTTCGAGGCCAGACCGACCGACTGACTTTTTTTAATTTTTTTCAAGTTCCTTTCTTTTTTGGGAAAATCTATTTTTTCGAGCACTTTTTTTAGTATTTTTTAAAAACACGAAAATATAAATTAAACTAATTGCACTCATGATTTTTTATTCAAATAACCAGTCCAGTTTTTTCTATTATGTCGCTAAGATCAAAAAATATTATTCGTATTTCATCAGCATGAAATTTGTATCTAAATATAATTTCCAAAACACACGAATTAAAAAAAACCGAGCGAAAAATACCGGTCAACCGGGTACTAAAAATAATGTTTGGTTGATTTTATATTTAAGTAATTTGTTTTTTTTAGTTGATTTTTGTCATATAATATATAATTAAAAATAATAAAATTTAAGTTAGTAATAATCAGCTGAATTTGGCTATAAAATAAAAAAGTAACATAAGTAATTTAATAATTTATTATATTGATTATAAGTAATAATTAGATACCCATTTCCGGGTGAAAGCCTCCTCCATCCTTTTCCATGAGGTTCTGTCTGCCGCTAGCCTGGTCCACGTTGCTCCTGCTACCTCTGTAATGTCGTCGTACCAGTATGCCCGCGGCCGGTCGCGCGACCGTGTCGCATCATGCGGGTAGCAATGAAGCCCCCGTTCAGTCTATCTCCCATCACTGAGTCTCGCCACGTGTCCGACTTATCTCCACTTGAGTTGGCACGCCGATTTCGCTGCGTCTATGATATTTGTTATTTTTCGTATATCACTGTTCCTATGTCGGTGTCTTAGTTAGATGTTAAGCATGCTGCGTTCTATTGCTCGTTGGAAAACTTGTAGTTTACGAGTAGATATTATTTTCCTTGTGAGAGCCCAATCCTTACATCCAATAAAGTAAGTACTGTACGCCCCGTACAGTTCCATTCATTTCTTTCATCATCCATTGCTTTCGTTTTTAATATAATTGGTAGTTTTGCCTTGATAATATGTTTTAGTGATAATATGCTTCATGCTAATTTAATTCTTCTATTAATTTCCGTCATTGTTAAGTTAAGAAAGGAAACATTTTGCCAAAGATAAATATATTCGTTAACATATCTAATTTGTTAGTTTTGAACGTGAATACGTTCTTTTGTGCTATTTGTCAATATACAAGTTTTATCTGGGTTCATTAGTGGGCCAAATTTTCTGCTTTCTATGTCTAAAGACTGAACCATATATATAGATCTTCGTGATTTTCGCTCAATATGATGTCTGCAAAACGTAGATGACTCAAAATTTCTCCATTAATGTTAATGCGTCGTCTGTCTCGTTCAAGTTTTGAGAAAATTTAAACAAGTGAATAGATTAGATGAGATCGGGTTACCTTGTTTGCTTGCTTGTTTTATTATTACTGTAGTTCGACTATAAGTTTCTTTCAGTATTTTTATATATTGATTACGTATTTCACGAGTTTTCAAAGCCAGCCAAAGTGAATCATGGTAATTAGTCGAAAAATTAGAGAGTTTTGAGATATTCTCCATATCTTTCCATTATCTGAGTCAAAACAAAGATGTGATCCATTGTTGTAGAGAATTTTGGACGAAAACCAGATTGTACTCTCTGCTGCATATAGTTTAGTTTAGGTTTGAGTCTGTTAAGTAATATGCTTATAAAACTTTATAATTTTTATACAATAGGGATATAGGTCTATAGTTGTTGATATTTAATTAATCACCTTTCTTGTACAATAAAATGATAGCAGAGTTTGCCCATTCATCTGGTATTTGACTGAGGTCAAGTATGTCGTTGAAAATATTTGCTAATATCGGTGTGATGGGTTCTTTTATTGCTTTAAGAACATCACTTGAAATACTATCTGCTCCTGAACATTTTGCACTTTTGAAATTTTTTATGGCACGACATATCTCGCACGGTAGAAGTGGCGGAATACGTATCGTTTATGTTCTCATTACTACTGCTATTAATTAATTCGTCCGTAATATTATTGTTGACGTTATGACCTATATATAAGTTTTTATAAAAATCAGTTGCTATTTTTAAAAGGTGTTCCCTATTTGTGTTTTTGCCATTATTATTTGCTTATAGTGAGGAAATCCACTCCTTGGATAAAGTGAGGAGATTTTCTGCATTTTAGCAGAGCCTTTATGTAATTAATCTTCTTCTAATATTTTTAAGTGGTAGTCTAATTTTATTTTATTAATCATTTATTATTATTTTGGGGTAGATTTTGGGCAGTATTTTTTTCTTCTTTGGTCTTTTTTCTTTATTTTCAGTTTTGTTCTATCTTTAATGAATTACTTAAAATCTGAAAAAAGAAACTGTAATATTTGTTCATGTATTTTCGCAACTTTTTTATACATTCTTTCATTATATTATTCAGGTTTCTGTAGTTTTGTTACGATTTCATTCCCCTTAGTATTATCTCTTAATAATTTAACTACATGAAAATACCTGTGAGGAATTCTTTTACACTTGTTGTTAACTGTCTTTCTGGAGTACACATTTTTTTCTGTTTTTTTTTTTTTACTTTAGTTTTAATGTTGACGCATCCACGTACCAAGTCTATGGTCTGATGGATACATTGTATTTATTATTTCTAGTTTTGTCATATCTTTTATATCATTTGTAAGAATGAAGTCAATTTAGTTACGCATTTGAGAAGTAATAATAATTGATGTATGAAAAATACATTTAGAAATCTCATCATTCCCGGCGAGCCGACCCATTCGTGCTACACCTAATATACTTCGTACAATGTGCAACCAATAACCTTAACTTACGCTTAGCGACGGGACCACATAAATTAGAATGGTCCACAAAAAATCGCAAATTGACCGTGTTATGCATAAATGATCCAACCCACATACTGGCCGAACTAATGATCTAGAGACTCTTTTTTCAGTTTAAAAAGTATGAGATACTTATGAAAAACAACACGTAATCCCAAAAATTACATTCAATTTTCTTTAATGTGATATATATACATAAAAAGGGCAGCCTCGCACCGGCAGACAAAGTGTAGGGCGACCCCCACTAGATTGAGTGACGGCCTGGTAAGACATGCAGGAAGTCGATGGATGCAGGTGGCTCAGGACCGTGCTTTGTGGCATTCCTTGGGGGAGGCCTATGTTCAGCAGTGGACTTGTGAAGGGCTGTAATGATGATGATGATGATGAAAAAGGGCACAATAGGGCTTCTGCCACAAAAAAGTGCATTTATTGATCAATTCTGAATAACTTTATGTTTTGTGGGTTGAAACAGTTATGTACAACAAGGTTGAACATCAAACTGGAACGATTTATTCCTTACCTCGACGCCTGGTCTTTGATAAGATAATGTCAAGGGCACCAACATTGCTCCTAAGCACAAAATTTTCTGTTTTTCATATTCGGAGGTCAATTTACTCGCCGAATAATATTAAATTTCTCTAGAAGCAAAAAGTAACCCTTTTACGACTGGTCTCAATAACCCATCTATCCCTTATACATCCATCTATCGTTTTAACGAATTCAATATTCTATCCATATTATTTATAATATGTATATTTCTATAGCATGGTAGAGCCAGGCCCGCAGCTATATTATGATTGTTGCACAAATGGGTTCTGGAAAGGACCACACCCTCACAGAATATCAGCGTAAAATAACAACTTTATTACGTTGTGTTTCGTATGTTGAGTGTAGAGAACCGGAGACCATTTTACTGGAAACAAGGCATTCCATCTTAGTTCTCAGGGGTCACAAGGTGTCCACCTTTTTAATTGAGGATATATGTAGGTATATATGGGCCACAATTTTCACTTGCCATAATAAGGGTTGAATTACTTTGTAATTAAAGGGTATAGTGTCTAGAACGAAAAAAATAATAAAATTATGTTTATACAGGTTTCTACTACTTTTAAGTGTTACATGCCAACTACAGCAAAACGGAAAATTGGAATTACGGTAAGTATATCTCTTTCTCTCACACAAATGCTCTTATTTGAGAAAATTTTAAATATATGATTTAATAAGTAATTATTATTAAATGCGACTAATCATACAGAATTAAAACTAGGGCAGATGCAGATGCCAAGGTAAAATCTTTTGCTAGCATCATAAACGGAGCGGAGTAAAAGTCTAAAGTCATGACTATCTTAATTTCAACAAAAGATTCAATCAAATGTTGTGACATTGCGCAGATGTAAATTAGCGAATTAATTAGTTGGTAAATGAAAAAAAAATCAAATTAAGATTTTTAATGTTTACAAACCTTGTCTGCGTTGAGAGCTACAAATACTGTTTAAAAATTATGTAAATTGACCTACGGGTTACGGAGGAGATAGATTTCAAATAATCGTTTTCTTGCGCCATGGGAGCTGCGCTCGCTTCGCTTGCTCCACTCCAATTAGACTACAGAATTGAATTTAGACAAACAGTTCGGATTTTCAATTTATGATCGATCTCAATTCATAAATTATTTATAAGTAGATAGTTACCCAAGGTAAACAGTTAAGTTTAAACTATCTGTTACTGTCGTCCCAATATCGTAATTTTCGAAAGCTTATGCGAGTTAAAAAACCGATAGTTCATGATGAATATGGTGAATGTGCGGTTTTTTAACTCGCATAAGCTTTCGAAAATTACGATATTGGGACGACAGTAACAGATAGTTTAAACTTAACCGTTTACCTTGGGTAACTATCTACTTATAAATAATTTATGAATTGAGATCGATCATAAATTGAAAATCCGAACTGTTTGTCTAAATTCAATTCTGTAGTCTAATTGGAGTGGAGCAAGCGAAGCGAGCGCAGCTCCCATGGCGCAAGAAAACGATTATTTGAAATCTATCTCCTCCGTAACCCGTAGGTCAATTTACATAATTTTTAAACAGTATTTGTAGCTCTCAACGCAGACAAGGTTTGTAAACATTAAAAATCTTAATTTGATTTTTTTTTCATTTACCAACTAATTAATTCGCTAATTTACATCTGCGCAATGTCACAACATTTGATTGAATCTTTTGTTGAAATTAAGATAGTCATGACTTTAGACTTTTACTCCGCTCCGTTTATGATGCTAGCAAAAGATTTTACCTTGGCATCTGCATCTGCCCTAGTTTTAATTCTGTATGATTAGTCGCACTTAATAATAATTACTTATTAAATCATATATTTAAAATTTTCTCAAATAAGAGCATTTGTGTGAGAGAAAGAGATATACTTACCGTAATTCCAATTTTCCGTTTTGCTGTAGTTGGCATGTAACACTTAAAAGTAGTAGAAACCTGTATAAACATAATTTTATTATTTTTTTCGTTCTAGACACTATACCCTTTAATTACAAAGTAATTCAACCCTTATTATGGCAAGTGAAAATTGTGGCCCATATATACCTACATATATCCTCAATTAAAAAGGTGGACACCTTGTGACCCCTGAGAACTAAGATGGAATGCCTTGTTTCCAGTAAAATGGTCTCCGGTTCTCTACACTCAACATACGAAACACAACGTAATAAAGTTGTTATTTTACGCTGATATTCTGTGAGGGTGTGGTCCTTTCCAGAACCCATTTGTGCAACAATCATAATATAGCTGCGGGCCTGGCTCTACCATGCTATAGAAATATACATATTATAAATAATATGGATAGAATATTGAATTCGTTAAAACGATAGATGGATGTATAAGGGATAGATGGGTTATTGAGACCAGTCGTAAAAGGGTTACTTTTTGCTTCTAGAGAAATTTAATATTATTCGGCGAGTAAATTGACCTCCGAATATGAAAAACAGAAAATTTTGTGCTTAGGAGCAATGTTGGTGCCCTTGACATTATCTTATCAAAGACCAGGCGTCGAGGTAAGGAATAAATCGTTCCAGTTTGATGTTCAACCTTGTTGTACATAACTGTTTCAACCCACAAAACATAAAGTTATTCAGAATTGATCAATAAATGCACTTTTTTTGTGGCAGAAGCCCTATTGTGCCCTTTTTCATCATCATCATCATCATTACAGCCCTTCACAAGTCCACTGCTGAACATAGGCCTCCCCCAAGGAATGCCACAAAGCACGGTCCTGAGCCACCTGCATCCATCGACTTCCTGCATGTCTTACCAGGCCGTCACTCAATCTAGTGGGGGTCGCCCTACACTTTGTCTGCCGGTGCGAGGCTGCCCTTTTTATGTATATATATCACATTAAAGAAAATTGAATGTAATTTTTGGGATTACGTGTTGTTTTTCAGAAGTATCTCATACTTTTTAAACTGAAAAAAGAGTCTCTAGATCATTAGTTCGGCCAGTATGTGGGTTGGATCATTTATGCATAACACGGTCAATTTGCGATTTTTTGTGGACCATTCTAATTTATGTGGTCCCGTCGCTAAGCGTAAGTTAAGGTTATTGGTTGCACATTGTACGAAGTATATTAGGTGTAGCACGAATGGGTCGGCTCGCCGGGAATGATGAGATTTCTAAATGTATTTTTCATACATCAATTATTATTACTTCTCAAATGCGTAACTAAATTGAATTCATTCTTACAAATGATATAAAAGATATGACAAAACTAGAAATAATAAATACAATGTATCCATCAGACCATAGACTTGGTACGTGGATGCGTCAACATTAAAACTAAAGTAAAAAAAAAAACAGAAAAAAATGTGTACTCCAGAAAGACAGTTAACAACAAGTGTAAAAGAATTCCTCACAGGTATTTTCATGTAGTTAAATTATTAAGAGATAATACTAAGGGGAATGAAATCGTAACAAAACTACAGAAACCTGAATAATATAATGAAAGAATGTATAAAAAAGTTGCGAAAATACATGAACAAATATTACAGTTTCTTTTTTCAGATTTTAAGTAATTCATTAAAGATAGAACAAAACTGAAAATAAAGAAAAAAGACCAAAGAAGAAAAAAATACTGCCCAAAATCTACCCCAAAATAATAATAAATGATTAATAAAATAAAATTAGACTACCACTTAAAAATATTAGAAGAAGATTTATTACATAAAGGCTCTGCTAAAATGCAGAAAATCTCCTCACTTTATCCAAGGAGTGGATTTCCTCACTATAAGCAAATAATAATGGCAAAAACACAAATAGGGAACACCTTTTAAAAATAGCAACTGATTTTTATAAAAACTTATATATAGGTCATAACGTCAACAATAATATTACGGACGAATTAATTAATAGCAGTAGTAATGAGAACATAAACGATACGTATTCCGCCACTTCTACCGTGCGAGATATGTCGTGCCATAAAAAATTTCAAAAGTGCAAAATGTTCAGGAGCAGATAGTATTTCAAGTGATGTTCTTAAAGCAATAAAAGAACCCATCACACCGATATTAGCAAATATTTTCAACGACATACTTGACCTCAGTCAAATACCAGATGAATGGGCAAACTCTGCTATCATTTTATTGTACAAGAAAGGTGATTAATTAAATATCAACAACTATAGACCTATATCCCTATTGTATAAAAATTATAAAGTTTTATAAGCATATTACTTAACAGACTCAAACCTAAACTAAACTATATGCAGCAGAGAGTACAATCTGGTTTTCGTCCAAAATTCTCTACAACAATGGATCACATCTTTGTTTTGACTCAGATAATGGAAAGATATGGAGAATATCTCAAAACTCTCTAATTTTTCGACTAATTACCATGATTCACTTTGGCTGGCTTTGAAAACTCGTGAAATACGTAATCAATATATAAAAATACTGAAAGAAACTTATAGTCGAACTACAGTAATAATAAAACAAGCAAGGTAACCCGATCTCATCTAATCTATTCACTTGTTTAAATTTTCTCAAAACTTGAACGAGACAGACGACGCATTAACATTAATGGAGAAATTTTGAGTCATCTACGTTTTGCAGACATCATATTGAGCGAAAATCACGAAGATCTATATATATGGTTCAGTCTTTAGACATAGAAAGCAGAAAATTTGGCCCACTAATGAACCCAGATAAAACTTGTATATTGACAAATAGCACAAAAGAACGTGTTCACGTTCAAAACTAACAAATTAGATATGTTAACGAATATATTTATCTTTGGCAAAATGTTTCCTTTCTTAACTTAACAATGACGGAAATTAATAGAAGAATTAAATTAGCATGAAGCATATTATCACTAAAACATATTATCAAGGCAAAACTACCAATTATATTAAAAACGAAAGCAATGGATGATGAAAGAAATGAATGGAACTGTACGGGGCGTACAGTACTTACTTTATTGGATGTAAGGATTGGGCTCTCACAAGGAAAATAATATCTACTCGTAAACTACAAGTTTTCCAACGAGCAATAGAACGCAGCATGCTTAACATCTAACTAAGACACCGACATAGGAACAGTGATATACGAAAAATAACAAATATCATAGACGCAGCGAAATCGGCGTGCCAACTCAAGTGGAGATAAGTCGGACACGTGGCGAGACTCAGTGATGGGAGATAGACTGAACGGGGGCTTCATTGCTACCCGCATGATGCGACACGGTCGCGCGACCGGCCGCGGGCATACTGGTACGACGACATTACAGAGGTAGCAGGAGCAACGTGGACCAGGCTAGCGGCAGACAGAACCTCATGGAAAAGGATGGAGGAGGCTTTCACCCGGAAATGGGTATCTAATTATTACTTATAATCAATATAATAAATTATTAAATTACTTATGTTACTTTTTTATTTTATAGCCAAATTCAGCTGATTATTACTAACTTAAATTTTATTATTTTTAATTATATATTATATGACAAAAATCAACGAAAAAAAACAAATTACTTAAATATAAAATCAACCAAACATTATTTTTAGTACCCGGTTGACCGGTATTTTTCGCTCGGTTTTTTTTTAATTCGTGTGTTTTGGAAATTATATTTAGATACAAATTTCATGCTGATGAAATACGAATAATATTTTTTGATCTTAGCGACATAATAGAAAAAACTGGACTGGTTATTTGAATAAAAAATCATGAGTGCAATTAGTTTAATTTATATTTTCGTGTTTTTAAAAAAATACTAAAAAAAGTGCTCGAAAAAATAGATTTTCCCAAAAAAGAAAGGAACTTGAAAAAAATTAAAAAAAGTCGGTCGGTCGGTCTGGCCTCGAACCATGGTATTGCGAAAAAGTGTTTAATACAAAGAAACGTTTATTATTTTTATTATTGTTAATTTTTGGTTATTGAATTATCTAAAATATTTAATAGTTTACTAAAAACCCGCCTCGACTTCGTCGGATTTAAGCACATTTATTTTGTCAATTATTCGGTTTTCAAAAAAAAAATCTTCATGTTTTCGAATAACAACATATAGCCTACATACCCCTGAGCATTGCTCTTTAGTCGTATCTTTTTGTAAAGTTCCATCGAAATCGGTACAGCAATTTCAAAGATAAGCCCAGAAAGACAGGCGGACAAAACTTTCAAAATGGTTGCTTATATCTTAATCGCATGCAAATAAACTACTGGACTTAATTGAACCCGAGCTTAATTGAACCTGAGCTTAATAGAAGCCAGTTATTTCAATTTTACAGACAGACACCTCAGTTTTATATATATATATATATATATATATATATATATATATATATATATATATATATATATATATATATATATATATATATATATATATATATATATATATATATATATATATATATATATAGTCGTAGATTTATTAATTTGGTAGATACCACAATAAAACACAATGGTTTACGTAAAACTTAAGCGAGTGTAAGAAAAGTAGGGATTTTTAAGGAATCTTTAAATATTTTTTATTGGAAGCATATTTTTCTTACAAACCAAATTTCCGTTAAGTGCATTGAAATATGAACTTACGAACGTATGTTTAATTAGAAATCTTGTTTTGTTAAGTTCTCAGTTTAAATAAGATCTTGCTACAGAAATTATATTTTGTCGTTATTTCAATTACTCCAGGCATTATTCTGAAAATATATTAGAGCGTGTCGTAATTTGAATAGAAATATATCAAGCGCTAAAATAGAATATTAAATTAGAATTTATGTTGTACAATTAAATATGGAAACAATTGTTAGAAGCAGCATCAGCAGCACATTCCCAGGGGTTCTGGTAAATAATTTCTTGGGACCGGGTTAAGTGCTTTGGGTGCATAGCCCCTTGAAGAATTTACTGACTCTTTGGAGTTGATTAACTGGTATTAATTGGAGTAGCTTGTGCTTGTTTGTTTTTTACTATTTTACTACGATATGTAAATGTTCTCTTGATATAAATACGATCTTTGTATTTGGTCTCTTTGTTGATTAGCTGTAATTGTAAACTTACTATTTTAGTTATAAACAACTCCGATAAAATTAAATAAAATTAAAAAAGGGAAATATTATGTAAACATTCCTCTTTTGTAAAGTATGTGAAGATGGGACTCTCATGATGGAAGAAAGAAGACTCTCATTTTAATTTTCGTTTGAATGCCGATCTCCATTTCCATACATACCCACTCTAAGTTCATCGTCTTACATTGTGCCTAGTTTTGCGTCAATATCTTACATCACAGAGTAATGAGTTTTTGAGGAACTAACGGGTATTTAGATATCTACATACATACATCTTTTGATCGGGGTTTGCTAATATTTATGCGTAAACCTGTATGACCAGCGAATACCGTTTGGTAAAAGGTACGCAAACCACGTTGATACGCTTCCAACCTTTACAACATTGTTGGAGGAATGTGGACAGTAAATCCCACACCCACTTCGCATTGATGGTTGCCTTCTCATTGACAGAGCAAGTTACTAGATTGGAGGATTACCATGACTTCAAATCGTCTTGAGAAAAAGAGCATGGTTCTTACTCCATCAGACTGCCTTATAAAATTTTGGACATAAAATCGATAATACCTACGTGTGTCAAACCACCGAAGTTTTATGGGTTACCAAAAATACACAAGCTCAATAACCCAATACGTCTCATAGTGATCCAAATCGATTCACCAACTTACAGATTGGCTCAACATTTAGCGAAAATACTCTCATCGCTCCGTGGTCATATAAAAGCACATACAAAGTATTCATACCATTTTGTCAGCGCGATGAAAATAATGAATGAATGAATGTGAGTTACATCTGGCAGAAAATGAAACTATGGTCAGTTTTGATATGTAATCGCTGTTCACATACTTACCTGTTGAAGACTGCATCTCAATTGTAACTAGAATGCTGGAAGAAGCTCTGGCTACATATTGTGGAAGGAGGAGTTCTACAAGCAAGTAGATAGTGCGATGATGTGCTCAGCTGTGTCTCCCATTGTTGCCGACATATTCATGGAATACTGGGGAGAAAGCCGTACTTCCTTCTCCCGTAAATCCAAGATTCTAGAAGCGGTTTGTAGACGTCACCTTCACAATTCTACACTTTAGATAAAATACCTGCTTTTTTAGAATATTTTTAATCCATAAATTCTAAAATTCAGTTCCCAAAGGAGATAGAGACATACAGTTCTTTAGCTTTTCTAGATGTGTTAGTAATTCGGAATCCTGATAACACCTTGAGCCACACTGCGTGTAGAAAAAAACCCATACAGATGGCGATAATTCTCACCAACATTCTTCACAGTTATCTACCTAGATTTTTATTAGTGATCGATGACCGTGGGTAAATCCTTGTTTCAGAGATCACGAGGGATCTGTGACAGTAAACACCTGGCCATCGAGTTCCGTAACACGTTAAGCTAGTTTAGCATGACAATAAGATTCGTGTCACGCGTCTACGTCTCAGTGAACGAGTGAAGTCGGTCACAGTTGAGCACGTCTTCGCTGTACTGCCATATGTCAGAGATATCACTGATAAGATTGGCTACATCTTGTGCTTCCATTACAACATACTTCAAGTTGCCGAAGGAGTATAGTCAGTTTTGAACATCAGTTCAGTGTAATGTACCTCTAGATGCAGGAGTGTACAAAATTGATTGTGAATGTGGTTTCTCTTACATAGGACAATCTAAAAGATCAATAAAAACCAGCGTTAAAGACACACAGCTAATGTGAAGAATTGACGCTCCGGGAAGTCTGCAGTCTGTAAACACGTACAGGATCGCCCCCTTCACTATATCAAATTTGATAGACCACAAATCCTCACTAAAGAACCCCGATTCTTTCCAAGGATGATTTGCGAGGCTATTGAAATCAAAAACATCCTTTTGTTTTTTTAATTATAATAGCGAATATGGCAGGGAGCTACTATCTGCTTGGGCTCCTATAATAATAAAATTGTATCCCAACCCAAGCATACAACTGCAAAATTTTAAGGTACTATAAATTCATAAAGCGTAGATCGGAACCAACATTGATAATTTTAATTTGGAGGTAGCCGTGGTTAATTACGACATTGGGACGTCGAATACCTCCCCGTGACCATGGGTGTTATAAGTGCTCGAAACGTGAGAATATAAAATAAGATAATATACGCGATAAAATCTGTAAAAACTCGTTTTAATTAAATGTGTAGTTTTCGCTTAAATATAAGAAATCAGTTTCTCTATGTCGCTTCTTACGGCAGCCACGGGATGATATGCGGTAGTAAGCTTCCATGTTAGCGTAATTTTTAATTATTTAATAAAGGTCTGTTTTCTTTGCTACAATTTGCTTTCTTTGCCACTAATTAAATGTCAGTTTAATAAACCAATTAGTCAAACCTATGGTCAAGCCAAAGATATACTCATTGGCTTGACCACAGGTTTGGCCAAAGACAATATTTTTTTTAAATGAAGGTAAATATAACTTTAAGAGTCATTACCATGTTTTTATCCAAAAATAAAAATTATCAACAATTGAAATATCGAATTATTTGTATGAAAGTCACGTGAGCGCTAGAGAAACGACGATTGTAAGACGTTCTTGATAAATAAAATGTTTAATGAAATAGTACAGTAAAAAAGAATTTAACTTTTCACTAAATTTCCGGTCCAATTTTATTTTTTATAAGGTTTAGGATTACTTACTGAGCATAAAATCAAAAATCTTGGAAAAAGGTTTACAGCAGATATCTCGGAAACTATGCACTTTGAGGCAAAAGTTATATAAACCGTTATAGTAAATGTACAGTTTACGATTTATGGCCCATTTAATGAACCGGTTTTTCTATCGAGGCCAATAACTCTTGAAATATATATATATATATATATATATATATATATATATATATATATATATATATATATATATATATATTTAGTTAAAAGCATCCTTTCGCGGTCTACAAGGTGACATTTTGGAATCCAAATGGATTCCTTGAGCTTTTAAAGGTTAACTAAATTCTTTGATAGATCAATAATTTGATTTTCAAAAGGCATTATTCACTTAAACGTGATTTAATTCTGGTAAAACTCCAGATAAAAAACCTCTTTCGGTACAAAGAATTCTTATTAAGGCCAGGAAAGTTTTGAATGTAATTGTTTTGAACTTTCACGACACCTTGAGCAAGAAGTTCATTACTAACAAACTTTTAGCAGTCGTCTAGCTAAGATATTGAACAATGCTTTAAGGTGTTGCGAAACAGTTTTTACTTGCTTTTTATTTTTTCTTTAATATCTCTTTGAATGCCAGCGCCTGTCTTTTGGCAAGGTGGAACATTGAAACGCGCTTCATAGTGTCCTTCTAGCCCACCTTCTTAGGCAATAATGATTCATAGTTTTCAGCTAATTCACTGCAATTTTTAGACGATTTACTGCCTATCAGGTTCATTATAGCTTCCGCCAGATGGTATATGGTGAATCAGACAGGACTTGATGTAACACTGAAAGACCATTTCTATATGTAGTGTATTTTCAGGAAGATATTGGTACCGAGACTGAATTAGGAGTATGATCTTGGATATACATAAACAAATATTTTATTTGAGGATGCATTTTCTATAGTTTTATTTTAATCTTTTATCAGAAGCACGTGTTTTATGTTTAATTTAATGAATAAATTCAGATACAAAATTATTTATGTATGTTATGATTAATGATTATGATATGATTGATGTTATGATAAAATATTTGCATACGTTGTAGAGTACCGCTTAAGTTAAATTATAGATGTACTCGTAGCACGACTGGGTCAGCTCTACTGGGACCACGCTCTCACAGAATACCAGCATAAAATAGAGAGAGTGTAGAGATCCGGAGACCCTTTTTACTGCAAACGAGACATTCCATCTTAGTCCTCAGTTAAATGTCTATAGGCCACAGCATCCATTTACCATCAGGTGGACTGTGTGCTCATTTGTCACACTTATTCTTTCAAAAATAGCCTGAGGTCAGAGAAATTTGTAGGTTGGCCGAATGTGGGAATGGTTGTGTATCCGAACGTGAAACTTTATGATAATGTGTTGTAAATATGCGTATACACATAAATACTATGTATGTGTTATATTTACATATTCATATTCTATCTATATAGTGAGATTGAGATGTACTATGGGCAGCTGTACACATAGTCGTTGGAGCCACACGCGAGTGTCATTAACGATCCAAGAGCAAGCCTTATCCGACACTATTTCGACGATATACCGGACGTCAGTTTGAGTGAGATTAGAATCGCTCTCCAGCACCATAAAAATGGCAATGTCCCAGGCGAAGATAGAATTACAGTGCAGCTTCTGAAAGAGGGTAGAAAACCGGTACTTAAAGTCCTTAGAAGCTTTTCATTCCGTCCTCCATGGTGGCACTGCTCCGGAGGCGTGGAGCGTAAGTGCGATGGTCTTGTTCTTTAAGAAAAGCGACAACGCTCTCTTGAAGAACTACAGACCGATTTGCCTTCTGAGCCGCGTCTACGTGCTGTTTTCGAGAGTCATTACGAATCGTCTCGCACGCAGACTCGACGACTTCCAGCCTCCCGAACAAGGCGGTTTCCGAAAAGGCTTCAAAACCATAGACCACATTGCAGCAGCTTATACAGAAGACAGAAGAGTATAATCCGCCACATTACCTTGCGTATGTAAGCTATCAAAAAGCCTTTGATTCCGTTGACACTTGGGCAGTGCTACAGTCCCCTCAGCCAAGTTGATTTTTGATATATCGAATTAATTAAATTTTTGTACAGTAAGGCTAAGACGGCTATTCGAGTACAGAACCAGATTACGAAACCTATCCTAATGCAGAGAGTTGTAAGACAGGCTGAAGTTATATCCTCGAAAGTCTTCACTGCTGCATTGAGGACGTTATCCAGCTATTGAACTGGAAAAGATACGGTATTAACATCAATCAAGCCATGTAGTGGCGGTTGAGAATATCCACTACCCCATATCTTCCCGTGGGTGTCGTAAGAGGCGACAGAGGGAGACAGGCAGGAGATGGGCAGCAGCATCTTCCTGATAACAGCAATGATGTAATAAAAAACTGCGGTTGCCAACCCGCTCGCCAAGCGTGGCAACTATGACAAATATCCCCCCATGAGTAACGACGCAAACAAACGGCCCCCAGTCACCAGCAGCCCCTCTATTCCTGGCTACGGTGGCGACCATGGTAACGGCGGGGCAGGGGGTGCTAAGAATCTCCGGTGGAGGTTCGGTTGCCACCTACGACGACTCGACCTGGCATCATATAACGCACGCACCCTGAGGACTGACGAGAAGATACTGGAGTTGGAAGAAGAGGTAGACAAGTTGCGCTGGCATATTATTGGGTTATCCGAGGTCCGAAGAGAGGGGGAGGACACGGTAATCCTCGAGTCCGGCAACTTGTTCTATCACCGGGAGGGCGACCATCTGTCCCAAAGAGGTGTCGGATTTATCGTCCACAAGTCTCTCGTCAACAATGTTGTAAAGATTGGGAGTGTGTCGACAAGGGTTGCGTACCTGATCACCAAACGGTATTCGCTTAAGGTCATACAGGTTTACACACCAACCTCGGCACATCCCGATGAGGAGGTGGAGGAAATGTATGAGGATATTTCCAGAGCCATGCATTCCTCCAAGACCCACTACACGGTGTTGATGGGAAACTTCAACGCAAAACTAGGTACAAGAGAAAGCGGTGAGCTGAAGGTAGGGAAATTTGGAGTAGGGCAACGGAACTGTAGGGGCCAGCAGCTGGCCGACTTTATGGAGAAAGAGGGACTCTTTATGATGAACTCTTTCTTCCAGAAGCGGTCACACATGAAATGGACCTGGTCGAGCCCCGACGGTTCGACAAAAAATGAGATTGACTTCATTATGACGACCAGACGCCAACTGTTCAGTGATGTCTCAGTGATCGCAAGTGTGAAAACTGGCAGCGATCACCGAATGGTTAGAGGCACACTGAACCTAAACGTTAAGTTGGAGAGGTCTCGTCTAATGTAGTCAACGCTCCGTCCCCCTCGTGCTCTAATCCAGAATCCCGGAACCTTTCAGCTCGAGTTACGTAACCGCTTTCAGTGCCTAGAAGATTGCAATGCAGTGGACAATATGAATGACAAGCTCGTGGAAACTGTCCATGCGGTCGGAGCTAAGTTCTGCAAGACTGGCCGCAGAAGAACACGAAAGCTCTCCGATCACACTCTTAATCTCATGACTGTTAAACGGGAGATGCAGCCGCAAGCGTCAACAGATTTGACAGCATAAAGGCAATTGAACAGACAGATCTCCAAATGCATGTGGCGAGACTTACGCAAATTTAATACCGCTCGTATTGAAGAAACGATTGAGCGGAACCAGGGCTCCAAAGTCTTTGCCAGAGATCTGTCTGCCAGTAAGAGCCAACTGTCATAGCTGAAGACTGAGTATGGCAGCATCGTTTCCGGGGCACCTGAGATTCTGAGTGAGATTGAGAGGTTCTATGGGCAGCTGTACACATCATCGTTGGAGCCACATGCAAGTGTGAGTCACGATCCAAGAGCGGGTCTTATCCGACACTATTCCGATGATCTAGTCTGAGCGAGATTAGACCGGCTCTCCAGCACCTTAAAAACGGCAAGTCCCTGGGCGAGGATGGAATTACAGCGGAGCTTCTGAAAGCGGGTGGAAAACCGATACTTGAAGTCCTTCAAGGCTCTTTAATTCCGTCCTCCGTGGTGGCACTACTCCGGAGGCGTGGAGCAGAAGTGCGGTGGTCTTGTTCTTCAAGAAAAGTGACAACGCCCTCTTGAAGAACTACAGACCGATATCCCTTCTAAGCCGCGTCTATGTGCTCTCTCGACGACTTCCAGCCTCCCTAACAAGCCGGTTTCCGAAAAGGCTTTAGTACCATAGACCACATACATACCCTTCGGCAAATTGTACAGAAGTCCGAAGAGTACAATCTGCCACTTTGCCTGGCGTATGTGGACTATGAGAAAGCCTTTGATTCCGTCGAAAGTTGGGCGGTGCTACAGTCTCTTCAGCGGTGCCAAGTTGACTGTCGGTATATCGAAGTGCTGAAGTGTTTGTGTAGTAGGGCTACGATGGCTATCCGAGTACAGAACCAGAGTACGAAATCTATCCAACTGCAGAGAGGTGTAAGACAAGGTGACGTTATTTCCCCGAAACTCTTCACCGCTGCATTGGAAGACGTTTTCAAGCTACTGGACTGGAAAGGATACGGTATTAACATCAATGGCGAGTACATCACTCACCTTCGATTTGCCGACGATATAGTCCTTATGGCAGAATCGCTGGAGGACTTAAGCACTATGCTCAATGACCTCAATAGTGCCTCCCAACGGATAGGTCTTAAGATGAACATGGACAAAACAAAGATCATGTTTAATGTCCATGTCACACCTATGCCGGTAGTTGTTGGGAGCACTAAGCTCGAAGTTGTTGACGAGTACGTTTACCTGGGACAAATAGTCCAGCTAGGTAAATCCAACTTCGACCGAGAGGTCAATGGCGGATTCAACTCGGCTGGGCAGCGTTCGGGAAATTACAACGCATCTTCTCGTCAGGTATACCTCAAAACCTGAAAACTAAGTTGTACAACCAGTGCGTGTTACCAGTGATGACATATGAAACGGAGACTTGGTCCATCACTGCTGGCCGTATGAGGACGCTCAAAGTCGCTCAGCGAGCTATGGAGAGGGCTATGCTCGGAGTTTCTCTGCGTGATAAACTTAGAAATGAGGATATCCGCAATAGAACCAGAGTGACCGACATAGCCCAACGGATTAGTAAGCTGAACTGGCAATGGGCCGGCCATATAGCTCGAAGAACCGACAACCGTTGGGGAAAAAATGTTCTCGAGTGGCAGCCTCGTACCGGTAGGGCGACCCCCCCCCCCCTAGATGGAGTGACGGCCTGGTAAGACGTGCAGGAAGTCAATGGATGCAGGTGGCTCAGGACCGTGCTTTGTGGCATACCTTGGGGGAGGCCTATGTTCAGCAGTGGACTTGTAAAGGGCTGTAATGATGATGATGATGATGATAACATCAATGGCGAGCACATCACTCACCTTCGATTTGCCGACGATAAAGCCCTTATGGCAGAATCACTAGAGGACCTAAGCACTATGCTCAATTATCTCAGTAGTGTTTTCAAACGGATAGTTCTTAAGATGAACACGGACATAACCAAGATCATGTTTAATGACCGTATCAAACCTATGCTGGTAGTTGTTGGGAGCACTAAGCTTGAAGTTGTTGACAAGTAAGTTTACCTGGGATAAATATTCTGACTTTTACTTGACTATTTAAGTCTAACTTCGACCGAGAGGTCAATCAACCAATTCAACTCGGCTGGGCAGCGTTCAGGAAATTAGAAAGCTACGCTCGGGGTTTCTGTGCATGATAAACTTAGAAATGAGGATATCTGCTGTGGAAACAGAGTGACCGACATAGCCCAACGGATAAGTAAACTGAAGTGGCAATGGGCCGGCCATATAGCTCGAAGAGCCGACAACTGATGGGGAAAAAATGTTTTCGAGTGGCAGCCTCGTACTGGTAGGCGTAGGCGTAGGCGTACTGTAGGGCAACCCTTCAATAGATGGAGTGACGATCTGGTAAGATATGCAGGAAGTTGATGGATGCAGTTGGCTCAGGACCATGCTTTGTGGCATTTCTTGGGGGAGGCATATGTTCAGCAGTGAACTCGTGAGGGGCTATTATCATGATGATGATGATTTTATCTGAAATACACATACTGTAGGCTAAAATTTTGATTGTAGGTATAATAATAATATAATAATAATAATATTTTTTATTTAATTTGTTTATTTATGTATTTTTGTATTTATTTTATTGATATTCATGTATATTTATCTTTTCATTTTAATTTATAATTATATATTTATAGAACCCAACCAGATGAGAAAACTATACATATACAGGGTGTCCGGTTTCCGATGTCCAATACTTTAAGGGGTTAAAATACAATTAATTTTATCGACAAATCAGGGATCAATGATTTTTTTTCGCCATCAATAAAAAAATGGCAGCACTTTAAAAAAAATTGTTGGCGAAGCATAGATGCTTGTATTAATTTAACAATATCTACCCAAGTAGAAGACTTTCAAAAACAAAATTGGTCTCAAATGTTAGTTAATAGTGTAGACAATAAATCTAGATTCAAAATATTATTTTTTAATTTTTCAGTATTAGTAAAAAACATTTTTGAAAAAATAAATTAGACAACAAATTGATGTTGTTTTTCAGATTCTTAGCTTTAAAAAAAAACCATCGTGTTAACCAATTTTTTTACTTGTTTTTATTATAATACAGGATATTTGTTATAAATGCACATTTAAATCTTAACTCTGAGTTAGATAGTTTAGGAGCTATGATAATTTGAATGTAACTGTTCAAAGTGCCTCTACCCCGATATTAGATAACTAAACACCCATTCCAGTGAGTAAGATAAAATTCTTAAATAATTCAAGGAATCGTAAGCAAGCACAATAGCATCCTTTGTGTGAGCAGGTAAAAAACGCTGTGCACAACAGTGCGAGCGAGACAGAATAACGGCTGTCTCCAGGTAAAAAGGGTGCAGTGTGCGCTTGTGCCGTCGAGCAGTCGTCCCTCGCTCTGCGTTGTGATAACATTCCTGGTTTTAAGTAAATCTACTTACTGTACATAATTATTGTTTTTTGTTAGACTTTGTTACGTTTTTGTTTTGTTGTTGAACTGTTACAGCGATATGCTGGCTTGAGTACTCGTTCATTGTAATAAACAAAAAGTAACAGTTCAATAACAAAACAAAAACGTAACAAAGTCTAACAACAAAAAATAATTGTGTACAGTAAGTAGATTTACTTAAAACCAGGAATGTTATCACAACGCAGAGCGAGGGACGACTGCTCGACGGCACAAGCGCACATTGCACCCTTTTTACCTGGAGACAGCCGTTATTCTGTCTCGCTCGCACTGTTGTGCACAGCGTTTTTTACCTGCTCACACAAAGGATGCTATTGTGCTTGCTTACGATTCCTTGAATTATTGAAGAATTTTATCTTACTCACTGGAATGGGTGTTTAGTTATCTAATATTGGGGTAGAGGCACTTTGAACAGTTACATTCAAATTATCATAGCTCCTAAACTATCTAACTCAGAGTTAAGATTTAAATGTGCATTTATAGCAAATATCCTGTATTATAATAAAAACAAGTAAAAAAAATTGGTTAACACGATGGTTTTTTTAAAGCTAAGAATTTGAAAAACAACATCAATTTGTTGTCTAATTTATTTTTTCAAAAATGTTTTTTACTAATACTGAAAAATTAAAAAATAATATTTTGTATCTAAATTTATTGTCTACACTATTAACTAACATTTGAGACCAATTTTGTTTTTGAAAGTCTTCTACTTGGGTAGATATTGTTAAATTAATACAAGCATCTATGTTTCGCCAACAATTTTTTTTAAAGTGCTGCCATTTTTTTATTGATGGCGAAAAAAAATCATTGATCCCTGATTTGTCGATAAAATTAATTGTATTTTAACCCCTTAAAGTATCGGACATCGGAAACCGGATACATTGTATATACCCCACATAATAATTTATTTATTGTATTACTGTGTATAAGTAAAAGATGACATATACATATACACTATACTAAATATTCAAACTGTTGAAAATTGCCAGAGATAAATGTGTTTATTGCATCATTGAAACGCTGTTGCGGTTGGGACAAACGACTGTAACCCTATACTAACAACAACCACTGTTCTAACAATGAATTTATGTCGATGTGTTTAGGGTATTTGAGTAATGTTGTTTTTACCAAATTTAGTGCGTTTTACTGTTTGAACAAATGAATTTCAGGCGGACACTGGGGCTTAGCTCTGAAAATAAACTTGAAACTGTTTGATGGATTCCTACGCGTTTTGTTACACTTATTAAATCGACTTTTAATTCCCAACGTTTCGGGTATTTATTAGCGCTTATGGTCACGAGGACTTCGTTGAAGTCTGGTGTTATAATTAACCCAGGTTACCGACAGAATTTAATTATATTTTTCTTTTAATCTATTTTTAGTCCGATCTGTGCATAATAAGCGTACAGTGTCGTAAAGTTTTACATCAAATTTAATAAACAACAAATTCTCATGAAAGACTTTTTGAAATGCGTCTTGTGTTTTCGTTATATTTACGTAATGAAATATGCCTTTTGTAAAAGTCAGAGAAATTACTGAATAAATACGTGAATACATTTTATTGCAAATTTGATTTCAATATACGAATGGATATACCGAATGGGCACTTCGTTTAGATTTCCTATTTCACAATCACATTTCCATAAACCCGATTGAATACGTTGAATATTTTAAGTACTAAAGGGGACTAGTTTTATACATATAGGCGAAGAAAAATGCAATGTACTATATTTATTAGTTTTTTATGTATTTAGCAAACATGCAAAGATTTTATAATAAACCTAATACTGACAAATAAACACACAGTTCACCTGTTGGTAAGTGGGTGCAGTGACTCAGAGATATATAAATCTATTCGCGATGAATATTCAAAATGTTGCTGCTTTCACTTTTGAGGACGCTACTCGTAGAATGCCTAAATACTAGTATGATAATTAAATATAACACACATAAAATAGTTATGTAGTAAAGGACATTAGTTATAAGATATGATATGATTAAAAACGAAACTTTAGTACAAAAACTGCATGGAAATATTAGTTTATGATTATGACATCACTGTTTCCATAGTTAAATAAACATCTTTGTTGTATATATTTAACATTTGTATACATTTAAATTTTTAAAATAAATTCCATCTATAATAATGGAAAAATAGAGGATAAAATTTTAATGATACTACATACAAACATAAAATACTCACGCCTGTCATCCAGAGGCGTAAGCAGTGACTATGGATTTCCATTTCTCAAGAACCTGTCACCCCTCTCTAACCTCCTCCACATCCATATACCTACGAATACATGCTCGTCGGTTAAGGGTACTCTTAATTTGGCCCATTTTTGGTCAATAAAATTTCGCTTATAGTGTCCCATCCAGACTTTGCCGTTCACTCCTTCAACACAGATTTGCTTTGTTACTCTTTCCTCGTTCATTCTTTCTACATAACAAAACAACGGAAGTATTCATTTCTTGACCTTGGTCACAGCATTATCTTGTAAACTACACTATTCTCTGTCTATCATTCAGATTCAGCCCTAACACAGTCCTTATTGACCGCATTTATATAGCATTTATTCTGCTCTCATTTTCTTCTGCTACACCCACCACTTGATCATCGGCGTACAAAAGGCATTTGTCGGTTAAATGTCCATAAATAGGTTGAACATTTTATCCTGACACAAGTGCTTGAGTCTCTGTACTTCAATGAATGTATCGACCCAGCGCTTAACCCCAAATTAGTGCAGTGTTTGCCTAGCATTTCCCTTTCCACTTTAACAGAAGCCCTTTCAAAGTCCATGAACGCACAAAATACTTTTTGGTTGTTTTAGCCCAAAACATCTCCGCGATCATGCGTATGGAAAATACTTGATCCGTACACCCCATTCCCTTTTTATATTCAGCTTGCACATTCCAAATTTTTCCATCAGTTTCTTTCTTAGCTCTTTCAATTAGTACCGTAGCATATAGTTTTCTCATAATTCTAAGAAGGCTGATACGACGGTAGTTTTTACAGACCAGCTGCAACCCTTTTCCTTTATGTATTGGGACTATCACTTCTTTGCACCAGTCCCCGGTACCCGCTTCAATTCCCAACATAAATTAAGCAAGGTGGACAGCAGGCTTGCCACCACTTCCTCTTCAGCCCTTAGCATTTCGAGTGATAGTCTATCATATCCGGCTGCTTTACCTGCTTTCATGATTTTCATTGCTTTCATTATTTCATCTCTATTTATCTAGCCATGCTCTTTTTTCTTCTTTCTTCCGTAACTTCCATCCGTACCTCATCATCCCACCATAACCTATTATTTTTCCTTTCATTCTTTCTCTTACTTTCACCACATACTTCGGTAGATGCATCCATCAAACATTTTTTTAACATTATGCCACACTGTCTCCAAGTCGAAATCATTCATACACAATTCATCCAAACTACTTATATTTTCTCTCAGTCTACATTTGTACTTCTCTTTCCCATCTGCGTCTTATAACCTCTTTGTTCTTAGATGCCGTATTGCAGTGCACAGCTATCCGACACCTTAAACGACTGAATAGTCAATTAATACGACATAAGACCAAGTAATGATCAGACCCTACGCTGGACCCCCGGTAAACCCCAGTATCTACCACATCTCACCTTATCCTGATCCACAATTATGAAATATATTATGCTTCTATCATCACCTCTTTATCATGTATGCATGTAAATCTTCTTATAGCGAAAAAAGTGTTTGTCACCAAAAAATTCTCTTCCACACATACGGTGGGGAGGCTTTCAATATTCTCATTTATACTTTCATCACCAAAGTTCCCAATATATTTATTCTTTCTAAGACTCTTCACCCCAATCTTTCCATTAAAATCTTCTAACACAATAACATTTTCATTTCATTACCACCATTCTTGCCATCTCCCAAGGCTGCTCTCGGATACAAGTGACCACTAGAACAAACAGCTGCTTTAAGCCTACTTTTATTCTGTAGGATTCTCGGGCTTACACATGCATACTTTTTCACATGTTGATCCATTCTATCAGAAATGCTGATACCGATTCCCTGTTGGCGTGCCCGCTCGGTCTCGTTTACACTAGACCAGTATGCGATATACATGCCATATGCAATGGCATCCTTTCCGTTTGGTTTTGTCTCAATAACACATATATTCCTATATCATACATCATTTCACATACTTCATCAATCTTATCACTTATTTCTCCATATACATTCAGCGTAGCCAAATCGGCTTTCACAATCCACTTTTCGCCCCACCGAGGGTGGCGAACCTCGTCTTCGGTTTTTCTCCCGGAATATTTCTCACCCCAAAACACTCTCAGAAATGAGAGAAGGCCTGTGCCCAGCAGTGAGACATACATAGGCTGAAAATTTACTTCACTTTATTTTAATATTTTTAGGTTTTTGAAGTTGTATTTTACTTTTTATAATAAATGTAATATAAGTATAAGTAAAAGTACCTATGAGTATTAAATGTAAATAATACAATGATCTTATTACATATAAGATCATTGAAATAATATCATCTAATTTTATTTGAAACAGTAACGAAGCAAACGTTGAAAAACTGTTTCTGGAATTAAATTTAAATATAATAATTTATCAAAAATGTTTTCAACTACGCAATAAGGGTCCACTACATGATAAAGTTGAAATAACATTGAAATAACAGCACATGGGATTTAAATGTCTAGCGCACTAATTAAACGTATTAAATGCGCCACTTGCGTGCAAGCATTAGTATGCTTGTCAGAAAATAAGAGAAGCTTAATTTTTTACAGAGATAAGGGGGGCTTAATATATCCATCAGTTAATGTGCAAAAAATTTGCCGCCGTTCGGAGCAATTCTTAAAAAAATTTTTCATTGAGAGTGTAGACATAGTACGACGATGTACAAGTGACTTCTTAGTTCACAAAACAATGAGTAGTTTTGTAGGCAAAAACTATTTCCCGAATATGAGTACCACCAAAATTACACAGAAGAGACAAACCATATAACTGATTTAGCTCAAAGTATCTGTTGTATTGTACGCGTAAAGTCGAATCACACTTTGCACTACATTTGTAATAAAAACAGTCTGCAATAAACCATACAGTGAATACGTTGTTTACTTCTCTAAAGTGACATATAAGCAAGTTTGACCTGTCCGTATAACAACTTAAGGAACAAAGTGGCCTGCATCGAGCCGGACTTTGATTGAATAGGCGACTGATAACGTCGAGTCGGAGAAAAAAAGAGCCTGGACGCTAATACCAAACAAGTTGCATTAAAGTTATTAGTGTACAAATAAAGTGAATAACCGTCATATTATTCAATATTTAACATGGAAAACACGTATAAATAGACATACCATAAGTGTAAATACAAAAATAAATATACACAACTACAATTAACCTAAGTAATATATGATACATTTCATACATAATGTTTAACTAGTACATAATACATACATTTTAAGTATACTTACATACGAACATAACTAAAACAAATAAAATAATTTAAAATGTCAAGTCACATATAAGCAGAAACAATTAAATATGAAAGTTACTTGCTGGAAGAAGAAAGGTAGAGATCAGTCACCATCCTCTTAAATGTAGCAACAGAAGTCGGTTTTCTGATATGAGGGGGTAACTTATTCCATAGCCTTATGGCCTCAGCGGCGAAAGACTGAGACATAAATTTGGTACGGCGAGGAAAAACACATAATGTAGTTCCCTCGGAGGATCGCAGGTTACGATCGTGAGAAGAACCCAAATACTGAAACTTGCATTTCAGATGTTGGGGAGTGCATGGACCATATAGGATTGAAAAAAGCGTGCGAAGAATTTTAATACATCTACGCTTATGGATAGGGAGCCATTTAAGCTTAGAACGATATATGGATACACGATCGTATTTATGAAGGCCAAAAATAAAACGAATGCAATTATTTAATAAACGATCCAATTTGCACAGAAGTAGTTGACTCACATCAGAGTAACACACATCAGCACAATCAATGAGTGGTAAAACAAGCACTCGCACCAACATAGCCTTAGTCTCGGTTGGAAGGAAATTCTTGAAACGATAAAGGCCACGCAGGGTGATTGTCACTCTCCGGCTTATTTCGGCCACCTGAGATTGCCAACTTAAATTAGCATCAATCATTAACCCAAGGTCTTTAACTACTTGACTAAGAGGAATAATTGTGCTATTGTAAACGATAGGCTCCAGTGAATTAAAATCTAATTTAGCTATACGGCGTGGACTACCGAGAATTATCGCTTGACATTTACCAGGATTGACAGCAATTCCATAATTTCTGCACCAGTCACAGATGGCCTCAAGATCTAGATTTAAAATTTCGATCGCGGAGTTAACCTCTGCTGGATCAATCCGAGCGTATAGCTGTAAATCGTCAGCATACAGATGGTAGGAGCATTTGAAATTTACAGTTATGAGATTTATAAAAATAGAAAATAATAAAGGAGAAAGAATTCCGCCTTATATATATATATATATATATATATATATATATATATATATATATATATATATATATATATATATATATATATATATATATATATATATATATATATATATCTATATATATATATATATATATATATATATATATATATATATATATATATATATATATATATATATATATATATATATATATATATATATATATATATATATATCGATAAATACATATCCAATATTTTAAAAAATACTAACCCTTTTAGTTTGAACGGATCATTTGGTATGATCAGTTGAACTGACTGTGTGTGGCGACCACAAGACCTTGAAACGTGGAGATATGTTAAAATTTCCAATTTGCAAAATCGGATACATTACAATAACTTCCCACTGGGAAGTTAAAAATACGTAAGTAAAAATGATAAATAAATTTGTTATTTATAGTGTTAAAGTTTTAGTTAGCATGTAAAAGTCCAATCGGTTTTTTTGGATATAACTAATTTGTTCACGGTCACAGAGTTACGGTTCTTCTCGAGTAAGTCAATCTCAAGTAAGTCTTCGTATGGAAGTATAGAAGATATTTGCCATTGTGTTTGCGATTGGCAAGCGGGTGGAAAACCGTAGTTTCTTTTTCCTGGGTGTTGTTAAGAAAACGACGCTGCCCATCTCCGGTTTTGTGTCCCTCTGTCACGTCTTACGATATCCACGGGACTACTTAGGGCAATAGATATTCTTGCATCGCCAATACACGGCTTATATGATTCCCAATATTTTGATTCTTAATAGACGACAAAATGTAGATTCACTTAATATCAGGGAAATGAGTGCTTTTATACTGTTTGTAGTTGTTTAAAATACTGTTTAAACTAACATTATTTTGAACACACCTACTTAGCTTGCATATTGTGTGTAGTTAGTACTTTACATATATAAACCTGGGACCGAGCAGAAAATTTAGTGATCATTGAGTTAATTTAACTACGTATATGTACTTATATATAATATATGTATGTAAAGCTTTGTATTCGCATAATAAAAACAAATAAGCCACTTTTCATTTGTTCGTTACTACCACCTTTATATGCTTATATCATTTATAACACGTATGACTACAAAAACTCGAGTTTCTTAGTTGTTTCGTAGTCAAGTTCAGTGAATACACAGGTGCACTCTCTATTCTCTCACTCTCATAGTCCAACGAGATGGTAATCCAACACGACCGGAGATAGATCAGACGCAGTACCAAAGCCTTTACGAGACGCGGAAGAGAACCTACACATTGACTGATTTTGGATTCAACCCGGGACCTCATTATCAGCTATTGCTTTTATGGCCACAAGACTAACGAGTACGTTTACAGACGCAGAGTGTAATAATAATATAATATGAGTGTGATGTTTGTGGCGCAATGATATGTTACCTCAAAAACAAATGTGAAGGACATTGTGCAGTCGGTGCACTAATTAGAGACTTCGGCGCTCTAATACAGCTCGCTGACCGGTCAATGTAGACGGATTACGTTACAGCGGATCAAAACGCCCGTCGTGCGCGTTTTTGAAGCTGCTGCTATATTCTCAATTTCAAAAGTATATTAAATGTTCTTAATGTTTTTTTTGCCTGCTATGAAATAACAAACAAAAATGTGAATGAACAGCTTTGTAATGTCTACAAGTTGCCAATATTCTTAATTTATTCTATTAAGTTCATTACTAGAGGCAAAAAAATACGTTGGACATTTAAATATCAGATAAAAGTTTAAATTCCGTGAAGCAAAACAACCTCAGGTAGACGTTTAGATTCTGGAAATTGGATTTAATTAATTTGTTGCACGCTTGTTCGCCACACAATAGGAGATACAAATGTCAAGCAGTCGACTATATGAAAAGGTGAAAATAAGGAGATACTTGTTGCAACGATTAAAAAAAAATTAGTTCCGTGTCATTGGCATTCATCCATTCCCTTCACGTTTTATCACAAAGTTATTCTAGCCAGTGCTGCTTGCGTTACACTGTGAGTTATTATTCCCTATCAACTGTCGGTTCTTTGAGCTACCATCCATTCCATTGGAATTTCGGTATAGGCATCCGTAGGGCTATGCTAGTTACTCATTTGTTCGTTGTAATCCTTGTCTTGCTACAAGATAGCTTCACGTAGGGAAATTCCAAGCCTAGCTGTCTATATGCCCGCTATGTAGTTCTGATGCTCCGAAGTGAAAATACAAGTGAAATCTGCTTTCCTTTTTATTGTAATAGTGAATTAGGCAATTAAAAAAAGGTAAAATGTTTATCTGCAAACTCTGTTTTTGAAACAGATATTTGTATATGATTCGAGGCAGTTCAGTAAATTTCAAAGTACGCAAGTAGCCTGGGTTTGATACATTAACGCACCAACGTAAAATATAATTGTTAAAATAAAATATTATGTTAATTTAGTGAACACGTCGGCGGTGACAGAAAACATCGCAAGAAACTCTTTATTCGTATGAATGTATGGATGGTAACTACCCAGAAAAAGTCCTCCATCGTGCTCGTGGTCCATATTAAGCGCAAGTGGATGGACGCGTCATTCAGTTCCGTTTACACACCGCCCCCGAGCGGTAGTGCATTCAGTCTGCGCTCCGTTCCCGTGCGGTAGTGCAACCTCTCGCGCGGCACCCCGCTCTCCCCGGCTCACACCGGCCGAGCAGTCGCCGTAGGTGAGTCAATTGTTTTTTCGCACCGTTCTTGCACCCTCGCTTCGGCGGGGAGGTCTAAGCGCGCTGTGCCTCTATTGTTCTTTGTTACTATTCTGTTACTGTTTTCTTTGTTATTTTTCTATTATTGTTATTGTTTATTATTATAATTTGTTACCTGCACATAGTTAGTGTTCTGGAAAAACGTTCCTTGTCCTTTTGAGGACAAGGCGTCGTTCTTCCCGGTGCAAGTGCTTCCCTGCATAAACGTCAGCCCCCCCCCCTGTCCAAATCAACACGTCTACCATAGACACGAAACATGGTCTTGCACGCGCACTTTCGGCCACGATCGCTCAGTATTATCAATCCCAAGGCATAGCCTACGATGTCGAGGAGAACACCATCAGCCAAGTCTCTAATTTCTTCGCTTCGCCTGCCCCTAATGCATGCGTACCCCCGCCTGCCGTCGCGGTTTTCCTCGCGACCCAAGCGGCTGCCCCGCAGACCGACTCGCCCGCGTACCCCGACTCCGATATGGAGCACTCGGACACCACGTCCGTTACCTCCTCCTCCCGGAAGAGGACCACCCACAGCTCCACCGGCTCCTCTGAGTCATCCTACTCCGAAGGAACGGTCACCGATACAGCCCAATTCACGCTAGTGAAAATCAAGCGCGGCTCGAAGCGCGCCGCGACTTCCCGCACTCTCCACGCCCCGGCGGCCGCCGCCGCCGCCCGCGCACCCTCCGCCGCTGCCTCAACTCTCGCAGCCCCCATCGTTGCCTCTACTTCCGCAGCCCCTAACGCTGCCGCCTCTCAGTCGAAAGACACTACCGCCAAGCCAGCAACACGCTGCGCTCCCAAACTGGCTAAAAGCCAAGCCCCGCCCCCTGTCTTTCTCAGAGACAAGGCGAAGTTTACACGGCTGTCCAAAACCCTCTACGATAGGGATTTCAAATATGACCAAGCCACCAATGTCGGCGAGGCCATCAAAATAATGCCGGCGTCTATAGAAGACTTCCAGAATATAACCCGTCTCTTCACGGCCAAGCGTGTGTCCTATCACACATACGCTCTCGCTGATGAAAGGAAAATCAAGGCGGTCCTCCGCGGAGTACCTTATGAACTCGCAAACGAGGACATTCTGGAAGACCTTAAGTCCCAAGGCTTCCCTATAGAGGCTATGCACAGGATGCACAGCAGCAGGGGAAAGAGATTTAACCTCGCCCTCCTCGTTCTCACCAATGTGCCGGAGGCGAAGGCCATCTTCCGCGAGTTACGCACTGTGTGCGGCCTGTCGCGTGTAAAGGTCGAAGCTCCACACCGGCGCGGTTACCCAGCGCAGTGCCACCGCTGCCAACTCTATGAGCACGTGGCAGCCAAATGCTCAGTCCCACCCAGGTGCGTTAAGTGCTTAGAACCCCATCACTCGAAAGAGTGCCCTCGGCCCAAAAACACCGAATCCCCACCCGCATGTGTCCTATGCGGAGAAACAGGCTACTTGGCCAACTTTAGAGGCTGCCCTCGCGCTTCTTGCCCATTTCTGAGCCACAAAGCTCCACCCCAGATCAATGACCGAAATTTCCCGGCTCTTGGAAGCCTCATGGCCCGCCAGGGCCAGCCCCTACCACAGACCCCTCAGGGCTCATCTCAGCCCACACAGGGCATCTATCGACCACCTCAGGGCCCTCCACGGCCCCTTATGAGTCTTCCGCTCTCCCAGCCTGCGCTGCTCCCAATAAACCCTTGGTTTCCAAAGGCAAGTAATATCCCGCAGCCCTCCGCCGACCCATAAAAACAGGCAGACCCTATAGTAGATGATCTAAGCCTAGTATCTAGCACTATGAATAAGATCAATATAGGGGAAATCTCTATCCTTGCGCGTAAACTGCGCACTGCGCAGTCCCCTCAGGACCGTCTCCTTGCTCTTGCTGAGCACATCGACCTACTAAGGTCGTTGTAATAACACTATGCCGGGGCCCTCTGCTCCCGCAATATCGCAAGGTCGTATCAAACCAAAGGGTTTGTCGCTTGTTTCGTTCAATATCCGCGGTTTGCGAAATAACCTCTCAAAGCTTAGGCTATTTCTTCGAGATTGCGAAGCCGACCTCCTCCTCCTTCAGGAGACCCACCTCAGCCCTAACGTCTCTAAAGGCCTCTCTATTAAAAATTATTCACTTCTTCGTAATGACAGACCCGACCGCAAAGGCGGCGGTACTGCCATTTATTACAAAAAGTCCCTTCATTGCTCCCACATCCCCACTCCGACGCTTACCAGTATGGAAGCCACTATCACTAGATTAGCCATGACTGGACACCAGTCTATCATTATAGCCTCTTGCTATATCCCTAGCAGAACCCTCCCCGTTAAGAGTGATTTTGAAGCCATCCTTGCATTAGGCGACTCTTTCATTATGTTTGGAGAATTTAACTCCAAGCATACTGGATGGATCTGCCGCACTACTACTAGTAGTGGCAGGGTGCTGCTCAATATCACTTAGTCTCTCGACCTGACTGTCTACAGCCCCTCGCTGTCACCTACTATCCCGATAACGTTAACTACGCTCCTGACGTGCAAGACTTTGCTCTAGTTAAAGGAGTCTCCCTTAACCTTAGAGTAATCGAGTCTCTCGATGATCTAGGATCCGACCACCGTCCTGTATCCCTCCTTCTTGGCCATCAGCCACCTACAACTCCCACTTTCAAAACCTACACCAACTGGAAGGGCTTCAAGAAGTCTCTAGCCTCGGCTATAGACTCTCCGGACCCTCCCATAACCCTTTCTTCCGACGTCCTCGACAGTACGGGGAAAATAGACACCGCGGTCGAAAATCTCACTTCTCTTATAACATCCTCTCCTAAAGATAATGAAAAGGTTGTCTCGGTTGCTAAAACTAGTCTTCCCCTAGATATTAGCAACCTACTCAAAGCCAAAAAAGCTGCCCTCCGTAGAGATGCACGCTATCCCACTCCCGAGTGTAGACTCGCAGCCCACCGCCTTCAACGCAAACTCCGTTACCGCCTCAAAGACTTCAGAGAACTCGAAAGGGGCAATCTCATGGAGAAAATCTCCCCCTCTTACACAGCGTACTACCAGATGGCGAGAGCCCTCCGGATAGACGCTATCACGCACACACCCCCTCTGTCTCGTCCCGACGGCTGTATTGCCTTCGAGGACGAAGAAAAGGCTGAGTGATTCGCCCACAGCATCGCCGCTCAATGCTCTCCCAGCTCACAACCCACTGACCCCTAACATATACAACTAGTGGAGGACGAGGTCCGTCGCCGGAACTCGCCCCCCACCGCCTCTGACCCCATCACTGTGTCCAAAGATGATTGATTCACAACTCACACAAGATGATGATTTTAGAACGCGTTATTCTCGTGCGCATGAGGCGCCATTTGTTTCGCACAGACGGCGACCCTCTTGTCATCCCTCAAAAATTCGGGTTTCGTGCCAAACACTCATGCTCCCAGCAAGTTCACCGCATAGTGGAATATATCCTCAGCGGTTTTTATTCTCGTCGTCAAAAGACCATCGCGGTCTTTTTAGACATTGCCAAGGCATTCGACAGAGTCTGGCATGAGAGCTTTATCTACAAATTGTACGACTTAGGCCTCCCTGACCGCCTCGTCCGCCTTGTAGCCTCCTATTTGAAGGATCGTACCTTTCGTTTTAGACACGAAGGCACGCTATGCTCTACTTGTCAAATCAAAGCCGGTGTCCCTCAAGGCTCTGTGCTTGCCCCCCTCCTACATATACTATTCACCAACGACATCCCTATCCAGTCCTCCTCCGCCGTTTGCTTCGAATATAAATGACGCCATCTCACCGCCATGCCGCCAATCAGGATGTTAGGAACCCCTGTCCCATGGCAAACAAAAGCCAAATACTTAGGCGTCATCCTTGATGCAAGGCTCACTTTCGAGCCTCATATCAAGAAGGTAACTCGCACCGCGCGATTTTACATGGGTAGGCTCAACAGCATGTTGGGCAGACACAGTAAAATGCCTAGCCTACAGATTGAACCACAAGCGAGATTTTGAAATAGTTGAAACCCTAAAATTGACAACTGCAGTTTTTATCATTTTTAGCTATTATGAGCTCGTCTCCTAGTTAATTTTCCTTCTACGCTTTTACTACATCCACGGGACTTTCCTTCGACGCTTTTTACTACTACATTACAGCAGATTTTCAGTTTAATTCATTCTACATTTTAATAAATTACCTCTTAGTGTACTAGTTTTAACCAATTTTGGCACGACCTTATTTTATCCCATCGAATGGAAAGCAGTCTTCCAGATAATATATGCGTCACAGGTCCCCCACATAAAATTATAATGCGATCATTTTAATAAGAGTATGGATCCTCTAATTAAAGATACAAAATCTTACGAAAAGACATAAGTTTTTGTATATATATTTTTATCTCTCTTTTATACCTTTTTTATTTATTTCGTCTTTCTCATAATTTATGAGGCAACACTACCTCATCTGGTTTATAATAAGTATATCCATCATAAGTGAAATATTTTTACTAATGCTAACAAAGGAGTAAACAACCCTTCTTGATATATTGCTACCTCCAACAATGAGCACTTAAAGCCGACTTTTAAGAAAAGCAATGCAGCCTTTATAAAACGTAATATAATGCTGCTAGGATGCTGAAAATGTATGAGATGGTATCTATAGCCAGACAGACTCTTAAATGGAAAAGAAGCTTTACCGTCGGATAAATAACATTAAATATTTACGACGTGATCTTGATAAAACTAATGTTAGCTTGGTGTACTGCTACACTAATCTGCCGAATTAAAAAAAAAGCGTAAAAGTATTTAAAAAAATACTTTTTAGCCATTGAAAAAACAATAACTGTTAGTTGTTCTAGTATTGATACCAAAATACTGAAAGACTGACTGACAGCGTCAGCGATCATCAATGATTTAAAATTTTTTCAGGAACAATACTAAGTTAATAACTCGTCGTTAACTGCTCGTCACGTCATAGGGGTTAATCAAGGTTGATGCAAAATACTCGATATTTCGGAAGTTACAAATAAGTAAAATTAAACTTGATAAAATTAGTGAAATTATAGACGTAGGTACTAATGATGTCAGTACTGTGGTCACATAAATTTATGTATTTAATATACAAGTAATATATACAATAATGTTCAGATCGGTGATATCCAATATTTAATACCAGTTATGGTGTCAAGACTTAAGGAATTATAGTGTAGTAGTACGAGTATACCAGCGTTATCATTTTAATTATTTTTTATTGTACAGTTTACGTATTTAGTCACTTTTTTACTTCTTGTTTGTATTTTTACATGTATATTTATTTTATACTGTGTAATCCTAAAGAGAAACGTATAAATATATACAATTTACGTACAGTGTTTTAATAATGTGACTGTGAGTTTAAGCTAATTCCAGCTTCGTTGATCGAAGCAATTCCAGTTTAATTTTATATCCATGAAGAAAATTCCCAACATGCACTTAAATAGTTTGCTTGGCTTATCCCTCGCCACCTTCTAAAATTTAAGGCTAGTAGCACATGTTACTAATTGATGTGTCCGCTGGGGAATGAAAACACTTCGATTTAAATCACTGATAGTTTTCAGTATTCGTAGTCTTTAAATTGTTGTATTTTTATTGTAAAAATAAGAAGCTATGAATAAAATTAGATTAAGTACATTTTAACTTTAATAAGAGTTTAAAACAATCCTAGAATTTGTAAATAAATTTTCACTCCGATTTTGGCAATTTTGTGTGTTCCGTTTTAAAATTAGCAAAACTACAATAACCTAAAATTACCTCGGTGGATATTTTGTCACAAGTGTCTTTACCGCGACTATTTAATGTAGGTAAATTGTGATCAAATTGAGATTTATTCGAAAGACGGCAGTTATTTTTTAATCTAACGTTACGATACATTCCATTTTTGTCTTCTAGGCCTGGCAGATATTATGTGAGATTCGTTTTAATTCTATATGGGTGCTGAGTAACGATGTGACGATGTGAGACATGTGAGTGGAGGCACATTGGCCACGAAGACGTAACGAGAAAGAGTCCTACCACCTAGTCCATTAAATGCGAAAATAAAACATGATTTTAAATTTAAAAGTATGTTTTATTATCATATTTACTAAAAATTGATTTTCATTTATTTAAGCGACTAACACCTAAATTGTGTTTATTGTTTAATAAATTGAAGGGTCAAGCTACCTAACTTTATATCGTGGTATAAGTGATTTACATTTTACAACCTTGTTCGATGAAACTAAAACACTACACATTAAACTATTAAATGAAGACAGACAACATAATGAAGGCACTCCTAAAACTAATTCAAATACATTTTAACACTGGATGACCTTTTACCGTCTGGAAAAAATGGGGTGTAATATGTGAACAGAGTAGAAGCCTATGGCACCGATATTTTACAAAATATAAAACAAAAATTTTAAACAAAATATTTTTTTATAGATTAAGCGTTACAAACGAGCACACCGTCCTCAGAAAACCTGATGGTAAGTGGATGCTGTGGTCCATAGACATCTACATTTATCCTCGATTAAGAATCAAAATGCAGATGCGTTGCTAGCCCTCAGGACTAAGATGGAATGCCTCGTTTCCAGTAATTGGGTCTCCGAATCTCTACACTCACCATACGAAACGCAGCATTAAGCTGCTATTTTACGCTGATTTTCTGTGAGAGCGTGGTCCTACCCCGGTCGAGCCGACCCATTCGTGCTGCTACCACAATATAGCTGCAGCATGGCTCTACCACGTAAACGATATATATCGTTTGGATTGAAATTAAACTTCTATCGAAATTCAAATCATATCCAGGGTGGATACTGGGTATGATTTGAACTTTACGAACGGCAATAAAAATATAAATTTAGTAGGCATCTTGTCACTTCGCAGGGTCACAGGCTCAAGTGCAAAGGGTAAAGTTATTGTTCAAAAAACTTTCAAACGTTTAATTTAATTTATTTTTAATTTTTCGTAAAATATTGTTGTCGTAGGCTTCTACTCCTTTCAAATGTTACATAACATAGGGTGTACCCTATACTTTAACAGACGGTAAAAAAGTTCACCAGTATATTTACATAGGCTGCACTAAAAGTATTGGGAATGGAATATTTCCACCGTTCCTGTCATATTAAAATCTTTTTAATTGAAAACTCCTTGGTTTTAAAAATCGAATACCATTTATTTATTTAAAAAAAGATTCTCGGTCTTGTCACAAGGTTTTGTCAAATTTGTTTAGTCGTTGAGAAAATGGAATTGACTCGAGAAAATTCAAGAGCGATGATTTATTATGACTTTCGAAGTGGTTTAACACAAAAACAGTGTGTTGAACGGATGATTTCTGCATTTGGTGATGAAGCCCCATCCAAAACCACAATTTATCGCTGGTTTGCTGAATTTCAACGTGGACGTGTCAAGCTCAGTGATGATCCCCGTCAAGGTCGTCCAAAAACTGCAGTCACCAGTTCTTCTGCAGTGCAGAAGATCGACATGTGACATATCGCGAAATTCAGGCAACCTTAGACATTGGCATGAGTCAAATACAAATAATCTTGCATGAACAATTAGGTGATAAAAAGTTGTGTTCCCGATGGATACCGCATTCGCTCTGTGAAGAGCAAAAAGCGGCTCGCGTTACTTCGTGCGTCAGAACTCTCGAAAGATTCCGCGCAGGATCCTCAAATGCTGTATAAAACATCGCATCAGGTGACGAATCCTGGATACATACGTACGAACCAGAAACAAAAAACCAGTCACGAGTTTGAGTGTTCGAAAATGAGTTAAAGCCAACAAAAATTGTTCGTTCACGGAGTGTTGCAAAAAAAAAATGGTGGCCACTTTTGTCTCCAAAACCGGCCATGTTACAACTATTCCTCTTGAGGGACAAAGAACAGATGGAGGATGATACGGCGGTTGCAGTTCTCTTTACAGAGTGTAAAATGTAAAGAGAACTGCAACTCCATCACGACAATGCGAGTTCTCACACCGCACACAGAACAAAAGAGTTTTTAGAGCAAGAAAACATATAATTATTAGACCATCCGCCGTACAGCCTCGACCTAAGCCCTAAGGATTTCTATACTTTCCCTAAAATAAAGAATAAATTACGTAGACAAAGATTTTCATCACCTAAAAACCCACCGAAGAAGCTGTGGACGCCTACAAAACGGCCATTTTGGAGACCCCAACTTCCGAATGGAATGGTTATGGTTGCTTCAATGATTGGTTCCATCGTATGGAAAAATGTGTCAAATTTCGCGGAGAATACCGAAGTATTCTCGAAAAAAGCAATAAATACATTTTTAAATTGTAATGTTGTGTCACTTCCTTGATTCCCGAAATTTTCAGTGCCGCCCTCGTAATTATGTATATTCCGTGTGTATGCCACTGAACTCTTTCTAAACGGCTTGACCGATCTTTATAAAATTTTGTATGTATGATTGAGTTGATTTGAGATTGGTTTAAATTCACAATTGGACCCGGTAGGTGGCGCTGATGTTGAGATAGAGAAATCTTCCGTGCGGAGCCGGGACGGATCGATAGTATATTATTATATTTGGATTGAACTTAGTATTTTAAAGTTATAGGTAGGTCTTTAATATGTAATTATATGTCTTATTGTGATTGCAATTTCTAAATACTTTCTTTCATCTTTCTTTTGATAAGAAGATGTAAAGGTATCTATTATACAATTTTGTCAGGTGAGTTTTATAAAATGTCTTAGATAAAGCCCGAAAAACCTTCTGCAAAAGTGTTTGATAAGAGACGACTTAGCGGAAAACCCGAAAAACGATGTGTTTAAAAACAGATAGCGATTTAAATATATCGTATTTATACCAGATATAAATTTCTCGCCAGGTAGCGGCTGCATAAGAGAATCCACTACCCCATCTCATATCGTGGGTGTCGCAAGAGGCGACAGAATGAAAGAAAAAAAGAAGACGGGAAGCAGAATCTTCCTGCCAACAACTCAAAATAATAAAAAACTGCGGTTCTCAGCCCGCCTGTCAAGCACAGAAACTATGGTAGCTAAAGGGTTAGTCCCAATGAGATAATCAAAAAACCCTAGAGAACCGGAGACCCTTTTTACTGGAAACGAGGTCCTCAGTCCTCAGCATCATGACAACGCATCTGCATTTTGATTCTTAATTGTGGATAAATTTAGATGACTATGGGTCACAGCATCAACTTACCATCAGGTGGACTGTGTACTTGTTTATAACCTTTATTCTATAAAAAATGTTGCGTAGAGAATATCAACGAATGACTATAGAGCAAAGTTTATTGTAATACCTTTAACATTATTTATTTTTGTTAGCGAGTTCCTAAATAAAATTGACAAATGATATTGTTCAGCTCTAACACATACTTGCCGAAGTACTTTTTGGAGTAACCTCTATATCAAACAATCGAAGCAAAATCGTGAATATAACTTTAGTTTTGGGATTATTTGATGTTAGAAGCAATTTCTATGAATGTTAAATTTGGACCTGAAAATACTTCCGCGCCAATACATCCTCTCGAAATGAAACATTAATTGTTTAGGCATGAATTATCTATGCTGTTGCCCGGTTTCGATTTTTAAAAAACACTTTACATTTCTTTACGTTTTGTTTTACACTCACTCAATGTATGAAATAGAAATATTTGTAATTGGTACGTTAAGATAATTTTATTCAATAAGGTAATTTAATTTTATAAATTTAAAAAAATATTTATTTGTTAAATAAAATAAAAAAATATTTATTTAATTTTTTTTAAAAGACCATAAAAATTACAGTAGTCGAATGGCGTATTTGAACCGACAACCTTTTGAGTTCGCGGTCTACATTGTATTCTATCTCATTCTCTCGCAAGCTATGTTCTATAGATACATGTTTGTCTCTTTATACTATCGTTTTTGCTTTTGTAATTACAATGATACTGGAGAATTATCTCTTCAAAAACCGTTATATATATATATATATATATATATATATATATATATATATATATATATATATATATATATATATATATATAGCTATTAAGTGTAGACAATGGCATCGTTCAAATGCCCGCCTCGGCTACTTTACAGTGGCATGGATCCAAGTGGTCCAATTTTCAATGACTCTTCTTAATTGATCCGGAGGAATTTCAGCAATGGCCTATGTTATATTCACCTTTAGGGAATCGGTCGATTGTAATTTGTTTGCGTAGACCGCCACTGGGATCCTATACCCAACTTAAGGGTTTCATCATAGGAAAGGTGAGATCATCATATATCAAATAAATTGTGTAATGTAATAAATTGATGGGTGGTAACGCCAGTTAACAATCTACTTTATCAACATTACATTACATATCGCATTGAGTTCGTCCTAAGTTATATCTACTTTATCAACATGACTAGTGCATATTTTTTGTTTCCTTCCTTCCTTCCCTTTCCTACCGCACGCGCTGCCGCCGAGGTGGAAAAGAGGATCTCGGCGCGCGTCAGTATACTAAGTGATATTACGCCATCCGCAACGCACGGCCACCCGTCGCGTCTTAACATGTACATTAACTGCAAACCGCGCAGGATGAACATTGAGTTCTCCTGTTTATGTTTAATATTCACCGCATCAGACATTGTGTCTTTGTAACTCATAAAAGTGTGAGACGCCCCCGTAAGGGCAAAGGTGGAGAGTGTGGGACTTCACGAGACTGTTCCGAGAGTGCGTGTGCGCCGAACCACGTGGCGAGCTCGCTATATAGCAGACACTCCAGGAGGAAGGCGCGGCAGCCCTCATCAGGTCAGTGCGTGCTATCCCACCTATTTATTTTCCCCTTTGCCGTATGCACCAAAATTACAGTCCACTAAATCTTTATCGAAGATACCTTAAGTTACTGGTGTCTCCATTTTTAATGGTCCTTCTCGCTGGATTGACCTTGACTTTCCATTTTTAATGGTCCTTCTCGCTGGATTGACCTTGACTTTCCATTTTTAATGGTCACTTCTCGCTGGATTGACCTTGACTTTCCGCCCTTATTAGATCGTTATCGTAATAAGCGTTTATATAATTAATTATTTATATTTTAATCCGACTTCGGATTAACCCCGCCCTTATTAGAACACTAGAATAGGTCCTAATAGGTGACATTCATAGTAATTTTAAAACTATATTCATAGAATGAATAAGCATATAATTATCTATATAAATTATTTGTTGTATGTTCACATCGCGTCATCAACTTTTAACTACATCTATAGATTATACTGTTAAATTACATTTATTATTTGCACATATATTTAAGCATTATATTCGTTATAAATAACTTCATAACTATTATAAAAGTTAACAATTAAAGTTCATCGTTAACGAAACTAATATTTAATAATTCAACCGCGTAGCGAGGTCGCTTACTGACTACCCGCTTATAATTATATTATTTTTGCCGCATAACTTAAGTTGTAATGCCGCCTAAAAAACAAATAGCATCGAATAATAGCGATTCCTCGGATAATGAGGGCACACCTGATGCTGAGTTGGTTTTATTGTTAGGTAAACGAGATGCTTTATTTGAAATAGTGCAAAAAATATATGATAGGTCCTCGGACATCCACATAAACACTTCCACGATGGAGCGTTTTCTTGATGGAAGTTCTAATATTAATGCTTTACGTATTAAGTTTAAACAGGTCTTAGATAATTACAATTCACATTTATTAAAAATAAACCCTATTGCTAAACCTGATTATAACAGCCTCATTGCGTTTGAGTCTCTTTGCGGTAGAATAAATAGGCTTTATTTACAATATTCGCAATCTAATTTACAAAGTACTAGTACACCATCTAAAGCCAGATTCACACTTCCGCCTATCGAACTTATGCCATTTTCGGGTGACATTCGCTCATGGCCTTTATTTTATGCTAGCTTTAAATCAACCGTCCATGACAACACATCGCTTACCGACGCTGAAAAGTTATACTATTTGCTAGGTAAACTAACGGGCAAAGCCCTATCTGTATGCTCAGGTATAACTCCTTGCGCTGAAAATTATAAAATTTTATTGCAAGCACTCGTTGACAAATATGAAGACCGGCGTATGCTAGCATCTACATATATTAATCAGATGTTCGAATTTAAGCCATTGCAATCGGCCACCGCAAATAATTTTGATTTATTTACTGATAACTTTATAAGTGCAGTGCGCGCTTTACAAAACTTAAAGTTAGATAATCTCGCGGACTTAATTGTTCTTCATATCGCGCTTAAGAAGCTGGACCCGGATACCATTCGCTCTTTCGAATATAGTCATAACTCGATGGTACCTACCTTTGATGATTTAGTAAATTTTATTAAGACCCGCTCCAAAGTTTTGCAACGCACCGATTCTAGTACAAATTCTAATAGCGCACCAAACAATCGACGAGGTAACGGTAATAATCGTCGCTGTAATAATACTTCGTCGCCGAAGTATCAGGCGTACGTAAGCACGACGACTAGTTGCTCAAAGTGTCTGTGCGATAATATTGTGCATCAACACCTATTTAAGTGTGCAGACTTTAATAAAATGACGCCGCAGGAACGATTTAAATGCGTAAAGAGTAACAATGCATGTGTGAATTGTCTCAGTTTAAGTCATCGAGTGTCTAGTTGCTCTTCAAATTATAGTTGTCGAGTTTGTAAATTTAAACATCACACATTGTTGCACTTCCACCGCAGAAGCGATAATGCTTCTTGCTTCCCCTGCGCTGGCGCGTTCTCCACCGCTTCAGCCAGTTACACTGAAGTCTACAACCCCCGCGCCCGCACACTCGCCACCCCTCACCGCAGGTGCGCGTTCAGACGTCGCGCTGTGTACTTCGTTCAAGAATGTTTCTCAACGTTCACCGCCTCCCGCGCGCGCAAGTCGTTCGCAGAGAACTGTTTTATTATCAACCGCTCAAGTATTTGCTTACGATGCTAAGGGAGAGAAACAAATTATTCGTATATTATTAGACTCCGCGGCTCAAAGCCATTTTATGACTAAAGAGTGCTGTCATCGTTTAGGCGTTCAACAACACGATACCGAATGTACTGTAGTAAAGGGATTCGGTGGAGTTGAAAACATTGTAAAATCGAAATCGATTGATATTAAAATTTTCTCACGATTCGACTCGAATATTAACTTCAATATTTCAACGCTAGTTATTGATCAAATCACCGACCTTTTGCCCACCGCTGTGGTAGACACATCTGTCTTATCACACTTCCATGGCATAAGACTCGCTGATGAATGTTATAGCATGCCTAATAAAATTGATGTTTTGATAGGCGTATCCCTTTTCCCGCACTTACTATGTCCAGACGTAATTTATTCGTCTAACGACTTGTCCGGGCCCTCGGCTTTGAATACGGTATTTGGTTACGTTATTATGGGCTCAGTGCCGACACTTCAGGTAAATCATTCTTTAACGTGCTGCTCAGTTCTAGAGTCTCCTATCGTTGACAAATTAGTGCAACGATTTTGGGAGCTTGAACAGCCACCCTCCGCACCGCCCATTCAGTGTCCTTCAGACATTGAATGTGAAGAGTTTTATAAATCTACGACATCCCGCGATCCTTTTGCTGGTAGATATATTGTTGGCCTGCCATTTAAAGATGACGTTTACTCTCTCGGAGATTCTTATGAAACCTCTCGACAACGATTCATGTGCTTGGAGAGGAAACTTCAAGCCTCGCCTACATTAAGGTTAGCATATGATGACGTCATAAAGGAATACTTAGCTAAAAATTATATATGCCCCGCACCGCCGTATGACTCGCATGAACCCGCTCCAATATATGTCATACCGCATCATGGAGTCTTACGCGAAGATAAGAAGTCAACGCGTCTGCGCATCGTCCTGGATGCTAGCAGTAAGACTAGCACTGGGCGATCATTAAATGATATTCTGCATTCAGGACCAAATTTGCAAGGCGACTTGTTCAATATAATTTTAACTTTCCGCTTACATCCAATCGCTATGACAGCCGACTGTCGCCAACAATTTCTGCAAATAGTTGTTCGCGATTCTGATCGTCGTTACCAATGCTTCCTATACCGCTTCCGTCCACAAGACCCACTTGTGTTATACCACTTCAATCGCGTGTGCTTCGGTTTAACTTCGAGTCCATACCATGCATTGCGCACGGTAAGACAGCTCATTGATGACGACGGCGCAAAGTATCCGCTTGCGGGTCGTATCGCATTTACTTCGCTATATATGGACGACATCGCGTTCTCTATGCCCAGTGAATCCGAGGCCAGTGAGACCTCTCGGCAGCTGATAGACTTATTCAAGGTTGCCCAATGGGACCTGATAAAATGGCATAGCAACCGTCGATCTGTTTTAGATGACCTCCCTACTTCCCATAAAATTACAGGAGAAGTAGAGTTCGATAAATCAATGCCACATAAAATACTAGGCTTGCATTGGTCTACCGATAGTGACGCCTTTTATTTTAAGATATCTGTTCCCGCTGATGTGACGTGCACTAAGCGCGCCATCTTATCTACTGTCGCTCGCCTGTGGGACATAATGGGTTTCGTTGCTCCCACAGTAGCGTACGCCAAATTGTTAATAAAGCGGCTTTGGCAACTTAATTTAGATTGGGACGACATACCACCACCGCCAATTATTAAGATGTGGAGGCAATTCTGTGCTGAATTACCAGCTCTTAATGATTTACGTATCCCGCGACATGTTGGTGTATCCGAAAACTGTACTGCGTCACTCCTGGGGTTTTCCGACGCCAGCGAGCGCGCATACGGTGCCGTAGTCTACATACATGTAAAGAGCGTCAATGGTAACACCGTCCAGTTGATTTGTGCAAAGACTAAAGTCGCACCGACGAAACCACTATCTATTGCACGCCTTGAGCTTTGTGGAGCGGTTTTACTCTCAAAATTGCTTCGCAGAGTACTCGACAATTATTCTCTTGACCTTGCAATATCAGTCTATGCCTTTGTAGATTCAAAAGTAGCTCTGTACTGGATAAAGAGTTCGCCACACAAGTGGCAGACCTCTGTTGCAAACCGCGTTGTTCAGATTACCGACAATATTCGCGCTGATAACTTTTATCATGTCGCAGGTACTGAGAATCCCGCTGACATACTTTCACGTGGCGTTACGCCAAATAAATTAGTTTCAAACCCCCTGTGGCTCCATGGGCCTCAGTGGACTTCGTTAGATCCACCTCAATGGCCTCTTCGTACTTTAGACAATGAGGTTATTGCAAATATGCCTGAGAAGAAGATTTTGTCGCACACTGTGTGCACATCCGTCTGTAATTCTGTGATTTATGAGCTCGCACTCCGCATCTCTTCTTGGAGTAAACTTCTACGTATAATTGCGTACGTGTGTAAGTTTGCTAAATTATTGCCCCGCCGCAACACTACTGTAGTGACTGCTGATGATCTCAGTTTCTCTGAGGTTATAATCCTCCGCGCCCTGCAAAAACAGCATTTTGCAGTGGAATATTTAAATATTGAAGGTAACAAACCTTGCTCGCCCGCTTTCAATCGTTTAAGGCCTTTTATTGAGAATGGTTTAATCCTCATTGGTGGTCGTCTTTCGAACTCCGCATTAGATTACACGCAAAAACATCCAATTATACTCCCGCGCAGTGATCATGTAGTGAACATGATCATTGACTATTATCATATTAAAAATTTACACGCTGGGCCTGAATTGTTATTGTCATTACCCGCACCCAAAGTCAAATCTGACTCTACCAGTCTGTTACACAGGCATTCTTTACTGGATAAATTAGTTCAGTCGTTTTGGGACCGGTGGAGGACGGAATACCTTCACGGATTACAAGTTCGTCAGAAGTGGAACACCCCGTCTACGGCTATCGTACCAGGCATGGTTGTAATTGTGATAAATGATAATGAACCGCCCCTTGCTTGGCCATTAGCGATTGTCGAGTCTGTTCATCCTTCGAAGGATGGCGTAGTTCGAGTAGTGACCGTGAGAACTACTAAGGGAACATACCTCCGTCCTGTTGCTCGTATCTGCCCTCTCCCAAGACAATAAATCACGATTATTTTGATTATAATTATTTATCTAAATTAGGAATTAAGTTTATATTTATATATATTAAAAAAAAAAGTATTAAACCGCAATATTATATTTATGTATACATTTTCTCGCTTACCAAGTAAGGTTAGTAGATGAGACATGCGCATTGAGCGCATCCTCTCACTTTATATACCGCTTATTTATTTGTTTTCCTTTTACTTTTTATATTACGGTTGTCTTTTAAAGGTGACCCTTTAAGGGCGGGAGGAAATGGTAACGCCAGTTAACAATCTACTTTATCAACATTACATTACATATCGCATTGAGTTCGTCCTAAGTTATATCTACTTTATCAACATGACTAGTGCATATTTTTTGTTTCCTTCCTTCCTTCCCTTTCCTACCGCACGCGCTGCCGCCGAGGTGGAAAAGAGGATCTCGGCGCGCGTCAGTATACTAAGTGATATTACGCCATCCGCAACGCACGGCCACCCGTCGCGTCTTAACATGTACATTAACTGCAAACCGCGCAGGATGAACATTGAGTTCTCCTGTTTATGTTTAATATTCACCGCATCAGACATTGTGTCTTTGTAACTCATAAAAGTGTGAGACGCCCCCGTAAGGGCAAAGGTGGAGAGTGTGGGACTTCACGAGACTGTTCCGAGAGTGCGTGTGCGCCGAACCACGTGGCGAGCTCGCTATATAGCAGACACTCCAGGAGGAAGGCGCGGCAGCCCTCATCAGGTCAGTGCGTGCTATCCCACCTATTTATTTTCCCCTTTGCCGTATGCACCAAAATTACAGTCCACTAAATCTTTATCGAAGATACCTTAAGTTACTGGCGTCTCCAATGGGCTTGATTTAATTTAAAGTTTGTTTTCTTCTCTTTAGAGTATATAAATAAAATCTCGTTTTTAAAAATGTTTTTTACTGTTAATTTGTATCGAATAAATTTCCGAAACCAATACCGTAAGCAAAGTATCCAATTGCAGTATGCATTCGATATTGAAAATGCATTTGAAAGCATTTGTGGAATGATTCAGATTTTAAAGTTTTATTTGCCAAATAGCTCCACTGCTAATGTTTTATCCGCGGCATGTTCATGTGACTAACGTTCTGTAGTGTGGCTAAGGCTAAACGAAAATTGATTATGAAAATATGAGAAACCACAACTTCCATCCTGTGAATGTTGCAAGAGAAGACAAAGGAAAACTGAAACTGTAAATGACAACTCAAAATATTAATTAAAAAAAACTACATTTGCCCACCCAACTACTCTTACTAGGTGACAGGACCCTATTTCTGCGAGGAGTCCGTACGAGTCTGCACTACTATCTATTCCTGCCACCCAATAGACTGCTATTGGGTGGCAGGAATAGGTAGGACAGAGGCTTGCTCTACTGTGTAGTGGTAAGGCATTCTATCTTAGTCCTCAGCGCTGACAACGTTGTTTTTTTAATTTATTAAGGACAACCAACAAGACATACACGAACACAATGTAAATACTACAAATTACAGGAAGGTTTATATCTAAGTGTCGTCTTAATTAAAGGTTGTCACGGTATGCAATGTGGACAATGGATATTTGATATGATGTAGATATGTTGATGGTGATAACGACAAATCGATAAAAGTTATTTTTAGATATTTTACAATAATACAATGATTTTGTATTTCTAAATCAACTTATTTTATACTTACTACATTTTTCACTGCATTAACCTAAGGTTGAATGGTACTAAATATCTTAGACATAGAACCTATAAACATTCCACTGCTGGGCAAAAACTACTTTCATTTCTGAGAGGATTGTGGATCAATTAGACTGGCGCGCTGCTCCAATGAGAGTTGACGGGCTTAACATGTCCGCAAAATAATTTGTTTCTTAGAAATGCAGGTTTCCATATAAATAATGCGATGTTTTATTTTACTACCGAGCCCATGGTGAATTACCACATAAAATTACAATTGAAAATTTCATTATTGCTGGTCGTGATTGAACGCGTGTTGCTTGCGTACAGTGAATAGAAATGTGAAGATAAATAAATAAATAAGTCATCAACGTCGAGCCGACCCATTCGTACGACAACTATACTAGTAATATAACTGCCGCATATCTCTATACATATTTACCTATTATTAGATATTATTCTTACAAATTCTAAGATAATCCGTCGGGAGTGCCAATTTCAATATAGAATACCTAAGAGATGCTGAAATTTATATTAATTACAAACTCTAATTACAAATGTAAAATTTTGGTTCGTTTCAGGTCAGGGCATGGCAGCTTCGACAGATTGTTTGGGGTTCCTGGCAGCATGCGAGAATTTCGGCGATTAATTAAGTTGGACCGTTACAGTGCTTAAATTGCAAGGCACTCTCTTCTGAACCCAAAACTTGGACCAAATTTTGAACCCACATTCGCCAAAAGGCAAGCATATTATGTGACTCTTAGTAGAGTACGATCTTTAAATGGCATAGTAATAACTATTTTTAATCAAAGAAAACTCTTCAACAAACCATATTTGAGCTGAACCGAACCGAAGCAAGTAAGACTACAAAGCTATCTTTGATTTAGTATATCACAATGACATTATAAATAAATTAATAAAATAAAATAGCCTTTATTTCTACTACGATACTTAAACTTGACTTATTATTAATCTAGGTTATGATAGTATAGTATAATTTCTTTCATATATAATTATGTATGTATATATGTATATGAGTTCATCATCATCATCATCATTACAGCCCTTCACAGGCCCACTCCTGAACATAGGCCTCCCCCAAGGTATGTCACAAAGCACGGTCCTGAGCCACCTATATCCATCGACAGCATGTCTTACCAGGTCGTCACTCTATCTAGTGGGGGGTCGCCCTACACTTCGCCTACCGGTACGAGGCTGCCACTCGAGAACCTTTTTCCCCAACGGTTGTCGGTTCTTCGAGCTATATGGCTGACCCATTGCCACTTCTGCTTACTAATCCGTTGGGCTATATCGGTCACTCTGGTTCTCTCATCTCTAAGTCTATCACGCAGAGAAAGCCCGATCATAGCCGTCTCCATAGCTCGCTGAGCGACTTTAATCGTCCTCATACGGCCAGCGATGAAGGACCACGTCTCGGTTCCGTAGGTCATCACTGACAGCACGCTCTGGTTGTACAACTTAGTTTTCAGGTTTTGTGGTATACCTGACGAGAAGATGTGTATGACTTAATTAATATTAATAGTAGTCGCCTTTGCGGCGTAGCCCTCCCCTAAACCTTTCCGTATATCCCTTTCCCAAGCCACTCACATACATAGGGGTTCACATCTCTGATTAAAAATGTCTCTCCACCTTTTACTTGGCCTCCCTTTTTTTCTTTTCCTGTCTCTTGGTATCCATTCTGTTAGACATTTGGTCCATCTGTTGTTATTCATCTTGTATAGTTCTTTTTCTTACATCTATTATTTTTGTTTTTTTCCTGATGTGGACGTTGTTAACCTTATCTAATATTTTTAAACGAGGCATACCTACTTATTTCCATTTAAGTTGACATATAACAATCTTTTATTTTCTTACCTTTGTTATTTTCTTTAATTTCAATAAATTGTTATTGAAATCCAAACATCTTGTTTATATTATTACCTCTATCCTATACTATTAAACGAGCAATTCTTGTTTATATATATATATATATATATATATATATATATATATATATATATATATATATATATATATATATATATATATATATATATATATATATATATATATATATATATATATATAATCGGGATCTCGGAAAGTGTCCAGGGAGTTTCGGGGATAAAAAAATCGATCTAGCTAGGATTTATTTTTAGAAAATGTCTTTTTGTCCGTGTTTTTAGACAATGTAAACTGCTACAATATCGTTATCGTTAGAATAAGAAGGTAAATTTTGACAGGTTGATAATGATTATATAGAGCTTAATTGGTATATTGGGCGGTCACGGAATCGTAAAACTCCGGTTCGAGCCCGGACCGACCGACCGGCTTTTTTTAAATTTTTTTTCAAGTTCCCTTCTTTTTTGAGAAAATCTATTTTTTCGAGCCCTTTTTTTAGTATTTTTTAAAAACACGAAAATTTAAATTAAAATAATTGCACTCATGATTTTTTACTCAAATAACCAGTTCCGTTTTTTCTGTTATGTCGCTAAGATCAAAAAATATTATTTATATTTCATCAGTACGTAATTTGTATCTAAATATAATTTCCAAAACACACGAATTAAAAAAAAAATCGAGCGAAAAATACCGAGCAAAGCTCGGTCAACCAGGTACTTTAATCTAAGGGGAAAAAGTTAAAAATCATTGCAATCAAAATGTTCACGATAGCACCATCTACCAGCAAGAAACAATAATATCTAAAAGATACGATCCAAGGCCTACGCAAGCCGCAAGCGCAAGCAATTATTACGAAACATTTTTTTGCAATTCCAATAGGGGGCGCGATTCTTACGTTTGCACGTTACAATGGAAGAATTAAAAATTTTACAAACTATACAAGACGACATATCAAAAAACGAACAAGAAATGAAAGAGATGGAGCTAAATGTCAAAGAATCTATAAATAATAACTCTATGTTACGAGTAATTTCTTATTTTTGAAAATACAACAGTTTAAAAACGAAAATTGAACAACAACAAAGAAAATATAGAAATCTTAGATAAGCAGCTCAGAAGAAAAAATGATATATTTTTTGGGATCGAGGAAAAAGAAAAGGTGTATAAAAGCCTACTCTCCATAGTTTTGGATATCATTAACAACGAGACAAAAATACCTTGCCAGAAGTGGGAAATGGGACACGGATCCGCTGCAAAGTAATCCGTCTCTACTAACTGGCTAGCTAGCTGTAAAGAGCGCCGAATCCCGTCAATTAGTGCACTGACTGCACAATGTCTTTCGTATTTGTTTTTTAGGTATAATATCATCGCACTACATACATCACACTCATATTTTATTATTATTACATTCTGCGTCTGTTAATGGCCTCGTTAGTCTTGTGTTCATAAAAGCAGTTGCTGATCATGAGGTTCGGGGTCGAATCCAAAATCAGTTATTAAGTTGGGGTCAATAGGTTCTCTTTCGCGTCTTGTAAAGGCTTTAATACTGAGCCTGATCCTTCTCCGGTCGTGTTGAATTACCGTCTAGTTGGACTAAGAGAATGAGGGAATAGAGAGTGCACCTGTGTACACACTCAACTCAACTACAAAACAATTAAGAAAATCGACTTTTCGTAGTCAAACATGTTATAACATAAAATATTGTTACGAGCTTGAGTTTCGTGACAATAAAAATTGCCGATAGAATTACCTAAATTAACACTTTAATTTACTTTACACAAATTAAAGTTAAAACACTAATAATTAAACACACTAATTCACTTAATTCCGCTCCGAAGCTTCGCTTGTATCGCCGAGTTCAACTCTGTCTCGATCGCATCTTGCGCCACCTATTTATTTAAATTAGCAAAATATCCGGAATGTTCAAGTAAACACGCGCAAGGTACCGAGAGCTCGAGTATAGATTCTCTAGAAACTTAGTTCTTCGGGTGGCGCTGTCGTTCGAAAGATCTGTGATGTCATAAACTGCAACGCTCCCCTCGCTCTCGTTCCTGACACTAGATGGCGCTAGTTGTGTCGGCGACTGGAGCGCGTAACAATATATAAGCATATAAAGGTGGTCGTGCTGAACAAACAAAAAGTAACTGATTGTTTTTATTATAGAAATTCAAAGCAAATATTAATTTTCTTGATGGAGTAGGTTTTGTCTTTTCGATATTATCACAAAGATGACTGACTTTTCTGCTCAGTCCCAGGTTTTTGTGTGTAATGTACTAACTACACATAATATGCAAGCTAGGTGTGTTGAATATAATGTTAGTTTAAACAGTATTTTAAACAACTACAAACAGTATAAAAGCACTCATTTCCCTGATATTAAGTGAATCTACATTTTGTCGTCTATTAAGAATCAAAATATTAGGAATCATATAAGCCGTGTATTGGCGATGCAAGAATATCTATTGCCCTAAGTAGTCCCGTGGATATCGTAAGACGTGACAGAGGGACACAAAACCGGAGATGGGCAGCGTCGTTTTCTTAACAACACCTAGAAAAAACCTAAGGTTTTGATAGAATCAGGCGATACTTTGTGGAAATCCATTATAACAAAAAACACTAATTACTTCGCAACCTTCCTCCAACCAAACACAATGATGTGTCGTACCTGGTTTGAAGAGCACCTCCCGCCCTCCCTCAATTGAATGCACTAACTCCGTCACCACTAGTTCTAGCACCACTACTCCCAACACCAGTACTCCCGGCACCAGTACTTCCAACACCACTATTCCGGG